>VZRE01010154.1:0-78722 GCA_013396775.1 Cephalopterus ornatus
GGAAGGGAAGGGAAGGGAAGGGAAATTCACTCCCTCCAGGAAATGCATGGAAACTACTTTTATTAATCCTTGAGGAGCACTACTTAAACAAGAGGTGTTACTATTTTCCAAAGAAAAGGATGTAGCTCCTATACTGTTTATTCCAGAGGACTGTCAAACTAAGTGCCATGGTCTTCTCACATTATGAAAAGGAGGCAAACAAAAGTAGAAAACAGATCTACAGCAGCTGGATAGGGGAAAAATTACACTGGAGCTGGAGAACAGGCATGCTAGGTTCACCTTTTTGACAAGTAAACTTTAACAGGATTAATGAAAACAGCAAGTTGCCTCTGGTGAGTCACACTAAGCCAGTATTTAAGCAGCATCATTCATTGTCTGTCTCATACAAATCTGTGCAGCAATTATGTCGAAACAGAAGTGCAGCCATACTCTCTGTTATGCCGATAACAATGGACGCATCCCCATTTGTGAACGGAGGCCAGTCTCTGTCAAAAGACTGTTGGATGGCCTTGTGAGAAAAGTATGAAAAACTATTCCAGCTAGGATTCACATTCATATGGCTCTGCCAGCTTGGAGTTATTCTTCATATTGTGCCAAATACAGGATAAAGTGCAAGTCAGAAGGGAGGGATAGCTTACCTCTTGGTATAGACCATATGTATGTGAGAATACATATTTTGTGGCTATGCATGCTGATCGTTTTGCCTCCATACTTCTTGGCAAGTGTTTTTCTTATGTGACAGTATATTGACAACACACAGACATACCCTGTTATCCATTGAGAATATCTTCCTGGAAAGTGTGATTGTTAGTTATTCAATAGGAGGGGAGACTGTATGCAGGGATTTGAGAAATGCACACTGTTTAACACCACAGGGACAGTATATCATCATTTTGTGCAATAAGATCTTTACCTTCATTTTGGTAAAAAAGCAAGGTCTCGATGGCATGAGTGAAGAACAGACAAGAGGGATGCTGCTGCATATCCATACACAAGGTTCTCAGCATATTTCTGCTACTGTTTTTGTAATACGGAAACAATATTTTAGTGAGATATTTAAAATACTGCATCATAGCCTACTTCATCTATATTCTTAGCAGTTATTTTAACACAAATAACTGTGGCAGGAACACTTCAGTATGACCGTATAGCTCAGGGTAGTCCTGATAGAAGAAAAAACATTTATGACAGCATTTAGCAGAACACAACATGAAATGATTGATGATGGAACTTCAAAATGACAGTAGGAAAATGACAGAAACTGAAGCTGTTCCTCTGAGGTCTCATATGTACTTAGGTATGCTGTATAATATGCAGCACTTCACCCTACTGGAGTGTTCCTCATGCAGAAGAGCTCATTACAAATCCAGTAGCAGTAACATGAAAAGCACTAGGCTGTGCATTTTCTTTAGAATACGGGTATTTCCTGTTCCACATCATCTTGTTTTCCTACTTGTTTTCATTCTCACTCTGTGTAGAAAAGGCTTGAGATCATTTAGAACATAACTGGAAAATAACATTCCTGTGTTACAGGGAACTGACCAGGACTTTTCAAGACCACTGTGCCATATACTTCTTTATATAGGTACCTTGGGGTATGAAACTGCTGCATGTTGTGGTGAAATCTAGAAATATTTGAGCTGATTTTTTTCAGATAGTTTGAACTGGAGAAAGAGCTCTTTAGCCCAGAGCTCTCTGCACAGTGAGTGATCTCTCATGTATCACTCCATGCTAGCAGAGCAAAAACTCTCCTTGTACTTGTGCTAAGGCAAGAAGCCTGCACTGTGATACTGCAGGTGCTCGAGGTGGTCAATATAATACAGCAGACACTGTATTTTTTCCCTAGTCATAGAAAGAGCAGGGAAATCCCCACATCTAGCTCTGCTCCTTGTAGCTGCACTATTGCTTACGTATCTTTCTTATGCTATTTTTGTGCTGTGTTCCTCAGTGTTCCATGTTTCTGATGTTTAAGAGATAGCATAATCTTCCATAATTTTAAGTGTTTATGTCTGGGCTCCATTTAGATTCCCTTTATAAATGGTGAAAAATAAATTAAGTCTGAGTATAGTTTATATGATTTCAATTTCAGATGTCTACTTTAAAATAAGATGAGTTGTGTTCTAGAACTGTCTGTGCCTCTCCATCAGCTGTAAAGAGAATTTAGATTAGCAAATCCAGTGACAGAGTCAATAATATTTGTTCATATAATTGGACAGATGAACTTCACTTTCTGTTGTGATTTTTTTTTTCATTAAGATTTGATTTGACTGGGATCTTGCAATGTAGAAATAGTGTGGGTTTTTTTTTTTTTTCTGGATAGCCAACTGCAGCACATTGCTTGGAAGGGTCCTTTCTCTTCCTGTTCTTACAGATCTCCTCTCACACATGGAAGGAGTTTCAATTTTTGATGAGGGAGGTCTGAAGTGATAATGATACCCGTGGGACTATAGAATAGGGAGCAAAGCATGTGAATATGTAGATTACCTCCCAGAATTATCGATATCTTAGATACTCAACACTTATAAACCTGCAGGCCCTGCTTTCTGTCTGTGGCGCATTGCTGTCTTTGCCTGGCACATAGTAGATGTAGGAGAAATGCACACCCGGTTGCCTACATAGAGCTGCAACAAGCAGCAATCTCCTGTCCTGCATACTGACATGGAAGGGCTGACAGCATTTCACAGATCACCCAAGTGCCTCTTCCTGGCTTTTGCTTTTCTGGGACTGTTGTCTCGTGTAACCGCTGGAATGCACTGTGTGACTGAGCTGCATTTCAATATCTCATGCAGTGTAGACGAACCCATGCTGTGAATTAAACTCCCCTTATTCTGCTCCAGCCTGTTTGTGCAGAAGCCACCATTCACTGCCTCACCTGAGACAGTGCCATGTGATGAGGTCCCACTGCCAAAAGCCTTCGTCCCTGATATTTCCAATACCTCTGGAGTGAACTATGTAACCCAACCCCTTCCTAGAATCAGCTGCGTAGCAGATGGCACTGTGATCTAATTTGCACAAAGCTAAGTGTGTCTGTTTCGGAAGGTTTATCCACGGATGTGTGTAGTTAGTACTTGTACTGGAACCATCTTCATATGGCCATCAGTTTCAATCTAGCTTTGTTTCATACATGTAGAACTAATAACTTCAATGCCTCTATTAAGCAAATATGTCTACACACACAACACAGATACAGTGGCAACCTTTGAGCCGAAGATACATGCTAGAAACCTGCTTGCTAATTCAATGCCTCAATCTCCTGCGAAGTTTTTGTGTTCATCTATCCATACAGTCTCCCACATGTGAATTGCCAGTATTATACATTGTCAGAAGGGAAGACACTTACAAGAACTTTGTAGAGAACTCATTTTTCCACCCTTTTGGATATAAACGCGCATCACTTTAGTTGCAAAACATAGGCAGATAGAGGTTATTTTATTTTTATTTGTATATGTAACATAAAAGCAGGTTGAAAAAAAAACATATATCTGTTGTCCACTAGTTGCTGAAATGACTTGGGAAGATCTAGTACACCCTACACTAGTGCAAGGGCTAGAAATGACATTAATTTGTTGTGAGACATGTTGCTTGTTTTTTCATACACCGAAGTATCTTCCTACATTATAGACACAGTGAACCACATCTAGAACCTCTGTAACACTTAACCTGTTACTCATTCATGCATTTCAATGTTCAAGCTTAATACTTTTGCCTATTGCAGTCTGGATTTGTGTAGATGTAGCCTGTATGTTGCCAATAAAAGCAGCTAGGGTTTTTCCTTTGTACAACACAATATGGAAATTGTATAATTTGCAAATGTGCAAGGGGAAAATAAGATTGGGATGGTATCAGATTCTTCTTTTAAGAAGCTGCATAATAAACATTACTGTTTAATTTGACAAAACTGGGGCAGCAACATACATTAAAAATGCATTGACATAAATGACATGTTCAAATTGGGACTTTGCATAGTCATAAAAAAATCCATTTCTCCAGATGGCATTGAGAGGTCTCACCAGGAAAGCACGATGTGATTCCTGACATGGCTTATGTGCTATATAAAAAGACAAATTGTTCAGAGAATGAACAATGCCAAAGCAGATAGTTTATATGTAATTTTAGTTATGTCATTGTTCACTGTGTATTATCCTGGTTCTGGCAAAGACATTGTGTTATTCAACACATCTTACCCCATTGTCAGGGGTGGGAAAAAAGGAATGCTTGCTTAAGAGAAGAAGAGCATTCCTTGCTGGTCATGAGAAAGTGTGGTGCACCGAGGGAAGCCCTCCACCATTGTTTTTCATTGTACCAGGCTTGGTGAGCATTTGGTGTGTAAGTCACTCTCTCTTTGCACACTTTGTTGGTAGTATGGTTGCTATTTCTATTAGTTTTCTTATCTCATTCCTGTTTCCAATAAATTGTTCTTATCTAAACCCATGATCTTTGCCTTTTGTGTTGCAGCTGGAGGGGGAGTGGAAGTGAGTGCCAGCGTGACTTCCGTGGGAGCACTAAATTGGGAAAAACCATTCCTAAACCATGACAGTGTCTAGCTGAATATTTATGGAAAAGGTAACTGGTGAAAAAAATCCTTTTATAGAACCATAGATATGTTTATTAGAATGTGGGGTGTTTTTTGAGATCATCTAGTTCAACTTCATGCTTGAAGATGACTACCACCAACATTAGGCCAGGCTCTATCCAGCCAGATCTTGAAAGCCTCTCTGGAGGAAGCTCCCACAGATTTCCCAGACAGTCCCTTTCTTTGCAGTACTGCAATGTGGAAAAGCTGTTCCGCATCTCCATTCTCACCCCCCTAACCTGCCCCCTGCTATGTTACATCAACGCTAAGAGGAGATTGAGAGTGTGGCTTCAATGTCTTTGTTACTGTTTCAAGTAGTTGTAGTTTGCAAGTAGAGCATCCCTTAGCCTCAGCTCCAAATGAGCTCTGTTTCCTCAGCTTGTCACGGTACATCTGCTCTGGGCCTCTGACCGTCTTAGAAGCTGTCTAACAGGTTCCCTCTGGTTTCTCAGCATCCTCCTTGACCTTGTGGGCAGAGTAGATATGCCAAACCCAGTGTATTTATCACTTCCCTATAATCACCAGTGTTGAGCATGGGGCAGTAATAAATTCCTTTGATCTGCAGAGCACCGCCATAGTACAGCCCATCACAGAGTTGCATGAACTGTGATAAAAACACATTGTTACCTTGCATTCAGCTGGGCAATTGCTTCACTGGCTTCTCACGCGGCTCTGAGGGTTGGTTACCAGCCTGTATTGAAGCACGGGGTTTGTCGCTCTCTTACTGAACTCCACGAGGTTTCTGTCTGTTTAGTCCTCAGCATAAGTGCCAGGAGTGGGCCATGGGGTGGTTTACAGTTCACTGAATTTGAAGATACTCAGTTGTCAATTGCCCTATCAACGTGTACTAATGACAGCATACATCTACTATGAATCCTATGAATGATTCTGAGATAGATTCTCTGTATAATCAATTAAGAAGCATTACAGCTCTCATTTACACTTCAGCTATCATGGACAGGAGTAAGAAGGAGAATCGATGGGAATTTTGCATTTGACTTCTATAGTTGTCATTGCTTTGAGTGGACAGTTCTATTAAAAAGTAATGGTCAAAGCATTTGACCTGATATTTACCAACTTTTCTATGGTAGAAAATGCATGAGTATCTTCAAAACAACAGTATTTTGTAGTATAAAATACTGGAAACAGAATGTCTTGGGCTTTGGGAGGGGTAAGATTTAGACTGAATATGAGCTTTGTCAGTTCAGTTTCTACTTGATTCTGTAGAGCCTTGACGTGCAGTTAAAATGTTATAAAATCTAATATTTTCTGATAAAATCTAATCATTCATTAATGTATTTATGGTTGTTTTCACTGAGGATGCCTTATGGAAGAACTTTCACAGCCTCCACTCCTGTGTGTTTTAAGGTATTCTCCTTCCTGTATTTTAGGTGACCATCACACTAAACTAAAGGACTCAATGTTCTTTTTCCCTCCTGGTCATTATACATGCAGGACTGTGGTACTCGGGCTGGCACAGGCTTCAGTGCCCTCACTGCTGTGACAATTCCTAACAGCAATGTTCTAACCTGACTTAAGCAGTGCTATTTAGGTATGGAGGGAAAAAAAATGGATGTTAGAGGTAAAAATCACACACAGAATAGCAAGAACTTCATTTACCTGAGAAGGGTTAAAGTTTGTTTTTTTCTTCATTTGCCTTATTTTTGTCATCTGGTGGACCTTTGACTCCTGCCTGACAACAGCAAGACAGCAACTAGCTGCACCTTATCAAAGGGTATCTTTTCAGTTCTGTTATGATCCATGACACTGTTACTAAGACTTGCTCTATAAATATGTTCCATCTTCTGTCAATCTAGAATCTAAAGCCACTATAGGATGTAAAAATATATGTCTGTGATATGCATTGGTTGCCCAAAACTAGAGGATGGGCTAATGAAATTCCCATTGGCCCAGATTTTACTTATACGAAAAATTCTTTTTTTTAAGGCCAGTTCTGTTGCGTTTTGCAGGAACATAAATTATAACAAAAATAAGAAAACCTGTAAGTTAATAAATAAAAAGAAATCCTGGCACCTATTGCTGCACGTGAAGCTTTAGCATATATCAAGTATTTTGCATTGCTAACACTGGTGCTTTCCATTTATAAATCAACTTTAAAAATGTGAGGTTTTTTAACTATGGTTATTAAGTGAGAGTGGTCTTCTAATATCAGTCAGTAGGAAAATGTCTATTCCATTTATTCCTTATTTTCTGGATAGCTCTCTGATGTTCAGCTTTGCTCATTTTCCATTTCACAAACTGAGTTTACTCTAACTGAAACTGTCAAGCAGTAATTCAGTTCTTAACTATATTTGTGGTGGTGAGACAGAGGGTAACATAGAAAGGCAGAACTTATTGGCACGATTCATCATCATACTTTATTGCACAGTCGAGCCTACTGGGCAGGAAATGTTATTAAATTGGAAGATGTATCAGAGCCTTCTGAATTTGGCAGGATGAGCACCTTAAACCTCTGGAAGGGCTGATGTGCTCTACTGAATGATTGCAAGAATATAGCTAGTGTTCCAGGTTAAGTTCTGCAAGGGAGAAGAGCTGGCATTGTGTACACACTGTGACAATGGCATGCTTTAATGACTAATATGTAGAAGGAAAATAGCCATGGCAACAATTATGCTTACCAGTTATCCTGGGGAGTGAGGCATAACCACATCTGCTTGGTTACTGTGTTTCTAGCACTGCTATAACAAGCGTCAGCTGCTGTTAGGGAAGTACATAATCTATGTTTATTTTTGAGTAGACAAGTCAGTACTAGTAGTTGAGTTTTGTGAAATAAAATGTCTTTTGGGAAAACACGCCTTATTGTTAGGAACGTACAGAAAATATAACAAACTCATATAGGAAAATCTTTGGGAACATGAGAAATCTGGGAAGTTTCTGCATTATCTGTGGCCCAGATGTCAGCTCCAGTGTTACTATGGACTGGAATCCTGAAGTGAAGTAGGCATTTCACAGTCAGAGTGGGTTGAGACTGACAATTCTGTGTTTATGAATGTAGAGAGGCAGGAATTAAATTGCATTCAAAGAGCATAAATCCAGAAGACAGTCTTGTAAAAATGCAGAGTATAGTTTTACCAGGAAATTTCATTGTGTACTACAAAAGTTGGGATTGGGAAAGTTTTGAAACCAAATTTGATTACAAGTTTTAAATTGCAGAGTCTTTACAGTCAAGAAGGTTATGCAAAAGACACAGCTTATTTCTGGATTTCTCTTGGAATTTTGTAGGATTCTTCCCATCTACGTTAGCCCCATGGATAAACCGCAGTCTCAAATCTTTTGGTTTTTTGAGCTCATGCTCACTGTTGAAAATATTTTTGAGGACTCCTGAAATTCCTTTCAAGAATACCCTATCAGAAAGGTATCACTGTGTCTTTTCTCTTAAGCAAATTTTCAGACATCTATTTCTATTTTGTTAAGCCCTCAACTTCTATAAGAAAATACAACCACCAATACATGCACACAATACTTGCATTTTCTGATAATGTGTATTTATTTGTATCCAGAAATACAAATGTTGGGATCAAAATACGAATATAAATAGTATTCTAGACACACAGCCCTACTCCTCAACACAAAGTAAACTGGAATGGATGTGATCAAGAAGGGAAAGTCATCTGTGAACTTGAGGAAATGAAGCACATGGGTGTTTGACTTTTTTGATTAGGTCAGTCTGGGGGATTCTAGGATGGCTATCTAACTTAGAATGACATACTGGTGCTAGTGCTACCTGTGTTATTCAAGGCACATTGGGCACATAATTGTACTTTCATTTCACTATGACATCACAAGCTGCACTGCTAGCAACAAAATCACACACTCCTAAGAAAAACTTAGGAAGGAAAAATAATTAGAAATCTAAAATTTTGTCTGTGTTCTATAAGAAAGTTCAATTTGGCACATAGTTGGCAGTATTTATATGATTCCTAAAATTGCACTAGAAAAAAACAATCCATGTGTTGTCATGGTGGGAAAAAAATGTTTTGAGAGCAGTATACTGAGAGTTTAGAACAGGATTATATGAGGGGTTTGATGACAGCCTGTGATAGCCACAAATTGGTCTCAGATTCCCTACAGGCTAGTGTTCCAACTTGTGACAGTCACAGGTTGGTCCATGATTTAAGGTTGGTATTGCATGTGAGCATGGATGACAATAAAGTCACACGACTCCTTAATGACTGTAAAAGAGAATATGGGGGACTGATACTGTAATCTTTCTGCACCAGGTTTCCGACTGTTGTTCAGATGAACACTGTTTTGTGGAAGCTTATTCGAAATTCTTTTCCTTTGGAGCACCCTGTCTGGCAGAGGCATACATCCCTGGGTTGCCTGTATAATGCTATCAGATGGAATTATTTTATCAGCTTTCCATGAGTTCAGTAGTCACTCGCATTTTAAGGATCCCAGGTGATCTGTAAGCATGGGATGGATTCAGTAGCATGATCTGTTCCATACTCATTTGTCAGTAGTTTTTTTAAAAATATGCCATCAATATTATTTACTTCATCCATTTTATATTAATGTGCAATTTAGAAATTTTAGCATTTACCTGTTTTAGTCCTCACTTTAAGTATGTAAATCACAAATCTCACTTTAAGTACTTAAGTTATAGATCTAATCTCCTCTAGTGTTGAAGCCAATCAACCCCTTCAGAATATAATCCAGTGCTCTCCCTATTGAATATTTGAACTTAAACCCCTGTTCTGGTCAATGATCTTCACTAATGTCCAAGGCTTTGACTCAGACCTAGTGGTCTTTTCTTTAAAACTTATAATCATAACACAGTCTCAGTAACAAGCCATCATCAGCTTCACTGTGAATATTTCATTCTTTGTATTTTAGCATATATTAAGTCAGTACAGCTTTATCTCTTCCAAGCACTGTCACAGGCTGCAAGAAGATAAAGAGACACTAGGAGAATATTAAGTGCTGTGTTAAATACTAAGGGGAGCACCTGGGTTCCCCTATAAAAGGCTCTACTGGCTGGCTTAGGGCTCCAAGTAAAGTTACGAGTGCTTTTATGACACCAAAGAGGCTGTTGTGTCTTCTCTGACTAATGCCGTTCATTACCTGGATCACTGAATACCTGGTAAGTAACTGACTGTATCAGTGCCTTATTTGCCTCGTTTAGTCCTTGAGAAAGCCTACTCCTAGACATATGAATAAACATAACCACATCCTCTGCTTGTCCTTCATAAATAACAAATGAATAGAAGATCAAAATGCATGTTTTGATAGAAAGTAGAGATGTCCAACTCTGATGCACTGAACTTCATAATGAATTTTCTTAGACTATATGTAAAATATATAGTATAAGAATAATGAAACTATACTTTTTTTCAGTATGTAAGTGTAAATGGAGCTAATTTTGTGCTTGCCATTTGTATAGATGGAGGGAGGAAGGATCTAAAGTTAACTCAGAAAAACATCTAAAGGAAAAAGAATCTCACCTTTCATTCCCAATGAATAGTCTGCTTTTTTCCTATTTTAAATAGACTTCTGGAAATTTATCTGGATGAGGTAAACATCAGCCTTGAATTTATGCTTTGTAACTCTTGGTGGAATGAAGTTGCTGAGTAAAGAAGGAAGGATTTTTCTAAATTGCTGAAATCCTACTGCAGTTTTCTTAATATTCAGGAAATAAGAAACCTACAGACTGCTTAGAAAAATAAAGAAAAAGCAGGCAAATGCTCAGTCTGTAGGTTGAAGACATTTAGAATATTGGCCACGCACTGTGGTGCTCAAGAAGAACTTCAGCAAGGTCACAGTCCCTGTTTCTAACTCTCAGATGAGGAATAGTATATCCTTTAATATTAAGAAAGGATAAAGGCCCTGATGTAAGAGGCACAAAGATTTCACTGTGAGAAAGAAGATACCTTGAAAAAAATTATCTGATTGTGTAGGCAGCTAAGATTATGGGACATGGCTTGCCTTTTCTTAGTGTATTATATCAAAACTGGGAAAGAGTGGTTAATGGGAAGAGTACAGTCTGTTATGGACAGCCTTTACAACTTTCAGTGGGTGCTTTGTTTTACAGCTTAGAAGGTAACACCAACCCTCCAGACTGTGAGGTTAATGAAATCTGTCTGTCTTAAAATATTGTGTCTCCCTTCCCACAAAGTCAGCAGCTCTAGAGCTCCCTTGCACCTGATTGCTTGGTGCATGGGCAGGAGTGTAATTTTTCTAGATGTATGGTTAAATTTGGTGTTAAAAGGAGGCAAACTATCTTCCTTTCATGAAATGACCAAGTAAGGTGAGTTGTGATAAATTCATGCCGCAACATGAGATGCTAGACACTGAGACACATTAGGGCTGCAGAAGTGTTTGAGATAGCTATCTCAGTTATTTGGCAGGATGCCTCGAGTTCCAAAAATATCATTTTCTATCAAGTGAAGGCTCATGTGTCATTGCTGTTTCAGCTGATGAATGTGCAAACCTCCAGGTGGATGATCTGGAATTAGCTGTGGATTGAATTGAATAAAAGGACTGCAACAGATAAGAACTGCACAGCAATAAAAAATAATTTATTTCTCTTTTTTTAACTTCACTACTCATCACAGTCTCCATGAAGACCATTCTGGGTTTTGTAATTTTTATCATTTTTTTTGGTATGCACAATATACCAATATACAGTTAAGAGTTGATTAAGCAGAACATTAGCATCTGAAAGAGAAGAAAGGTTATCAAAGTGCCTACGCTGTTTTAAACTTCATCCATACTTCTTGATTAGAAAGTTACATTAAAATTTTGTGATGTGTGGTGCACTTTAGTTCCACATTATTGCTGGACATGGAGACAGCATAAACTGGCTACAAGCTTTTATATCCTTATTCTTGGAAGAATAAGAGATAAAGCTGTCAGTATGCTAGTATGAGGGCCAGAAGAACTGAGAAGATTGAATTAAGCAGACTAGTATTTTTATAAATTCTTACATGCCTTGAAAATGCTGCCCTCAATGCAGGAAAATACTGTCCAACAACTTTTAATTGAAGAGGGAGAATAAGAAGATTAACTTTAGATTCTCCTGGAAAAAAAAAATCCTCACAATCTTTTCTGTAACTTCAACAAGGAAGGAATGTAATGTGAAGGTACTTGGGTTTGTGATTTTACATATATACCCCAATGTGTTCATTTCACTGCTCATTTGTTTTTGCCATCCTCCATTTCCTTCCTTGGAAGGATAAAACGAAGAAGTAACAAAAGAGTAAATATAAGTCTCGAATATAAAATTATCCACTAAGAAAATATTCTAAAATGCAGAAATGCAGTTATTGCATTTCATATGGGACAGTGCAGAGAAATGTGGGTTTTTGTTTTTTTTCAATTTGTGAAAAAAGCAAAAGAATATCTGGAGGATAATAAGGACATTTTTACTCCTACAGAAGGATATAGCATATAGATATATGCAGACCACATTATCTAGGTCTCTAGAATCCAAGCATTTTGAAAGATTCAGAGCCTAGAAAGATTATCTTCCCTGACCTCCAAGGTTTACCAGTGGCTGCCAAAGCACAGAGCAGTAAGGCAGTGAGAGTAAACCAAGTAACTAGGAATAAGCAGAGGAATGGATTCAGGAACCTGTCAGCCTGCAGCCACTTAGCTTGCATATAAATCAATTTTTTGCACATAATCCCAAAGTAGAATAAATGACACAGTAGAATATATCTTCTGCTTTCAGTACAAGAGCAGAAGCCAGAAGTGTCTGCAGATTCTTTCTTGGCTAGGACAGTGGAAAAAAAGTGAAATTATATGCTTCCAACTTCTGTTTATGAAAATACTCAGAGAACAGAGGCAATATGACTGGACTTCGCAGAATCAGTCTTCCAAGGACGGATCTGATGGGATTACATGCTTTCAGCAGCACTTATGGGCAGCCATGAGCAGAAGTGTAAGAAAAACATATGCTCATCGCCTAAAATGGGAACATTCCACTTACACACTAACTCTCGGGGTATTCACTCAAAGATACAATTGTTAAATAAACCTCACTTTAACTGTTCAAGATCTAATAGTGGAAGGCACCTTATTGTGTGTCATCTTCAAAACCAATTGATTGTGCAGAGGGTTTACAGAATCAGCCCCCTAAAGGGAAACTGTTTCTATTTTTTTATTTAGGCTTGGAATATTTCTAATATTCTTTCAAAATATGGCTGAAGGTGACTATTAGAGTAGATTATTTCATAATTAGACATCAGTATATTCAACTTCGATTCAATCACATTCTTGCACTGCTTAAAATATCACTGTCATTCTTAAATAAAATCCATACTTCCAAGTGCAGGATGCAGAGGTTTACAGAGCAATAGATTTTACTAAGTAATTTGCTAATGAGAGTTAGCAAAATCTTCAACATATGTTTTGAAACCAGGAGGTTATCATTGGCTTAGAAGACATCTGAATGGGCAGATTTTTTTAAAAATAAGGTTTAATCCTGCCTCCAAATATTTCTTCTCTGTGGTTCTAAGCATGAATTTTGTCAGTCCTTACAGAAGTGATTCCCCTCCCTAACCTAAACACAGCTATGTCTCTGATATTTCAGATGAGTGAAAATCAGAAGATTTTGAGTAACTATAGTTAACTTTTGTGTTAGACTTTTGTCAATTAAAAACTCACTGGAAGAACAGAACAACAGCAATGACAGACAGTGATGTTTCAAAGAACATGACAGCATTTCTCTTCCCTTAGAATTACCACTGCATTAGCTTTTGCTTGTTTGCTGGGTTTTGCTTATGAGGAAAAAAATGAACTCCTCTTCAATCACATCCACCATTCATTTTTTTATCAAATACTGTGTGGAAGAGACACATTTTTTGAGATTATAAAAAGAAATATCTCCAGAAGAGAAAAGAAATAGAATTATGGTTTTAGGCATGTTTCAGTCTCAATCTTTTGTAATCACTTGTCATCCAAAAGTAGTGCAAAGCTATTTCTATTTAATTCTGAATCTGTTTTGTTTGCTTAATAACAATTACATAGACAGTCTGTAAAAGATGTCATCTAGCTTAACACTGTAAAACTAGTTTTTGAAAGAATGGGCAACAAGAATTTAATGGTCAAAAGCTTGAAAAATACAAAATTGCTTTTTACAGTAAAATATAGTTGAAAATTTAGGAGAAGAATGAAAGCAACTTCTTTCTGTGCATGGTAACTATTCCGTGTTTAATCCAAGTGTCAAAATTGAGTTCCTGTAACACACTATTGAAGTCAAAAGCTCAGCCTTCATCTCAGGCCCAGGGAACAACTGCCATGAGTAAATACTGCAGTATGTAACTTTATTAAATGAACAAGGAAAGTCCTTTGGCACACACTTTTCAATTTTGTAAAACAACTTTGAGAGAAAAAATAAGAATGCATGGGTGCACTTCTTAGTAAATTGAAATCCAAAGAAAGTCACATATTCCTGGTGCTATTATATAGTGATTTTTACTCATGGGCTATCAACTGTGACCTGCTACAATGACACAAACAAGGAGGAATCTTGTCCTGCTTCAAGTAGAGTACTTTAGAAATCAGTGACGATCCTGTGTTTAACCAGTCATAAAAAAGACAGTTAAAAGTTTGAAAAACTGTAGAAGTTATGCCTACAGCTGCCTCAGAGATAGGCAAATCTTATTTATATCAAAATAATAGCTTTCTTATCACTCTGCCTTTTCACCTGTAAGTTAAAATCAATATGTGTAGGTAAGTGGCTAATTCCACAAATCCCAGACCTTGCGGAAAGTAACGTTCATGTTTTGATCTCACCAGAGACATTTCTCTACTGTCTTTTGGTGATTACTGTGTATCAAGGAGATCGCTAATGAAATATATCCCAAAACATATGGGATAAAGCTCAAGTAAATTTAAATAAAAATGAGTTGTTTTGTTGGCTTTGGCTTATTTGCCAGTGCCAGTGTACACTGCTCTGAGCCTCAGAGATTTGACAGCATTTTGAAGAAAGTATGGGAATGGAAAATAAAAATGACATATTTAATCCTTGCCTGAGTTGTGAATAGCTTCTATGCCAAGGGAGAATAGTAGAGATTCTAATATACAATAATTGTTCATAAACATCACTTACACTACAAATTCATCTGAATTTTGTAGGAACTTTTTTCCTTAAAATGAACAGCAGTTAGGAGAGAATTCTTCCATGTTTTTCTTTTTCAGGAAATTATATATTAAAATTCTTCATCAGGCTCTGTGATGGTGATGAAGAAGGTGAAGGTTAATGTGGTCTTTATAATTTGACATGAAACTGACCATGTCCTTCACTTTGTCTGCACTTTCACCATCCATCCACAGTGAGAAAACACAGCAGTCTTCACAGGCAACATTTAAAGATAGAGGTATCCAACCCAGTAGACCAGGTTAAACAGCAGGAAGGATGTAGGAAAAAAGACCCTGGAGTAAGAGTCCAGTTCTAAGATGTCTATGTGAATTCGTCCTCTCCTCCATGAGCCTGATTTGCACTCTTCATAACAACAGAAAAAGCTCTGACAGTCTTTCCCATCCAGACATTCATAGACACAGGCATCTTCAAATTCTTGCCAATACATGGCATTGTTCAATGTGATGACTGTAGTTGGTGGTCTCATATCAAGTACAGAATAGTTCTGAGGAGAGAAAAAAACCCACAACAGTTTGATAAGCTTCCACGGATGATGCATATCAAAATTAATAATCATGGGAAAATCACAGGTGTTGAGAAAAATCAATATTTAAAAATTCTAGATTTAAGCAGCATCTTTCTTTCCTTCAAAAGATGCCTTTTCAGATTAATTTCTCTAAAGATATTGTGGAGTGGCAAGTTAAATAATTCTAGGTGTATTTTCTACTTGGGTAACTTAAGCATATATTTCCCAGTAATAATTTTTTTCTCACAAGTTTGCTTACCTGTTGGAATACTATTTGCAAGTTGTTTTAAACATTTGCAGCCACTACATTTAAGAATGGATTATAAAAAATAAGGAAATATCCCCCTTCTCCATTTAATTATAGAATAACCTTCACTTAGCATAGATGCATTCACTGCCTCTTAACTTTATCATGATTTATAAAAACAGATATGGTCAGCAACAAATAGCTAGGCATGTCCCCTTAGTGCTTATCACACTAACCATGCTCAGAAATAAAACACTTTGATAATCATGCATCCTCACAGTACCACTCGCGCCTACAGATCTCTCCTTCTTCAATGTACTCCCTATTTACACTTTGTCAGCTTTTCTGTCATATATTTTCCTTTTCATGAAAGATGCTTTCTCACAATAGTCTCCCCTCTCATTAAGCCACCCATTCCATCCTCACAAATGTCACCTCCTCCACTGACACCACTAGAAAAGGTCCCATCAGCTTCACCACCTGTCTGCACCGCCCTGATAAAGCAGTCACCAGTCCTGTCAGCACAGTTTTCTCTACCTAAGAGGCCCTTCCTCTCCCTGTGACTGTGCTGAGCTATGCCTTTGCCTGCAGGAGCAGGCTGGCTATGCACTAACAAGCTAGTCACAACTGCTTGAACTCAGGAGGATGCTCTGGGTCCTTGCCTACACACTTACTATACAAAGTACTCAGCATTTCCTGTTGAAGGTGTTAGTGTGTATCTGAAAACTTTCATGCTGGATGTGAAAAACATCAGTGATATAACTGATGTGTCTCAGTGGAAATTTTTATTTTTCTATTGACTTCGTTTTCTTTCTACAAATCTTTGGGTTTGGCATGTTGTAATATTACCCATCTCACTAAAAAAGCTGTTCCCTGAGCTAAGAACTTGATGTGGCACCCCTCTGCTTATGTGTTGGCACCATCAACATAGATAACTACATCTGAACAACTGCTCTATGGAATCCAGTCAATTACTCCTGGACACAATTCATTTCATCATAAGTAAATGGCTAAAATCTCTCAGGTGCATTTTGCTGTGGACTGCAAGCAGATTGCAGTTTAGGAGCAGATTATTGCAAATCTATTTGTTGTGAATGACTGTACCTCTCAGATTAGATGACAGAAATTACACCCTTCTGGTCCTCTCTCTCATTTGTAAAGTTCTGGGTGGCTGATTTCAGAGACTTACAATGTGTTGCCAGGTGAAAAAGGTCTAAAATTGTTGCACAAGAAATCTTTTTTTGGCTGTAGCACTTTGAGGAGGAAAAACTATAGTATAAATATATATATAGTATAAAGACTAGAGTATACATGGAATTCTGCTATCCCCCTGGGGCACATATTGTAAATTTATTGTGGATCTTATGAAAATTTCCTACTCAGGCACTGAAATTTTCCATGCCTGGCTAAAATATTTATGTTATAAAGAAGAAAGGCTAAGTTAGATTTTGGTAAGTTAAGATAAAAAAATGCTCTGGCTCTGCAGAGGAAACTTTCTCATCTGTCAATAGCCTGGGGATTTTTGTTGTTGTTTTGTTATATCAACTATCTGCTCATGACAGAAGATAAAATAAATGCCCTGATAATACAGAGAGACTAATCTGGTTGTTTTAATCTTTGTCAGCTAGGAGGTGTCTTGAGACGACAAGATACCAGGAGAAGGTGGGTAGTCCCCACTGTATTCTGCATATCCGGTTGAGCTGGGTTGGTAGGATAATAGTGCACACAGAGTGGTCATCAGCCCAGTCCCAGCCTGGTGGTCTGCCTTGCACAAGGCTGCTACAATGGGTTGTGGCACTTTACTTTTTCCAGTTAAAAATGACGAGGAAAAGATACACGGTTCAAATTACATTAAGGTTTAACAGCCTAGGGTTTAACTAGTCAGTCTGATTTGCTTTTAACTTCAACTTTCAGAAAGCTCTGTCAAGGAAGTGACATCAGTAGAGAGCGTATAAATGCAATGCCTTCTGTAAAGCATTCATTTTTAGTGAGCAGACTTTCAAAGCTATACAAGGTCTTCAAATACATCAGAAAACGCAAGTTAAAAAAAAAGTTGTATAACATTATTTGTAAAAGATAGGCTAGTAACATGGCAGTTGTAAATGATAAACTTCAGCATATCCCAACCAAGAAATGCAAAAAGCAGTGGTTTAGTTCTGACTCTGTTCTTATCTGAAAACTTAACATTCAGCCAGCTAATTAACTTTGCCTTCTGTATGTTTCTGCATGCTTTACATTTGTATGTATTAT
This sequence comes from Cephalopterus ornatus, assembly GCA_013396775.1. Lineage (NCBI taxonomy): Eukaryota > Metazoa > Chordata > Aves > Passeriformes > Cotingidae > Cephalopterus > Cephalopterus ornatus. Next base: position 17,702 of record VZRE01010154.1, read on the forward strand.
AGCATACATTCCAGTTTCAGATTTCATACAACTTACAGACTTATTTTGTGCTCTAACTTTATTGCTGCTGTACATATTCCATTTCTAGATATAATACAGCTAACTCTATTTAACTCATGTACCTAAATTATTTTAAAATCCAGCTGAAAGCTTGCTAAAGATTTTGCAGATATGCATAAATGAACTATTTTCGATGAAACTTAGTTAAAACTCCGTATAAGTTTATGGTGTAACTTGAGCTTATCACTTTTTTATAAAACGTAATAAGAAACTGTAGTGTTACATAAAGCAGACACACAAAATTCCTGATGTAAAAATAACACACAATGTTCTACGCTTGACCCTTCTCCCTCCCAAATCACTTGGTAAGTTCTTATAGAAAGAGGCAGTTTTGTTCCTCTCCCACAACTGAAAACAAACTGACCTTTTACCAAAAAAGCAAAACAATATTTATAGTGAAGTCTGGGTAAAGCATAACATAGCAATACAGCTTTCTTGGGAATTAGTACAAGTAAACATCTACCACACATTCATGCTCCCAATGCTCTCACTGAATAATGTAGTTTACTTACCATCACATGACCAAAACTTACATCAGGTAGCTTAAATAAAGATAACAAAACAATTATTCAGAAGAAAACACATTTATTGCTTCATATGCATCTAAGTTCAATAGCATTCCTTGAACCAATGCATTTGTTCATAAAAGACTTCATGCTTTGTGTTCTGTATATTCAGCATAATAATCTGTACACCTGAAAACTTGAAACCTCAGCAGAATGTGCACCTAGTTTCCATACAGTTAAAATCTTCACTCAAATCATTACATTTGTTTATCTATCAAACAATAGCTAAGTGAGCATTTGTTCTGGTATTAATTTAAATCCCATCAATTCTGCATATTTTCCCTCATCTTCGTTCATGTCTGGAAATAAAAAGATATGAGTTTCTAATTCAGTCTTTCTAAAGGATGGCAACTTTAGTCTGAACATTAGCAAGTTAATACTGATTGTCTCATACTTTTCCTTTGGTAACACTCTTTTGCCTCTTGTGTGCAACATGTTTTTACAAAAAGCTGTTACAGGTTTAATGGAGTTTTCATTGACTAAGTCCATGGCTTTTTAGGCTTTTTCTAAGCCCATATTTGTTTCATCTTTTCCTTCATTAGTTCTTCATTAAATAATTTTCTATAGCACTTCATTCAATCCCTTTTTATCTCATGACCTATTATTCCCTAAATTTAGCCTTCTCTCTCTTCCTCCTTCACACTTTTCCTATTTGGCTTTGATTTCTGATTTCAAGTGTCCTTTTTTCCTCCATTATACACAATGGCATCCAACATCTTCAATTACTGATCTTGAACACATAAGATGTGTTCACTGATCTTGAATGCAGAACCCCCTTCCCTGTGTTTACACTGAAGTTTTTTTCTCTATTAAACTGCTCCCTCTCATTCTCATAGTCAGTTATGAATTATAGCAGGCAATTCTTCTCGCATGATTGTTTTAATTGATTGTAAATAAACAGTTTTTGTGTGTTTCTGGGTATTACACTTGGAAGTGTCTTTTTTGCCAAAAACGCAGTCATGTATAGAGACCTCCTTTTTTTTTTTGGCAATATGTGCCTTTGTGAACATGGCTAAAATCAAGTGCTGGTTCCCAGTAGAGACATGGAAATTCTCTTTGTGAAGTTCATAAATATTTCTAGACCTGTTAAGCCGTGAAATAGCAATGCATTGAATGTAGATTGATGTGCATATATTTGTATAACAAGCTATGCAATCTGTTTCAGTGGGAGCCCTTTATGATTACCAGCACAGTAAAGGGAGGACAAAAGACACATAGGTAGGGTTGCTGCTTCATGGTCAGCACGCTGCTCCTGTTAGGAACAGACCTCACTGAGCAGGCACATAACTGCTTCTACTGTTGCTGCAGGTAACTCTTCCATCAGCTTTCAGGACAGATCTCACCAGAAACTGGGAAAATCTCAGAGGAGTGGAGTGTCATGGCATTACTGGCTATCACTGAATGATTATCTGCTCTCTGAGATGCACATGAAACGAAATTTAAATGCTCCCATCTTACCGACTTTTTCTTCTTAGTACAGCTTGGTTTCCTGCAACTTGAGTAGTAGTTGAGCGTGGCATACTCCATCAGAGCAGCAAAGACAAATAGAAAGCATACAGTCACAAACAAATCCATAGCGGTGACATAGGAGACGCGGGGTAATGACTTTCTTGCAATGGTACTCAAAGTTGTCATGGTCAATACTGTAGTGATGCCTGCAGAGAGAAACTTGATTTAATTGCATGCAACATCATTTATCCACATCACAGAAGAATCTCTGGAAACAAACATACTAAACAAATCCAGAATGCACCCAAGTAATTAATTAATTTCCTTTAGTAGTATTAAAAAATAAGAGAAATTAACATCAGTAGAGCCAATGTTATTTTGTAAACAAAGATTTGCTTAGTTTATTTTCATCTTTTCAAAAGTGACATTCCCTTGCCTCTCAATATGCTCTTCTTCATATTGTCCTTTTCCTGATCCAGTGAGATTGGAGGTGGGAATGAGGGAGAATGAGAGAATGAACTTTTTGAAGAAAAGTTTAAAGAAGAAAAGATACTAAATCCAGAAAAATAAAAAAAATAAGAAATCTAGAAAGCAATAAAGGAAATATGTCCTATTCCACAGCAGTATTGCTCTCATGAAAAATCTTGTATTCAAAAAAGAAAAAGAGGTGGAGGGAGAAAAGAAATTTTGCTGCAAACTTCCGACCATGAATTCTGAAAGTATGTTTTCATACCACTGCTTCCTTGGGAGACCTCCACTGCTATTTTGCTTCTGAGTAAGGGAACTCAATGTTACTTTCTCAGTCTGAGTAAGACTGTCATACAAACTTCAGATGTAACATTAATGGATATAGCCTTTTTAATTCATACAAAGCATCACTTCTTAGATTGATTTATTAATAATGAATATAATGGGAATTAATTGGTGTGAAATATCTGAAACAATAAAATCAGTCCTAGAATTAAATCTATGTCATGTCAGTTATTTAAGTGCCAGTAATTAATATATTTTCTTTTCATTCCTGAGGAACAGAAGTCTTTTCATTCCCAGCTTGGACTGATACTTTTAATCATTTGATGTGAACTGTAAGTCTTCTGATAGAAAAAAAATAAAACTTCTCAATGGCTTGGGAAAAAATATAAAGCTCTCACTCAAATACATCTCAAGAGAGAACTGCTTTACAAACAACATAACCATAAGGTAATTTTTCTTTTTTATAGTTAAAGTGATACTTCACAATGGTGCACAGTGTTTGAAATGTCAAGGCCTGAATGAAATTATGCCTTATAGTAAAATTACTTCTCACAAAGCGCACTCTGGAGAGAAAGAAGTACCTGTGAATTACTTTTGACTACTTTCTCTTTATGAAAGATTGTCTCTCTCTGATTTGTAATGTTTGACAGAAGCTACAGTGATTCACAGGAACAGCCCTCTCCATGTAAAGCAACGGAAATTCCCTGGAAAAGCCAGAAGGCAGATTACTGCCCAGGTCTCAACCTTCTTCTGCAATGAATAATAAATAATTGAATTCCTTAAATATCCCTCAGCTAGAAACAAACTAACCAAAAATTTCTGAAAATAATCACAAGTCAATAATCAAGATTAAAGCAATGCTGACAGGAAGTGGGGAAATATGGACTGTGTACCTTGAACATCTAAAAGCTATTGGGAAAATATTTCCATTTATTGACACCTGTGCCACCCCCCAAAATCAGCAGATGTGGCTGCCATGATCCAGCAACCTCCCCAGATCCCTCAACATCAGTTCTGTAGCTAGCTGATGCTTTGAAAAAGCTTCAGAGACAAAGACCATGCTTAGGCATTCATCATGGTAGACAACTGCAAAGATGTCCAACTGCAAAAGGTGTTGACTCACTGGCCTTGATTTGGCCCTGATTTGGCCCTTACTATAGACTATTAGTCTTTCTGTATGACCTTGGGAGTCACCAACTTCTAAAGACCTGCATCCAGATCATGACATGCTCTACAATATAAAATGAACTTCTTTAAGACTTTCTAACCCACATTTAGATTTCTAACGCAAGTTTGTCCTTTTTAGAGCCACATGTACATGCCCCTGTCTTTAGGTATTTTGCTACCCTTAAAAAATTCCTCAAAACTTACAGAGTTCTTCCAGTACAATATACAGTGTCCTGTTTACCTGGACTTAAATGAAAGTTTTTATTTCTCACTCATCCAGTGATAGGACAGTTTTTATTAAAAGGCTAAAAAGCAAAAAAAGGGAGAAAAAAGCTTGCAGTGCTCAAAAGCATTTTTTGAAAGGTCTGCAATATTTCTGAATGTTGTATTGACAGTGGAATATTTTTCCTCAATTTTTACTGAAATGGAAGTATTATGTTGCATTGTCTGTGCAAGTATCTGTAATTATGACCAGCTTCCAAAGTGACCATGGACAGGAAGGCAGAGAAGTAAAAAAATAATTACCATTAGCCTTTGTGCTTAAGTATTTAAGTCCTCAACTCAGCCTGCATCCTATATCCATGCCTTAGCCTGAATGAAACACCAGCTCAAATGCTAAAGACTGTATTCCAGCTCACACCATTAACAAACACTGAGTTTTTGAAATAGTGAAAATTCTATCTAGTGTATCAATTTTATATCTAGCATACTAGCACAAATTTTAAAACATTAAAATGAGTTTACGGGGTTACATACAGAGAAGAAAGGGAAAGAAGGTGCACCAGGTGATACAGTTTCATATTCCTACACATTTACATGTCAGAATATAGATATGTATGTATGAATAAAATGCAACACCATTATTTCCAAATACAATATCCAGATTCCATACCCTAAGCTCATTTTATCTCTCACACTAAGAAAATTCAGTTTGTTGAGTGATTTCAAATGCAATATGCCTTGCCAGATGAAATTGGTAAGTCTCTCACTTTGTGAAGTCATGTATGGCAAAGTGAGCTTTGCGTCTGCTATTGAAATTTTACAGTGCTCATGAACTGTCTATTTCAACAGAAGTTTAATATCATCCAAGGACAGCTTTTAAGTAACCTGACTTCAGAATTTTCAGGTAGAAAGTGTAAGTGTGAGCTTACAAGTTCTTGTATAAATATGGTTTTGTTCTCCGAGTACATTATATTCACTGAGTAAATTCCATACCAAAGATGCTATTTAATAAAACAAAAACTACTGTCTTGGAAGTCAAAGGATGGAGGGACATATACTGCATGAAAACATTTTTAAACTGCAGTTTGAAGGGGCTCTGTAGTAACTTCCTGGTTCTATTACACATTATACCCAATTTGAAAAGTAGGGGGAAACCGGGATGAAAGCTTCAGTTTAACTTAATTCCCTTCATCTTCAAAGAAAACAACCTATTCTTTTCCAGTTCATAACTTTTTTCAAACACTTGCTGGCTGTTCTTCACTATGAACATCATGAGAAAATCATTTTGATTACTAGAGACAAGTATATATTGAAGAGAACCTTTTTTCCCCTGTCTTTGAATGAAGAGTAGAATAATCTGGGACCACAAAACGCAGTTCTCATCCAACACTCAAATTTTACTTTCATTTTTCTTCTGAATATTCAGGTGGCCTGGAGTTAGTCTCATTGCCACTTGGGACCTCAGTTCCTCAAAGTGTGTGTGAAAAGGGTATTATGATGCCAAGTTTTTAAAAAGCACTTTGATGCCTCAGGACAGCACTGCTGAAAAGTTACTTATGGTCCCATACCCCAATTAATTTTTTTGCCCTAGCACAAAAGCAGTTTATTACTTAACATTATTCAGAAAGTAAAACCTGTCCTTCATATAACCGTGAGTAATTGCCAATAGTTTAGAAAATTATTCATTAATTACAGAGAGCGAAATATTTCCCTAGTGTTAGCCTTTACATTAATGCAGCTATACTTGGATAAGGTTTAGTGCACAGAGGCAACAATTAATTTCAACTAATTAGTAGGAAAATTTTAGCAGTTTGCCTTTGGTTGTATTACTCACAATTTCACCATGTGCCACTATCCAAATGTGAATGTGTGTTGTTGCTCAGACAGATTTATAAGTTGCATTTTACAAGCAGGCCTACAGTGAAATAGGAACATCTGCTTACTGCTTCCCAGAAATCAACAGGACATTGCTAATTTGGAAACAATAGGACTCTGCACAAAAAGTGACCCATGTATGTATTAGTTGCTTCTTATCTGGCTTCATTTATAGAAAAGTTAAATTTTAGCCTAGAAATTTAGTTCTCCATTGGAGTTTTAGTAGTGAGTCATGATACCCATTGAATATAGCCTTGGAACATCTCATTTTTATGTTCTTACTCCAAATTCATGACTACATCTGAATGCATTTTTTGTCTGAACTTCTTGCTGGCTGAGGGGGTGAAGCAGGGAGAGTCACACTGTAGGGATTAGTGATCTAACCTACTTCTGTGTCTAATTAATTGGAAAACTGAGCTGTGTGGTGTGGGGAACCACCGTCAGGAATAGGATATGAACACTGCTTATGGCAAATCAGTAATGCAAACTGTTAGATGTCTTTTGTCTCTTTTCACTTATGCATTATGAAGGATAACCCAAATGGATGCTCTGTGACTCTGCCCACGCATGGGGCTTCAGACTCCCTGTTTAAAAAGGTGGAGCATGGTCAGTCTTTCCTTATCTTCCCTGAGTCACCTAATTTAAGAAGACAGGAGTTCAGCCAAGAAGTACACTGAAGACCTACTGCTCAATTTTCTGGCTATCAGAAGCAAGCCTACACAGCCAGAAACAGGCAGTTGTACAGCTGCTCTGTGGTCTTTTTGCTGTCCTGGACGTCACAGAGTAACTGTCAGTCTTAGGGTCGGTCCTGTTGCTGGAGCCACGGTGTAACAGCACTCTGGCACTCATATGAAAGAAGTGAGGACTGAATACTCCTTTCTTGTAAAATAACCTCAGAAAAATGGATCCACCTGGTAACAAACTACAGCAGAAGGATGCAATCAATAGCTGGAAATGGTAACCTCTATCCTTGAAAACAGATGTGCAAACCTTGACATAGCGTCTGCTTTTTACCTAGACTGGTAGGTTTCTGAATCAGTTTGTATAGGCAGACCTGGCAAACACAATCTGAACTAAGATGTTGTTTTTCCTTTGGTTCTGAAGTATACCTGTAATTGGCAGTTATATAGTCTTGTATCCTTAACGCTGGCAAAATCTGCAGGTTTTCCTTAGATATAAGAGTAAATTTCCAAGAGTCTGAGTCAACATTTCTAAAGCACATTGCCAAAATGCACAGGCTGGTCCTGACATAAATGAGCTTCTGAAAAACCTAAACCACCATAAATCTCCACAATCTATGAAAAATATCAATATACCCAGTGTGGAGCCTAACTTCAAGCATACAAGCATAAGTTAATGCTATTATATCCCACAGTTTTCTGTGTATATATAAGACACAATTCCCTGTGGGGGAGAGTTTCAGAAGGGAAGGAACCAGCAGTGCAATTAATTAATTCTTAAAAAATGTCACAAAGATGTCATAGTGAGAACAAGGAGACAGATATTAATTCAAGAGATTTATGCCAAATAGGTGGCAGTGTCATCCAAAGGGTCAGACTGGTATACTTTTAATTTTTTAATTTCTTCCTGTTACAGGAAGAGAACCAGAGGTTTCAATGATAAGTAGATCTGGGTCTGCAAGATTTAGTAGATATAATCCAAAGTGTACAATGTTCTCTTTGAAAGGAAGCTTACATTTTCAAATGGTAGTATGGGAACATCACAAAGACAGAAGAAAAGGGAAATATTAACAACTTACCTAATGCTGTTCTTGCTGGTGTGGCATCTTTTTTGATCCAAAAGGATACCCATGAAAGAACAACTGTTAATATACAGGGAATGTATGTTTGAATAGTAAAGTATCCCATTCTTCTACTTAAGTCGAAGTATATAGTCATGACTACATAATCACCTGCAATAATAACACAGAAAATAAATTGACATCATGGTGGGATACAGACAGTTGTTCACTGACCTGCTAATATTTTAAGCTTCATAAAAACACTGCATATGAAATATTTTTTAGTGTTTCAACAGCATCTGTGCATGTGAAATTTAAGTAAACTATGTCATTCTAATTTCCATAAGTTTTAGGTCTCTGTAGAAATTATCTATTTGTATAGGCAGAGCCTGTCAGTAATCATTTTGGATGAATGAATTTTTGAAAGGCATCTTGAATTTCCAGACTTGATACTTCTGGATGGCTTCATGACCACAAACGTGAAGATACTACCATTCACCAGATTCCATAACCAAGGCACACAAAATCCTTCCTTCTGCGGGCTGTGTCTTCCATGCCCTAGTTTCAGGTTTGAATGACTTCTGTTATCTTCTTCTGAGATATGAATCAGAAAGTAGGGGTCTTTATGGCAAGTCTAGCATGCACATGAATATGCCTTTAATAAGAAGTCGTTTAGAGACACTAGAACCTCAATGCTGGTGATAGACTCTCTTTTTGTCAGCATTCCTCCATTCCAAAACAGTTGTAGCCTTTTTGGATTTCTGTAAATCTTCAGAAGGTCAGTCTGGATATAAAGTTTATTATTCTCCTGGATATTAAAAACCATAAAATCAAGACCTCAGTAAGAAGTAGTTTATATCACATTATATGATTTTTTTTGCAGTACCTCTTCTGCTAACCCTTGTGACTCCACAGGGAATAATAATCTGTGACTCTCTCTCTCCTCACTAGAGGCTACTGACCTTATCACCTCTGTCCTTACTAACAACTCCCTCAGCTCCATAGATGTTAACTATCCTTCTCTCTCAGTCACAGTGATTAGCAGTAACAAAACTAAACTGTGACCATTTTCTGTGCTTCATTTGAAGTGTGTTGCGTCCATTTCAGATGTGAAGAAGAGTTTATATGATAGAGAATTTTTATGGGGTTTTGTCTGACTACATCAGACTTGGCCTAATAAATTATATGACTTCGTGTTATAAACCTTAACTTTCTAGAGTATGATGTTACAGAAGGCATCACTTGCAATAGCTAAGTGACTATGTCCTGTTACAGCAAACCATGGGAATGAAGAAATTGGTAGCACATACAGATTAATCACCCAAGGAATGTACATAAACTCACCCAAGTAGAGGGATAATGGGTTTATTAGTTGAGGCAAATTAAAGCTTAATCTTCTAGTAACAGAGAGCATATAAACAAATGTATTTAATACAGTGGATAATTTGACTATAGCTAAATATTACATAGAAAAGAAATTCATTCAGTTAAAAATAACTTTCATCCAAAGCATCTCTGAAGGCACTGTAAAATCAATGAATTATCATAAACTACATAGTTAAAGGTAAATAAAAATCTGATTGTGAGAACTGGAGAAAGAAACTTATAACAATGTGTCAAAAGGAAAAGCTCCTATGAGTTAAGTGCATCAGTTTGAGATAGATATATTTGGAAGAGTTTGATAACCCTGTGTTTCCATAATGTGTTTGCTAGATGAACGTGTACAGTTTGAAAAATGTTGCGCCAGTGAAAAATGTGTGACCCCAAGAAGCTGGACAGTCATTTCAGAAGTCTTGTGTATTTGGCATTGTGAGACAGAGCTTTAATAATAGAGCTCACTGCTGTTACAGTAGGAAGTATTGCAGTACATCATGACATAGTGAGCCTTGTGGGTTGTTCTACAGGCTAAGGGTTATTTTCATTCCACTAATCCCCAGCACTTTTCTCCATGCAGGGAATGGCACCAGGGAATTGCTCTGGGTTAGAAACCATGGTTCTGATGGCTTATTGTTAGACTGCTTTGCTGCAGTAAAGAAACACCACAACTGAGATCATTTCATAGAAACAGGTATAAGGAGTCAGGTACGGTGTAAACCAGTGCTTCTACTGACATGAACCAACTGAAAAATTTCAAGAAAATGTTAGTGTTTCAAACACAGTCTGCTAAGGATGAGCAAAAAATGAAATCAACGACTCTGTAGGAAATATGCCAAGCCTTTACATTTCCCTTACTTAGTTACTGTATCAAAGCTGCTTGAAAATGGTATAAAATCAAGCAATCCGCAGACTTTTCATTGTGTACAATGATATATGATACACACAATTCCAGTACCCACACAGGTCACTGCTCCACTCAATAGTGTGATCCCGATACCCACCACAGCAACTGAGTAGGAGTAGATACTGGACCACAAGATGCTGGGAAAGAAGGCAGAGTCATTGCTTCCAAGGTCTTCAACTAAAATAAACCTGATAAACTGAGGGTGGGAGAAAATTATGGCACCTTTCATGACGTAGAGAGTCCATCACCACATTTAGTCACAAAACGATTTAGTGTCTTTCAGGCAGAATTCATTTCCTGTGATTTTGGATATCTGGAAGGTAAATTCTACAGATGACCTGTACACTGTAGCCTCTTTCTAAACTCAGTGGAAAGAAATTGATACTTTCAATATATGCTTTTTCTTGTCCATTTTAGAGGTAAATTTTAGAAGGTAAATGTATCAAAAATATTTCCACTTCTCTCCCGTGATTAAAAAATGAGTGTCAATGGCTCAGATATGGACATAAACATTGGAGACGCAGATCATCCAAGGAGTTTATCACAACCCTTGATTCCATTGTGAGAGCTAAATTGTGCAACTTCTGTGAGAGTGCTAAGATTATTTTACTTAAATAAAATAACCTTCTTTTAATAGGTATTTTAGTTATTTTCCTCCTTTGTTTCACAGTTAATGTCTTCATCCTTTAGGATATGCACAACTCCTTCTCTGCTTGTTCCTCTGTTCTCCTCCACTTTACTTCCTTTCTTCCTTCCTTCCTCCCTTTCCCAATGCTTATTGCAACAGAACTTTTCACCTTTTCTGCAGGACATCCTTCCAGCTGGATAAACAAAGGAACTGTGACTTGGTAAAATTTTACAAAACCTGCAAATTCCGAAGTATCCAACAAGGAACCATAGATGTATAACAAGCACCCAGTCAAGATGAAATCCTACATTCATTTAGCCACTAAGCTATATTCTTGTCTGAGATCCACAGAAATTCTCACAATGAAGAAGGCAAACCCAGTCATACAGGCAACAGCTGTGCATTTTTACTTATGTACTATATCCTTTGTGCTGCCCTCTAATTTACGGGAACACAGTGATATAGATAATATACCAAGCAATTTGGTTCTGTAGTAATAGTGATGCAAAGTGGATGTAAGAGGAGAATTTGCTGGTGCTCCTATAGTACTCAAACCATGCTTAGAGAGGATGCAGCTCTGAGACAATGAATGATGCTGACAATGTTCATGGGAGGAGGAAATCATCACTGTTGAAATTCAGAGCCCGAGCTGAAAGCACCAGTGTTGTGGCTTCTCTTAGAGGCAAGCCTGTTTCTGTGCAACATATGGTGAATGATTTTTTTCTAATAGCTATTGTAAATTACAATTTTCAATTAAATTACCACTTCAGTTCTATCCTCAGCCAAGCAACTTCTATTGAGATTCCTGGATTCTCTCTTTGCACACAGAAGAGCCAGCACATATATGCTATGGCTACTTTCCTCATTCCACTACTCAAAACTGCATTATTATTATTGTTGTTATTGTTATTGTCATTATTATTGCTACTCTTCTACTACTAATACTAAACTATTATTCAAATTATTCCTTCTGGAAGTAATTATTCTCTATACGTTTGAAAAGACTTGCCTACAGTAGCCATGGTACAGGTATTTCTGACTTTCTCTATACAAACAAAATAACCTGTACAAAGAAACTCTCTTCTCTTCTGAAAGACCTGGGGTACAATCTCCTTCCAAATGGCATGTCATTAAGCCAGTGTACTTGGTTTAAAAGTAATCACGCAGTGATTGCCTACGGAGGACCACTGGAATACCTAATAACGAAAAATTTCATTTTGAAACCCAGAGAGGAATTCTACCTTTTAACAACTTAAATAATATTCCCAGGAAGGCAAACTAAATTTTAACTGAATGATCAGACCATCAATTCACTGAAATAATGAAAAATATCTTGAGGCAAAGTAGAGCATGATCAGTTTTCTGTAGTGGGAGCAAAACATGCACCTTGAGGCAACAAATCTGGAGTAATAGAAATAGTGTAGCAATGCTTCCCATGAAACCAAGATGACTGCTGTCTGTGGTCCATAGGACTTATATTAGCCTAAGTTTCTAGTTTCAAAGTAGGACATTATTTAGAACAATAACAATTTTTAATGTAAGAACTGCTGTAGAATTTAATGGACAGTGCTAAACTACAGCCAATTTCCTTTGTCTTTTGAAGACTGTGGTTGCCTGAATTGTCAGAATTTTGCCTATGTTGTATGAAGAACAGCTCTCTTACAGGTAAAATGTTTCAGCAGAATGAAAATGGTTATTTTGCTAAATAAAAATAAATTTAAAACATAAAATTATGTGCTGTAAATAATTTATTTACTCAAACTACAGTACACTATCTTATGCCACATTTTCATTTATCCTCCCATTACTCTGAGGTCAACGAGTCCTACAATCCAAATTAACTTAGAAAAAAGCTGAACAAAGAATGATTTTACAAAGACATATACAAAGGTACAACAGAGCAGCTTCAGCATGTGGATGAAGGTAACACGCTAATTATTCATCACTAGAAATGCAGAGTAATGAGGAGTGAGAGGGTTTATCCATGTTATGAGAGTTTGATTACAGAAGAAAGCCCTAGTCATTAGAACAAGGACTCACACAGTGTGTCACAAGTATTTCTTTGTTGGTAAGTGAGACCACAGAGACTACACTGAGGCATCTTCCTCATTATCTTAATAAATCAAATTCACTTATTAGTAAGCCAAATAAGTTTCTAATCATTAGTGGGTTTTTTTGGTTTTGAGGTTTTTTTTTTAATTTGGAAGCCAGGAAAAGACCTTATTTAATCCTGCCATTAGCTATTCATTTCCCCCCCAACCTGTTTTCAGATCTTTGCTTTCCAAAGCTCAATTTTTTTATTTCCAGAACTAGGTTTTTCTTCTTTCTTAGTAAACTGAAAATTTTCTACCTGTTTGACCACTGATCAGTCATCCAGGACAATGTCTGTTTACCTAAAATACACTGCCTACTATTAATACTTCAGCAACCAGTCTGTCTTCAGAGCTGGTATCCCCTCCTAACATGTCTCCAGCCAGGTATGGAGGAATTTTTAACTTTGGAGGATCCAAAAACTCAACAAAATGGTAGAAGAAATAGCCTAATGTCTTCACAGGTGATTAGGACTTCAAAAGGAGCTATTGTTAAAATAAAAAAGACAAGGGTGAAAACAGGATTTTGCAGTTCTTTTGAAGAAAAATGTAGAAGGACTGAGACTCATGAAATTATCATCAAAAATGCCTTTATTTTCTTCAGGATCTATATAAATAATGAAAAAATGCTGAGGACTTAATGGCAGGATTATTCTTACTCCTCCAAAATGTGTCAGTCAGCATACAAAAAAAGTTTTCATTTCCAAGAACAATCTTTGTTCCGTAGGAGTCTAGAACAAATGCTTCCAAGCCAAAAGGAAGAACAAAATGATTGAAGTAATTCTGTCACTTAAGGTCTGGTCTTAAATTTCCCTATGCTGCTTTGGCATTTAGGTATTTTCACAGTGATTCCTAGATGCTGTGTTTGGATGGGAGCATGTGTACAGCAGAGAAAGATGTTTACACCTCACCTCAAATAAGTGTTATTGGGAGTGGTAGTAGGCACTGATTGCATCCATTTCTGCTTAGGCTGAATGTTTAACTACACAAAAAATACAGGTGTTTAGAGGTGTAATTTTTACATGTATTGCCATAGCAGCTGTGTGACTAGATGTCTAGTCACAGGCAAAGGTCTTATGCAGTAGACACTGAGATCAAAATAGCTTTCTGTGTCCCAAAGATCTCTGCATTTGAGTTCATAATTGCCTCTGGCATTATCAGGATGTGTGTCTGTGTGTGTGCATGCATGTACAAGAGCAGTGTAGTGCAGATTTGGCTTTCAGCACTTGCAGTTGAAAAGCAAATTTTCCAGACATGCATTCACACCATGAGTGCTAAAGTTTCGTATTATCATAGACAAATTGCTATATTAATAAACAGTGGTGGTGACGGGGAAACCAAACTAACCCCATCAGCATTGTTTGTGCCTTTAGGAATCATGTTCAATTATAAGTATATATATATGCATAAGAATGCACAATAAAATCAAATATTCACAGATAAAAGTGTAAAAAGCAAAGACCAGATCCCAGGTTATCTGGAGGCAAGAGATTTTTTAAAGTCAAGTCAGACCAAGACTTCTTCCCACCTGCAAGACATTAAGCCGGGTTTGTTTCCTTGTATAATAGCAAGAATATAATATTGAGAAACACATTTTTGCTTGAAGCCATCAATCTTTTTCATCACCATAAAATAATTTACATATTTTGTTGGTTCTTCCTTGGATACTGAACTTTTGTTTTCTTTGAAGTAAGCAGTACTTTCAAAATATTTTGTAAAATGACAGTTTTGTTAAATGAACTATTGTCTGTTTTTTAAAAGTTAATGACTATGTTTCCAGCAGATACATTTATTTCATCCTCTGATTTTCGCATTTAGTATTGGATGTGGAAAACCACTGAATTTGTTCAAATTCCAACTTCTTTGTACTGAACTTTTTTTTTGCCAGTATCATTGGCATACATAGGTTCTATACTAGAAGTTTTCATGAAGAACTGAAATTAAAGAAGTAAAAGATGTCTTTTTAAGACTTTTAAATTCATTGTGTCACGCAGTCATTTGAAACCTAATAATCTATATTTCTTGTGCCCATGCCAATTCTTTATATGCCATACTGACAGTTTCAAAGAAAGTTACTTTTGATTCAGCTGCAATCATTTCAGTGTTTGTATCCCTGGAGTACTTTAAACATATTCTGGAGATGAATGAAGGTCCATGAAAACAATTTACCTACAAAATTAATTCAAAAAATAAAAGGTTTGGAAAATAAAAATTATTTTAGAGCTTGGTGGCGTGATCAAGAATGTTTTATTTATTTGTATACTTTTGTGTTTACATATTATGCAAGCTATCCTGCAAAATACACCTATTCTTTCTTCCCAGTTGTACTACTGTATATAATGCTGTTCTCCCACAAAAGCCATGTCAAGTTGTAGCATGTTATTTGTCTATGAGGTATTATGAGCATCAGAGTTGCTTTCAGGATATTCAGGTCTATTGTCTTTAGATATAATGACATTTTCATTTTGCAATAGGAATTATCACTTCATATATTAATTGAAATTTGGAACTAATGAAAACAATGGAATTTTAATTTGACTGTTGTAAAGTACAAGTAATATTGGAAAATCCCCCAAAAATGCTGTTTCATCAGGCCACATAATGTCAATAAAATGTATAATACCATAAGCGGACTTCGATCCATGATTACCAGTCCAGTTCAATTTCTGCCTTAACAGTAGAAAGTTATCCTCATAATCTCCATTTGCATTCATGTATCAATCTGAGAGAAAATCAATATACAAATATGGTGTAGTATGGCATGATCCATTACTCACTATTCCTAAAAAGTCTTTGCTATTTTCCAGAGATAGGTTTTCTCTTATATTTGAAGAACAAAAGTGAACAATAGCAGATGAAGTAAAAACAATAATAAATTGCCATAGCTGCCTATGTCAGTGAAAGTAGATGCAGGATTGGAGTGCAAATTAATTTCTTTTATGGAGGAACCTTTTCCTGAGAGGGTTTTATTGATAAGCTGTGCAATGCTTTTTGAACAGAACATTTTTCATGCTCCACGGAGCACCAAATACCGTAGGATATCTGAGGATACACAACTTTAATGACTGTTGCATTCACATTGCTCTTAAAAAGCACTGAGAACCCCCAAGTTTATGTCACCTGTCAATGCCAATCACTTCTCATTTATTTCTAGGACTGAATTTTTTACTCACAAGAGCTGTTCTTTGTGGGAGGAGGCCCATTTGTGCTGCAGTTTGTTACGAAGTCCCACAGGTCTGGATTTGGTGAGTTTATAATTCACAAACCAGTTGAAATAGTTTTCAATCAGCTATCAAAAAATCCCATGGTAACATTTTCAAATAAAACGCTTTCTTTTTCTTCCTCAGAATTCAGTTTTACACATTGAAAAAAGAAAAACTCCAAACAAAAGAAATATTTTGCTTGACCTGATATTCTTTTTACTTAACCAAAATATTCATGAGTTTGGCCTCATCTACAATCATTGTGACTGTACTATATTAGTATGACATCTTTTATATAACCGTGGAATGGGGTAACCTGTTTCTTTTTATCCATACTGACATCTAGTCCACCTCACCTGTTCCTAACATGCACTCTTGTGGATTAGTTTCCCTTACAATCCTCTGAAAACTTTAAATACTATCTCACTGCTGGAAGCCCTTTCCTATTGGTCATGTTCCATTCAGAAAGAGACTGTGGTGATTATCTGGTTGCAATTTCTGAATGGTATGAGATTTTTCTGAAGTAAGCATTGCTGCAAATCCAAGAGTTATTGATGAAGTAAAACATCTTTTGGAAAGGCATCCTATCGTTATTTTAAAAAATTCCAGCAATAGAGTTGCACTACAAGCCTTCAATTCCTTCAATACCTAGTTAATCTCACTGGGAAAAACAGGTGGGTTTTTCTTAGTCTGCAGTCATTTAGCACCAAATTAGACCTTGACCCTTAATTCATCTCTGCTAAACTGTTGAACCCTTTTTAGCCACTTTTCTTACTCTCATACAGGTAATTAGAGGTGGTAATAAACTACCCTTTGTCCTTCAAGATACACTTATGGTCTCTTAACATGAGGAATTATTTCGTCTCTGATAAATCTCTCTCTTTCATGCACTCCACAATTCTTCAAAGTAATTCTTGAAGTGAACTCGTCAGAATTAGGTCTGAATTTAATAGCAGCTGCATAAACATAACATATACGGATAAGATAAATGTTGTTTGTCTAGAGAATAACCTTTCTCTGCATACATATGAAAAACCTCTGCTTGGTATTTTGGCCATACCTTCAAACACGGAGTATATTTTGAAATAACTATCAATTGACAGGAAATAACCCATAGGCTTTAGACCTGCAGCACCCAGAATGGCAGGTCTCCAATTCTGGAAAAGCAAAATCATTAGGCTTCAGTCCTAAATACGTGCTTCAAATTTGAATATATGTTCTGAAGTACAGAAATGGCTATTGGCACTTTCATCCAGGCTACAAAGCTATCTGACTTGTAGCTACTATTGACCACTCCCTCAACCTCTGCGTCACTTATAAACTTAACAAGTCTTAATGTTATTATTGCTTCTCCATCATTAAAAAAAAAGTATTCAGTAGCCACCAAGCCAGAAGATGCAGTATCTCAACAGAAAGACCTGATGAATAATGGTTTGGTTTTTCTAGCTATGTCATGAATCTTCCCAAGTGGTCAAAATTTAGTAATTTGATTAGGACATTGATTTTTTTATCATTGTAACATCCTAATCAAAATGTCATACTGTATCATGTGAGATGTCTTACAAATGTACATTATATCACTAGAAATGTATAAGCTCAGAACATGATATTGAGTTAGTTCGACAGGAGTTAGTTTCTATGAATGAATGTTTATTGGTGTTAATTACATTACCCTCTATTTTTGTATGAATCTATCCCAGGATCAGCTGTTCCATAACTTCGCTCAAGACCAATGCCAGGATGAAAAACCTGTAATTACTTTGGTCATTTTATTTACATATTTTTGAAACTGAGGGGAGGGAAAAAAAATAAAAATGTTTTATTTCCCCTCAAGCTTTCCTCAGCTCTTTAAATTATTACTATCAAGTTAACAAAGGTTATCTTAAGTAAAGAAGGAATTAATGAAGAGGTTGTGCTGGGAAAGTGACTGGTAACATCAGGGCAGGGAAGGGGAGGGGAGGGAAGGGAAGGGAAGGGAAGAGAGGGGAAAGGAAGGGAAGGGAATATTTCAGTTGGAAGAGGCCTATAAGGATCATCTAGTACAACTGCCTGACCACTTCAGGGCTGACCACAAGTTAAAGCCTGTTATTTAGAGCATTGTCCGAATGACTGTTAAACACAGGCAGGCTTGGGGCACCAACCAACTCGCTAGGAAGCCTGTTCCAGCGTTTGACCACCCTCTCAGTATAGAAATGCTTGCTAATGTTCAGTCTTAATCTCCCCTGGCACAGCTTTGAACCATTTCCATGTGTCCTCTCACTAAACACCAAGGAGAAGAGCTTAGCACATCCATCTCCTCTTCTGCTCCTTGGGCAGCTGCAGAGTGCAGTGAGGTGACCCCTCCATCTCCTTTTCTCCAAATTAGAACAACCCAAACTTCTCAGCTGCTCTTCTCAGCACATGTCTTCCAGCCCTTTCACCACCTTTGTGCATTCAAGTACTTTCACATCCATGTTAAATTGTGTTCTCTCTTTTCCACAGTCAGTAAGTGATTATTTGCATTCAAAAAAACTGAAAGAGCTGGTTTATCTTTTATACTCTAACTTTCCATCTCACATCAAATTCATGCATGCTGAAGACAATGTTATTTTAGTTAAGGAATTGTAAAGAGAAATTCCAAGGAATACTAGTATTTGCAGAAAGAGCTTTCTAGCATAGTCTATCAGATTAAAGCCATCTGGTGAAGGTATTTCCCACTCCTCATTATAGGTAGATAAGTTTTGTTTTCCTACAAAGGCATTTGGCAGTCTGCAACAGATGCAAGCTTCCGTTCTGAGTGCTGTTTTATCTGGTAGAATGAAGAAAAATATTGATCCCTATGCAGTCACACTTATTTACTTCCAAGACATTTGACAGCTGGAGAACGGTAATTCTACTTCTGACTGAGTGTTATTTTAGCTCTTTCTTTGCCTACTCAAGACTTTCTAACTGGAATAGTATCATACTTTCTTACATTCCAAGCAACAACTGTTTTGACTCTTCAAATTTCATTGATATCACCTTATCAAATATATATTCATAATCAGGCCATGAGTATTGCCTTTAATAATTTCCCCAGCTTGTGTCTCCAGTATTAACAGGATGGGGTTTTTTTCTTCACATCCCCTAGTGCCTTTTTTACAATGTGCTATTAATAAATTAATTTTGTGATTTAAAAAATGCTTTCTTTTTTCCTGTTTCTCCAAGCTGTTTTTCTTTAGTGTACTGTCCTCCTGTACTGTCTAGTCAGTCTGTTTGGTACTTTTGAGTTCCTTTGTGAGGAATGAAAAAGCCAGCCTAAATCTCATCTGAATCCAACTACTTCTTATCTGTTCATCTCTATTTATGAGTAATATTTTTCATTTCTGAACTCTATGCTCAAACTTTCACTTGGATTCATAAGAAGAGTTTTTTTATTTTAGTGCAACTGGAAATAAACTTGGCTTTAACCTGCCAAGAGTGTTAGCTTAAAATCTTAAAGACACAAAATCATAGATTTGGCCCAAGTCTCTTGATATCTCTCTCCTTGTTGTCTCTAGGCAATTGTTTGTGCTTATTAATTAATTCTCTTTATCTTATATCCTGCAGTGTGGAAGATTTAAATTACAGAACAATAAGATGCACTGATTTTTAAGGGGGTCCTGTCAAATTACACACTCCTAGGAAAACTACCAATGCTCTCCTTGTTGCAAATGAAGAAATCAGCGAGTTTCCCTGTGTAGCATTCAATAAAACACCTTTAAATAGTTCTTTTGACTCTTAGGCAAGAGCTCACTTCTTTCTACATCATCTCTGCATGATCTGGAAGGGTGACCACAAAGAACTGCAGAAAGGAGAAAAATTCTAAAGAAGGGGATGGGCAAGGTAAATGGTTCAGTGACACAAAAGTGTCATTCACAACTGCAGTTAATTATAGAATAGAGCAACTATAGTGCAGGATGATATCAATATCCATTGATGCCAGAAGTTAGTTAGTTTTTGACACACAAAACCAAAAGGCATTCTGTCTAGTGAAGCCAGACCAACCCATGGATTTCTTTTTCAGCTATATTAACTTTTTGAAGAGCATATGGCGATGTCTTTGATTCTTACTTCATAGATTCCAGTTTTCCTCAACTACAGATAGTCATGCAATTACTAAAAATGCATGAGTTTTGAGGAGGAGTGGAGTGGCCTGCTGTACTTCAATGTATGAATCACCACTAAGTGTTTATTCACATGGGCCTGGTTGAAGAGGACTGTGTGCCAGATACATGCAAATTAAAAGAGAACATGGGATGAATTCTAACTGACTGTAACACTAGAAAGTCTTTGAAAATGCAGTAACTACAACCAAGAGGAGAAAAATCTGGGAATGGCTAAATATGGGATTGGTTTTTTAACTATTTCATGTCTATGCTGCTGTAGTGGCTAAAGCTCCAGTCAGAAGACAGAAGCAAAGAACAGAGCATATGATTTAAAGATATTTTTTCCCCCAAATTGTAGAATCACGGAACGGCTTGGACTGGAAGGGGGCTTAAAGACCACCTTCCACTAGGCCAAAGCCCCATCCAATCTGGCTTTGAACAATTCAAGGGATGAGACGTCCACAACTTCTCTGGACAACCTATTCCAGTGCTTCACCATCCTCACAGTAAAGAATTTATTCTTAATATCTAACTTACATCTACCCTCTTTCAGTTTAAAGCCACTCCCACTTGTCCTATCACTGCATGCCCTTGTACAAAGTTCTTCTCTAGCTCTGTCTTTTAGCCCCTTTAGATAGTGCTATATGGTTTCCCTGGAGGCTTCTCTTCTTCATGCTGAACAACCCGAACTCTCTCAGTCTGTCTTGATAGGAGAGGTGCTCCAGTCCTTTTGTTGGCCCCTCCCAGGACTCTTCCTCTCTTAATGTAAAGAGTCTTTCCTCTTCAGTCTGCAGAGCAGTGAAGTGGTTCAGTGAGGGCACCTCAGGCTTTGGGAGAAGTCTCTGCCTGCTACAGGTCCTTGCTGTTGCAAGCATCCATTCTTCTTCATTATTGCCCCCTCCCTCCTGTTTGTGCTGGTGGGAGAGTTTTTGTCTGTGTGTCTGTGGGCTGTGTGTCCATTGCAGACTGTGCTTGGAACCAGCTATCTAACTGATTCTCAGCCTTCCTGATGTTACACAGGTCTTCTACCTATCCCAGCTCCAGGAGAATGGTCCAGGCACTTCCCAGTCCGAGTCGGAGGTCCACACTGCTGTCCATCCCCTCAGCAGCTCTGTCTGGCTGAGGCGTCGGTCACCACCCAGATAGATCATGCAGACCCTTGAAGGAGTGGGGAGCTGTCACCATCTCTCCTGGCCCTGCCCACACCTCATCATCTACTCTTCCATGAGCTGACAGCTCCTGGTCAGTCTCAGGAACCCCCTGGGGTTTCTCCGGCTCAGGAAATGCCCTGCTGTGTACTGAGATCCCCTGCTGCACTGCAGAACGTGGCTGCACCAGAGCTGCTCACCTTGGGGAGTCTGTAAAAGATTACATTTTCATGCATTTTTGATTGAAAGGGCCAAGTCTGGTTCGTGCACCTGAAAGGACTGAGTTAAAAATTTGAAGAGCTACACTGGTGGAATGGCTATGGAAAGGCTGGAGGCTGGCAGTTCTTAATTCCTGCATACCTCTGGTTGTACTGTTTGTTTTCAGCATGAACAGCCTTCCCTGTTGTATCTCGGAGGCCTGGGACTTGTAACCATGGCCTGCCTTCATTAAACAACAGAATGTGAACTCCAGCTCATCTACTGCTGATGTCAGCTTAAATAGCACTTTCAAAAGCACTTTGCAGTATTGTAAATCAATGAGGTACAGGTTTCTAAGTCACCTATTTCATGTATTTACCAGGTAATTGGATAAGCATGAGAGAGCCTTTAAGCCCAGCATGCTCTGGCACCAGCCCACATTGCAGCTATAGGAATGCCTTATTAATACTGATGGATTTCCAGTCTTACTGGGATCACTTTGGGGCTACTGCTATTGTGCATCCACAGCATGCAAGTTCCCTCATGACTTTGTGCACTCCACAGATTGACCAACAGGCATTTTTGAAAGTTTTCTCCTGCAAACATTAGTTTTAAATATGTAAACAGAATCTGTCAGTACTGGTCAACTAATGAAGAAAGCATGGGACTTACATTCTATATTTCACTCAAATTAAGCCTTCTAAAGAAGAAAGTGTAGAAATGTTTCAATTTCTGAAGGGCGTGGGACTGCAAAAAATGACGTTTTTAATGCAGTACCTGAAGGGCAGCCAAAAAAGTTTCATTGGCAGTCTTAATTTAAGGCTCTGATTTATATATTTTTTTCTCACCAGCCAGAAGTCTGTCCTGAGCTTTGCTTCCACAGATGAACTGTGCAAATAGGTGCTCAAGGAGTACCTGTCAACAAGAAGCAAATTTTGTGGTGTACATTTGCTCCAATAAAAAGCGTTTTGGGGAAAAAACGTTTGTTTGTTTTTGTGTGTGTGTTTGTTTTATTTTGGTTGAGGGTTTTTTGTTTTGTTTTTTGTCTCTTTGTTTGGGTTTTTTTTAATAATAGGATCTGTTTTCCCATGGTTTATTCTTGCTTTGACTACATATATTGAGCCCTGTTCACCAGTAATTTTATTCTACACCTAGACCCTTTCTAGGCATTGTCTCCGAATTGTACCAGGCTGTGTGTTTGCAATAGGAGTAATATGAATAAACACACTAGTGCCCTGCTTGGGTAAAAGGCTATTGTGCTAAACCCCTGCATGGTTTAGCCCCTGGAATTAGGTTTCTATGGCAATGCTGATCAGTTTTGGTAAACTTTGTGTCTTTGTACATAAATATAATGTTAATGAGCTGATAATGGCAGGTGTAACCTCCTTAAACTGTCAGAAAATAAATAGGAGAGACTGTTAAAGCTGAAGTGCTTGGAAGAGCCTGAAAGAACACTTGTGTTGCAAGTAAGTAGCTTTTCCATTAACAATTAAGTGTATTTTTAGGACAAGGACCACAATATTGACATATATCAAATTGAAAATGGCAGATCACCTATAAGCCCTGCTCTGAGTTTTTGTTACTTTTTTATGTGGAGCTTCATTTCACCAGCATTTGCCAGAGATTTTAGGGATGTATAGGCCATCTGTAAAAGAAATAAATTTTGTCCAACAACACTACAGGTTTGGGGCTTTTTACCTGGAAAAATTTCAGAAAGATTAACCAAAAAGCCAGAAGAAAGTTATTCCCCTGTAAAAGATTTCTTAGTACAATTTGTAAGCTGTTTTAATTTAAACTGTTATTTTTGGCAAGTTTGACATAAACTAATTGCTTTGGCTATTTTTGAAGAAGCACATCTAATTAACCACAACAACGAAAAAAAACCCAAACCAAATCCGTTCTTATTCTGAAAACAGTTCAATTATGAAACCTCTAACCAGTTCCTCCTTGATTTTCTCCTTGAATAAACATTCTTCTACCTGGTTTATTTCAGTTGGAGCTACCTATCCTCAGGCAGTTTTCATTCTGTTTCATTATTTCCTTATTATGATTATTTTCCTGCTTTGAGGAAAGAGGGAGCTGCAATTTTGCTCCAGGTCAGCCTATCACACAGGGTTTTTTAGCTCTATCATACTCCCTCTTAGCTTATGAATTGCTTTGGAAATTGTCACTTCACAAGTTTTCTGTACATTGAAGTTTAATGTCAGAAAATGCAATTTTTCCTTTAAAACGATCATTAAACACAGCTTTTTGATGAAGCCAATGGGACCAATGAATAATGTTTTCATTTAAATACCAGCCAGAGTGACCTATACTCTTGCAAGATAACACACACACCAGAAATCTCCACCAGAAATGGCAAATATAATTAGTTCCCATGAGCACTCAGAAATAAATTCCTATTCTTGTGATATTTTTTATGATACTATCCATGAATTACAAATTTTAAATGGTTTTAATCAAGGCCTGGATGATTAAAGGTTGTGGACAATACTATAAAAAACATTTCTGATACAATTCCATAGATGTGAAAATATATGAACTTAAAAGATAACTATTAGGACTGAAGCAATATATGAAGTTAGAAGCTCAAGATTGTAAGATTATGATTTAGTTAAACTTGATATATATATTGTTCCTTGCCCTCCTGCCCTCTCAACCTTGAAGTAATGAACTTCATCAATAACCAATATTCTCACTTCATTATTATATGTCTACTCCATCTTAATCGTTTTCTACATAACCCCATAATAATTCAGATTTTTAGGATGGTGCTAGATGAGGTGGAGGCCAAGACAGTCAGGATTATTCCTTACTACAGACAGTCCAGGATCCGGACTAATGTAACTACTGATCTATTCTAATCTGTTTTAATCTGGACTAACCTATTCTAATCACTTACCTTCTAATCTACCTGCGATATTTCTAATGTAATAAAAGACTTGGGTAGCTATAAGCAAGAGCAGCTATAAATATAAATCTAAAACTAAGTCTTACATTGTATCTTTCCAGTTGTTGGCTGTACGTCTTTTCCCTTGAAAGACTTCTTGAAGAAAAATGCCATTCTCTTATCAGGTTCTCTCTTGCTGTGATTGTAAAGGGTAATTCTTTAAACAGGTTCATGTTAAAACCAGCAGATTACAATGTTAAGAGCTGAAACCTTCTTTTTTGTTCCCCATGTTCTGCAAGGGTCTTTTAGTACAGAGCAGTATATTATTAATGCAGACTGCCTTGATTTTCCCTGCAGGAGCCTATCAAGTTTCACAAAGCTTGAAGCCCTGCCAACAGGGAATATTACATTTTCAGCAGTTCCTTCCAGATAGCAATGACTGACAAAAGCCAGAATGGTCAAAGCTTTGTGGTTCTTGTATTTAGTAAGTTGCTTGTTTGTTCATTTTATTTCTTGGTTTTCATTCAATGTTTTGCTACATTAAATGACCTTTATTGACCATCCACTTCCTGATTGAACAAAAGGTTCCCCTGAAGCTATTCTTTTCTGTACATCATCCTGCAGACCTACTAATACCCAAGCTCAGTGACCGATACTGTCTATGATCATTTAGCACCTAATTCTAGAAACAGAAAAAAAGACATTTTGCCATGTATTCATAAACTCTGTTGACAGTGGAGTATTGGTGAGATCTGAGAGTCTTATAATCCCTTCCAGGTTCTGAATAGCAATGTAGTCTTTTTACCAAGCTTAATATGCTCTGCCTCTGTATGAAGCCTTTTCTCATTCACATCTCCAACCTTCTAGTTGTTTTGTGCAAATGGCTCCAGCACCAGTTCACCAGCCTCATTCTATTCCCAGCCCACTCATCCCTGTCATCTCTCTTCCCACCTGTGTCTCAGTCTTTCCTACACTGTATAGCTTCATTTCCTACAACAGAAGTTTTCTTGCCCAGCCTTCCCCAAATTTCTCTGTTTTTCACTTTCCTCCTCTCATGAGCTGCTTGCCTCTCCCTGGGTATTAGTGTCCTTGTGCAACTAGTTCCAGGTCCCTGATCTGAGCTTCTTAGGCCCCTTCATCACTTCCCAGCTCTGTCTTCTTTTTAAAACTTTTAAGATCGTTTAAGGAGTTTTTTAATGACCTGTGAACACTAATGAGGCAAAGTCACCAAACGAGGCATGCTTTGACATTAGTTACCACACTAGATTCAAGGGTAGACAGAACATCTCCTCTATTTCTTCTTAGTTTCCTGATTCTAGTGGTCTTCCTATGACATATATCTAACCCATAGATCACATTCCATGAAAGTCCCTACAAGTAGCGTGAACATAGAAGACAATCTACCTTTTAAGCAGTTTGTCAAACTGAATTTACAGCATGAAAATCTACTAGTGTCAGAAGAAAGAAAAAAAATAAAAGCAAAGCAAAAACCAACCACCACCAACAAAAGAACAAACAAATGAACAAACAAAAAAACGCACGTAAAAAAAAGAGGAGAACCGTTAAAAGTTCGGTTTGATTTTCTATTTTTGAAGAAAGTGATTTTAATATCCAGAGTTGTTAACTGGAGGTCTCATAATATTAAGTGGTGGGGAATAGGGAAGGCAAGTGGAAAAACAAAGTACCCTGACAAAAGTGAATCAAGTTGAAATATTGCTATTTTTATCTATTGTCAAACTGCGAGTAGGTTGAGTCAGTTCTGATTCAGAGGTAAACCCGTGATCACAGTCCCCCAGCAGAAGAGGACTGGGGACAGGTAAGGTAAATAAGAAAAAGAAAAAGCCTTTCATGATGTATAATATCCCCTTGAATCTCAGCTCCTCACGAGCATGTCTTTTGATTGCTTTCAGGAGAAACCTGCTACAAAAATAGGGATCCTGCTAGAGTCAGTTTCCAGCTTTGGTGAATACTTGCATTTATGGGCAACTCATTTCACCTTGCTTCTCACTTAGTTGAGCATTTCATCATCCTGTGAGAAATTTACTTTGTTCTGAATAGCAATGCAGAAACTCTCTCTAAGGTAGAGGGAATTAGGTTTATTGAGTTGCTTTGCCCATGCCCATAAATCCTTTTAGAGTTAACACAATCCTGTAATTTTGCATTTTCTCTAGGGGAAAAGCCACTGAGCTGTTTTTCTTAAGATAAAAAATAACCGTGAATCAAAAGTGGGTCTAAGACTTTCTTTGTACTGTGGCTTGGTAAGTCATTACAATAACATCTTTCTGCACTGTGGAATCAACCAAAAACGGAGGGAGAAAAGCAGAAGAGACAATCTTGAGGCTGTGACTTCAAAAAAGAAACAGTCTTATAGACTGCCTTATGCCATGCCACTCCAGGTGAAGCTGCCACTGCAGTAGTAACACTCTTCATTTCCTGCGCTGCATGTACATGTAACGCAATCATAAGCAATGTTATTCATGCTCGACATTGAAGTGTTGGTAAAAATGTTTCAAGTTTCTGTATGGCCCACATATGACACAAGAAAGTGAGCACATGAGGGTCCAATGCAGCATGGATGTTGCCCAGGGCTGGGAATTTGGTGGAGGTGAGAGTCAGTCTAGAAGGAAAGGAAGTGCAATATGTGGGAAGAACAACCATCAGAGCAGGAGGAAATTCAGGCAGGAAGAGGCAACATTCATGAAAATCCATGCTGACCTTAACTCCTATTTGTTGTAGCAGGTAGCTAAGGGGAACCTACTATCAAGTATGGAAAGAGATCTGCATTGCTGAGTTTGAAGCTGGTAATGCTTAACCACCGTCACTCTGCTGACTGCAGAGTGCAATCAGACCACATCTGGAAATACAACAGCCACCTATGTGGTTCAAAAAGATGACCTATGTGATTCAAAAGGTGACATCTGTTATTCCTAAGGTTCTTGGTCGGCATTGCCATGAAGATGATTGACATAAAGCAGAGGGCAGTCTG
This sequence comes from Cephalopterus ornatus, assembly GCA_013396775.1. Taxonomy (NCBI): domain Eukaryota; kingdom Metazoa; phylum Chordata; class Aves; order Passeriformes; family Cotingidae; genus Cephalopterus; species Cephalopterus ornatus. The sequence continues at coordinate 45,065 of VZRE01010154.1, forward strand.
TTGATCCTGCTGCTCCTGAAATACTGAAATGAGTTGATCTTTACAGGGACCTGATTACTGTAAACTGCCTCTGCTCTCACAACTATCTGCTAATGATCCATGAATCCCTCTTTCCCCTCAGAGTAGCAGAATTAGGTTTTTATAAAAGGGAATCGTAGATTTATTTCTGTTGCATTCCAGAATTATTTTCTCATGCTCATATGGCTGCTCATTCCAAACAGTAATGTTGGGAATATTTCAGTAATAGTTCAGTAATGATCTTTCTTTGAGACCTTCCTGGTTCTGTATTGCTTCAGGTCCTTGGATCTCCATGTGTGACTATTTGAGCCATACTCACATGTTGCCAGTGAGGGATATTGAACACTCTAGAGCCAGGTCAAACCCACTGCCCATGTCCTTGTCCAGATTGAAGGGTGGTGGTTAAAATCAGGAGAATGTGCATGGGTCTAATGCAGCATGACCCTGGTTAGATGATGGTGTCATGCCTCTGGGTAGGGAAAGAATGGCAAGGTCTGTGCAGAAAAAAAAGTGCACAATAGCCAAGAACAAGGCAAAAGATCTGTGGCAAAATATCAAAGGTGGTCTTATGCCAGCATGTGTTCAAATGATAATAAAAGCAAAGCCCCAAATTGGCATGAATGGAAGGACAAAAGCACTGAGACAAAATGGATTTTGGAACAAAGAAGTGAGAAGGAAAAAAACGAAACAAGCAAAGAGGCCTGAAGGCTAGGTGTGGAAAGGAAAGCTGGCTTTGACATGTTGGAGTGGAATTGGCATAAAACTGGTCAAAGTAGAGATTTTTGACACATCTAAACCAGCATAGTGAGATTACAACTAACTGATTCTATTTACAGTGAGTCTGTGGTGGTTTTGATCCATTATAAGGAGCCATAAACTGTATTCTTTTTGAACCCCATCCTATGATAAAAAGTTTAAGTTTGTAATTAAGAAATGTGATGGACTAAGGAACATTTCATCCCCTATTTGATTATTATACCTTTATAAAAATTACCTTGAGTATTGCCAAATGAGTTTGCTGTTATTTGTTGGTATTTGTTGAATACCTTCAATAAGTACTTTAACAATGCAATTATAAAAAACATCTTTTATGATGTGTCAACCACAACTGCATTGTCTGTGCTTTAACTGGCTTACAGCTTTACTCAATAAGAGAATAACAAGTGACTTTCAGAACAAAGTAAAACCAAAGTAACAAAAATTATATTCCCTGGTTTTAATGTATTCAAAGATTTAGGAACTGTGTGGATCAAAAACATGAATGCAATGAAAAAAAAAACCCTTCAACATTACTGTTTTCATTTTCTTAATTAATTCAACTCTGAAATGACTTATGCTGTAAGAAATCATCCATTTCTAGATGATAGGGTGTTTATTAACATCCTGTAATCTTGTTCACTTCACATCGTACCATGGATTGAATTTTTAAACATATATTAGAGGATGAGATTAAGCACCATTTGCAATGGGCTTTGACCTGAAATGAGTTCTGAGGCTACTGCTGAGTTAAAGGGGCTTTTGTTATCTTAGATGATATGGCTAAACCCAAACTTTCTACACCTGTGAGTGACACTGTAGAATGTCAAGAGTTAAACCCTTTCTGGCTATTTTATTTACTGGTAGAAGATGCTAAAGGTCAGCTCTGCACCCTTGCTAGTGCTCCCTAAGGGTGATCGAGGGAGCTTTCTTCAGTCCAGTATTGAGAGTACTCTTCAAGGATGTACTTCATTGCAAAGGGGATGGTCCCACCACATGATACAGTTTCCCTACCTAAATGTTTCTAGTGACTTCAAGCATTAAAGATAGTCCAGGTTTGCTCCTTGAAGGTTTTTGATGGTGCATGTTCCAAGAGCAGACACATCCTGGAGGCAGCTTGAGTTAAAAAAACATGAATTAATTCTATAAGTGTAAGCCAGAGGTGACCCAAGTTCTTGCAGGCACTGTGTAAACCTGTTCAAGGACTTGCTTTTTTTCAGACATAATACTCAGGATGTGTCCTTATCAATAACTCTCTCTATTTAAATAACAGCACGCTGCAACAAGATTTTTTTTTTTTCACATTTGAATGTGCGTCTGTTTATTTCGTTAACACAGGCAACTTTTGCAAAGTCTTTCTCCTTTCAAAGGAAGCATTTTGAAAAACTGACAGACATGTTCCCTCTTAGTGGAGGAATGGAAGAATAAGGATAAAATAAAGAGTTTGAAATAAGAATGTGTAAAGTGGTATCACTATAAACAGATATTTTAATATTTTATATTAATAGACATATATTTAACAGTTAAGGGCTTTTTTTCTGGGATGTATCCTTATAAAAAAATTGACTAGACAGAGAGGAATTCAAACCAAAATGTACCAAGACACATATTAAAACTATGATATGCATGCTTTGCTTCAGCTTTGTCTAAATATTAGTATTATTTTGGAAAATGACCAGCTACAGCAGGAAGATGCATGGGAATTTCAATACACCTTTAGCATTTTCATGTGTTTAATAGCAACCTGCATCCAGTGAAGAATGTATTAGATGCATATTCTTTTTTCTCTTCAAACTGCTTTGTAATACTTCTATGACACTCCTACTTCATTATTGTAGGACAGTTTCTATTTTGAACTGATATTGCTGAAAGAATAATTTGGCACTCTGTTTATAGTATGCCTGAGGCTGTGGATATGAAGAGCAGAAAACGCTCCATATATTTTTTTCACTCTAACTGCTCCTACTTGTAGGAGGTTTGCAATTAACTTTGATACAGACTTGAATCTGAATGTGGGTGAGTGTTCTGTACTACTTAGATGAAAGTCTCTATTTTATACTTACCTAAAAATAAATTGTTATCCTTTGGCACAAAAACATGTACTGTTTTGTTTGGGGGTAGGAAGGGGAAGGTGTGCTAGAGGAGGATGTCCCCACGTCCAAGACAGACTTGAAAGATTTGTACAAGCTAAAGGCAATTTACTGAAGTTGCATATACTCACAACAGTTAGAAGAGGACTAGCTGTGGGTTGTTTCTGGTAAAGAAAGATAATGTGTTCTATATATCTTGCATTGGGGAGCAGCCTTCATTTAGTTATCTTCAGGATAACTAAATGTAATCTTTCAAATGCCAGACTTTACGGGTCATGTCAGAATGCAAATTTTAATTTTCATCTTCACTGAGGATAAATATAAAACCATAATTTCTGAGAAAGACCAAAAGCTTTGGAAAGAAATCCTGACATGAGAATACCCCACTATTATGCAGATTTATCTTATATAAGGATATTGTCTACTATTATAGTTCATCACTGTTTTATAGAACAAGGTCTAAAAGACTAAATATTTTCACTTACAAGGCTCATTCAAGAAGGCAGATTTATCTTTTCAGAAGCACAAGGGCACTGGTAGAACTCAGTAGAAGTCACTTGAGTATTTTGATATCCTTGACCTAATGCCACCTTGCTGTACCTTGAGATTATGTATTTTACTACAATGCAACTCCGGTCCACACCTTGAGTTTGTCTCAAGCTGACTATGATTAACTCCCTCTGATGTAATAAGCAATAGTCTTCTGCCGAAATTATTTTGTAAACACTGCAATGCATCATGGTCTGCTGCCAGACAATATTTCTATCACAGTCATACCGACATGCAAGTGCCAACGATTCCCCTCTGATTTTCTGTGGGATGCTGTGGCAGTCCCTTTCACAGCAGGCTTACTTACATTTCCAGAACGCTCTCATGTTGTCTCATATCACCGCTTTGCTTGTATTTGCTGGAAGGTTTGGAAACTTGCTGAACACTTACTCTTGTACTGTACCATTTCCTGTAGCTATCTGGCAGCGTAGCTCACATGTGCCAGATTCTCTGGCAGATAAAGCAGATAAAGGCAAGATGCATATTGGCTCCAGTAGGCAGTGGATAAATCCAGCATCAGGCAAGTAATCATAAAAGAGATTTTGGTTCGTGCCAGTATAACTACAAAGCAGAAGGTGTTCACTGAAACTGAGCTGTTATTATTATGAACAAGACCTGAATGTTGTGAATTTTAGCTGCAGAAAAGAATCCTACTGTCAAAGAACTTCCACAACCAAATGGAAGAGTTCTGGAAACATGACCCTGATATGAAGCAGTAAAGGCTAAATTTAGAGACATCTTGCTAGCAAGTGACTAGTCTGTGCTGCACTTTGTCTTAGGTTATGAGAAATTAAAATCTAAAAAGACACACGGCAACTTTCTGCAGCATGTGAATAGCTGTCCCATTCTTTCTGTATCTTAAAATTTTCATTAAGATTTCAGATTCAGAAGCTAATAAAACATTAAATATCCTGTGCAATACTGTGAGTTTTAAATCAAGTACAATTGCGTTGGGCAGGGCACATCTCCAGGATGAAGGACTACCGCCTCCCTAAGATTGTGCTCTGTGGTGAACTTGCCACTGGGTGCCGCAAGAGAGGAGCCCCGAAGAAGAGATATAAGGACTCCCTGAAACAACATCTCAGCCTTGGCCATATCGATCACCATCACTGGTCTGCTCTGGCCTCCAATCGGGAGGCCTGGAGACACACTATTCACAATGCTGCAAAATCTTTTGAAAATACATTCAGGATCACTCTCGAGGAGAAAAGGCAACGCAGAAAGAACCGTGTCCTTTCAGTACCACCTGGGGAGTCATTCTGCTGTGCCTTTTGCAACCGGACGTGTCTATCTCGCGTTGGCCTTTTTAGCCATCAGCGCGCTTGTAGCAAGCGTGGGTAGAGTCCTTCGCAAATCTTCGTTCGCGAAGCCTAGCCATGATGATGATGACAATTGCTGCTTATAAAAGACTTTTAGATAACATCGTAGTGACCCAGGGCAAAGGCCAAACCTTCACAGTTTGCATTAATATAAAACTTTGGATTGAGCCAGCCATAAATCCACAATACAGTGGTGTGATAACAGAGAAATAGGAATGAAAGCCAGAGGTGCTGGAATAGCAAGTCTAGAAACTTGTTCTCAGCTGAATGAATGCAAACAGGCCCACAGTTCTTATGTAATATGTCTTTCCACCCCCATTTTGGTGATATTAACAGAAATTGTATTGTCAATCTGCATTGCAAGTCAGAATATCTCAAGATATGTTTCACGATGTGAGTCAAAATATTCTGTCTACACTTTGCACCTAATTAGAAGTCAATACAACTTATTGATCCAATTTTGTTTTGTATTTTATGTATTGAAGACACTTGTAAAGCCATTCTGACTGCAGTCATGGTGTCTTTTCTATGGAAATACTTCCCTCTCTCCCTACTGCTTTAGCCACCACGACAGCACGTTACTGCCTTAACAAATATAGCCCAGCAGACCAAGATTTTATTCTAAAGGCCTGGGTATCATATACATGGCAGTGTGGCTTCTCATTTGTCAAAGCCTGGTCACACAATTATCCTCACAGACCTAATTTTACCATGGCAAAGCAAACTTTTTGCAGCAAGTGAAGGAGCTGGGAATCTCAGAATGAATCCCTAGAAGCTACCAGCTTACCACAGTGTCATCTAAACTGGGCAGGAAAAGGTGCAGATGAGAACAAGTGACTTTTAGAAAGGCCTCTCTCGCTATGAAGAATTCACAACTCTGTTCTTTAGAAGTAAGGAACCAAAATCTTTTTCCTAGAAAAATAGGGAAGCAATTCCAGCCTCTTTGTTTTTTACCTTGTGATCTACTGGTAAAAGCACCAGGACATGTGTGACCAAAGTCCCTAGATCTCAAATGAGTGATTTGGCAAGCCTTTGTGTTAAATTCTGAGAAGGGTTATCTAGTTCTTCATATTGCTATTAAATATTCAATCACTCTTTCAAGCTCAGAGGAGAGCTCAGGTCAAAATCCCAAGATCTGTGTTCGACCTTGTTGTCCTCCTGTCCTGATGACTTATCCTAGAATGGAAAATGATGTAGATTCAGCAGAAAGGAGCAGAAGATCAGGACTCCATGTACAAAGAAGAGTGACAAATACAGCATTGTCACTGGATGAGCGAACGAGGACATTAATTCAGGAACCTCTTAAAGTTAGACACATAAAAATCTTCCAAAATATGAAACTATCAGATATAAGTATCAGCTGAAGAAAAACATAATGGAAAAAAGACTATGTGCATTTTTTCCATACAATATGAAAGTCTTTAAAAAGGACAACTTGAGGGCCTTTAATGAGGACAAATGGGAAAAATCACTTCCTACTGAAATTTTCCCTTAAGAAAAAAGTGCAGGTGAAGACCTGCCTCCAAGTCTGCAGCCTTCTTTTTCTACTTTTGCCTTTACCACTAAGTAAAGTTACTTTATTTCTTATCTCTCACCATTTGCAGCAGTAAGTACCCATATAAAGGACACTAAGCATTTGTCTCTGCAAGGCAAAGCACAACAATGAAACCAGTTATATATGCAGTTCTGCTGAACTTACAAAGTATGGAGAAGAATCATACTCTTTCCACTCCTCTTATTCTAGTTATCTTTTGTACTATTTGTGAACAGAAGAAGGAAGGTGCTTTTAGAGTACATTTCAGTTATCTGACTCATATATCATTAAACTGAGCTTTCTCTAGTTTCTAGTGACTAAAGACTTACTCACATTAAATGTAGAGTTCAGGCTTCTACATTTCAGTATCTGATCCCAGACCAGCACTAGGGAAATGTTATATTAACTTCAGTAGGCTATTGATGAAGTTATAAATCACTCTCTTCAGAAGCTGTCTTACTATGAGCTTTGTGAGGCACTTTTGTAACAGGATGCGCAACTGCTGGATTTGCAGGGCAATATAAAAGTTTTGATTCCCCTAAGTGTCATTCAAACTTGTAACCAACATAGGAAAACACTTTAACAGACTAGAAATACTATTAGTAATGGTCTATTTATTTATTACATTTCTTACCCGAGTGGTTAATGACAAAGTTATCAGACTCTATTATACGAATTGCTGTTAAAACTGAAAATTGAAATTTCTCTTAGAAAAATTGTGAGTTTTTCAAAATATGCATTCTGACAGATTGTTATTTGACATGTGAATATCTTTCAAAATCAATACTGTTGATTATGTCTGCTAAAATGGGATTTTGTTTTTTCCAAATACTGTATCAGAGATAAAACTCTGTCAACAAAAAGATTATTGCTAAATCTTCTCATAAACAGGCTAATTTTATGTTTTGACATTAATTGGTATTTACTGTCAAAAAATAAGTCCTACACTGTTCCCTCATTCCCTAGATGACTGCAGAGGCAAAGAACCTACAGTATTGTGCTGTTCTTCTGAAAGAAGCCGAAGAATGAGAGAGACAATTCAAATCCAGGCTGTGTATATGTGTATAGGTGCTGCACACAATGTATTATATTTTAAACAATATAATTCTTCTTGATTTAAAGGTGTCATCAGAGTTATATTTCACAATGAACTATGAAAAATGAACAGGGAAAATATGAATTCATTATATATGTTACAGGTCAGTTCTGTGGGCCAGTACGAGGCATTATTTTCAAGTACTGAGTAGTGTTTTCAACCTATTTAAAGCCCTAAATGAGATTTTATACTCTTGTACTGGATCTGATGGATTTCATTAAGGAAGAAAATGTGGAGAGAGCTGCAGATAAGACAGAAAAGATGAATGAAAACTAAGTTACAAGTGCTGTATGGTGTGCTCGTTTGCCTGTGTAATGGTAGCCAGCAGAGTTATCTTCATCTTTGCAGCTGGAGAGTTGGTCAAGAAGGGCTTTGAAGGGTGCATTCCTGGTACCTGCTAGTTTGACAAGGGGGGAGCTGCTGGGAATGAGGGCCCATGGGAGCAGAAGATGCACAAGGACTCTGAGAAGTTGTATGCGTGTGTTTGTGTAGGAAAGTGCAGAAAGCAGAAAGGAGTGTGATGGGGACAGCAAACTCAGGTGAAAGGTGACATATCAGGCATTGACTGTCCCTGTATGGTTCTGTCTACTACCTATGAAAATAAACTTAGCCTCAAGGCTCAACACAGGATTTAAGCAACACAGGATTTTAGTTTCATTCCTAACTTCTTAGAATTGTTTTCTAAATGATTTTTGAAAAGCACAAAACTGATTTATTGAACCTTGGGAACAAATGCAAGCACAGTTTGTGAACTTGCAAGGTCTAAAATTCAGATCACAAATTTCAAGAACCCAAAGAAAGCTACAAGGATACTTTCATCGAGCTGATACAAAGGAATAAAAAACAACCATGAGAATGAGTTGTATCTGGAAGTCTCTAAAGGCCAGGGGAAGTATGTGTGAGCTGAAGAGATGGAGAGTAGAGTAACAGTTAATTCCCCCAACAAAAGCATTTTCTGTTCTGCCTCTTTGGGAGGTTTTAAACAGACTTATTCAGCATACAGCTTATGAACACACTGAAGAATATTGTCTAGCACCAGGGAAAAGCAGGTTTTGAGATGCTGGATTCCAGCTGCCACTCCACTTGTGCCAGGTTAATAGAAAAAAAAGGGCAAATTCTCCTTTTTCCATTCTGCACTCACATTAGGAGTCAGGCATGGAAGGATAAAGGGAGGTAGGGACAGTATTTGGAAGAGGATACTGTCTGAAATCACAGAAGCCCAGAGCAGATGTCTGCTGAGGGTTGTAAACCAAAGCCTAACCATCAAAGCAATTGAGATTATATGATACCCTGGGTAAAGAAGCAAAGCTCCTGCAATGCCAGGTAAGTGAAAATAAGACACTGTTTTCAAATGATGCTTTGCATTTTTCGGAGTCTCCACCCATCTGCTGCAGGATGCCGTCTGGTTAAAGACAGTCTGTGCAGCACAGTCAGCTGAGGCAGTGTGTGCTGGGTCCCAATGAATTAAGCATTTGAGGAAAACGAACTCACATTTGTCCTGGGAAGAACACACAGATGACAAGTGCTCTCTGATGTGTCATCAGGACTCAGTGGGATGTTAAAAATATCAATGACTTTAAAACCCAAATGTTTTATAAATATTCATTAAATAAATGTCTTCAGATGAGTTAGCTGGTACATGAGAAGGTGTGACTGAATCAGATCATTAAAAACAAATATGCACAGACACAACCACATTCCGCACATTGGCATTTGTGCATTTTTTCCCACTCATCATCAAGACCATGAGAGCACCAACAGGCTCCAGTTGCTCTGATCAGCCTGTGACCATCCTTCTCTGCCACTCCTCCTTCAACCCTTCCTCAAGCTGAGGGGCTCAGCTGCCTGCTGCCAACCCCGACCTTGCCTTGGCAGTCTGATGGCTGGGCTGAGTGGTGATCCTGCTCCATGAACATTGACCTATCAGGTGATGACTGGACTGCTGACTGGGCCTGGACTGGCACTGGTCAGTCTGGCTCATCTTGTGTGGGTACTTCTTGTGGGCTCTCTGCATCCACAGCTAAGTGATCTAGGAGCATTTAACACCATAACGTAAGCAGAGGTGACTATTTTGATACGCTTTCTTGAGTCAGCTGTTCTTTGCTCATTGAGTAGAAGAGCTAGGCACATGAGCATCATTTCCTCTGTATAAATCTCTGAGAGTGTGTGTGTTGACCTTCTTCTTGTTTTTTTTTCCCCTAAAGTTTGTTTGTAAGGTTAGGACTCAGAAACCTGAAATTTACTGCAAGCACACACAAAATGCTTTTAAGGATGATGTTCTCCCTCTCTCTCTCATTGTCTAGGTCACCTTTCCATTGGCTGATTTGCAGTTTTAAAATCTAAGAATTTTCTCCTTACATGCAGTTTGTCCTTTTTTCACAGCTCAATGCCAGGTGGCTTAGTATTCCCTCTACTTTAATTATATCTGTCAGCCTTTTTTGACATTGTAGCAAGATAAGTGGTCTTGCTATGGTATCTGAGTATCTTGCCAACAGGGAAATCTTTCAGTACTTTTGAATTATTTGCTATCACCTGACAGCAAAGGCTTACTTAGAGTGTAAGATAAAGGTTCATGACCACAGCACCGGCACACTGATTTCTGCTGTTTATTCCATGTAATCCCTATATGCAGTAGGTACTTATTTTGTTGAGTTTATATCTTAGCATGAAATTTAAAAAAAAAATCCTCAGGAAAGAAACTGTGCACCTCGTACAGACAGCAATGAAGACTTCACCTCACTGCCAGATTATTGTAAAAAAAGATAGTCTTCTTGCAAGTGTGAAGCACACCACTGTGGCAATGCTTTAAGCCATTGCTGGTTCAGTGCAAGACATGACAACCTTTCTCATCTTGCTTATTTCAGAAATATACTCTGTGACAGCTGGCTACCTACTTACGTACTGCTGAAATTGTCATAGATTAGCATAAAGGTTATTTAGATGTCTGAAAAAGGTTTGGAAAGACTGAAAAACTGTCAAATAGCAGAACTCTGATGAGCAGTAAATCTAGTAATTCTGTAGTGAAAATAACTACCAAGAAAGGACTTGAAGCAAATGCTGGAAGAGCAGCAGCGTGTTGCTGTGTGGCCAGTGTGACCTCTTTATTAAAGCCAGAACATGGCTGAAGAGGAGCTAAAAAAGAGATCCACAAACTAGACACAGGAAGGTAGCACTGCAGCAGCTCTCACATTATGTAGATGAACATATAATTTAGTGAGAAATCATACTGCCATAAATGAGCAGAAAGGTGTAAGTCAGAAGCCAAAAAAGAAGTTAGGGTTTTGAATCTGTCGCCTGTCAGTGCAGGACTGCTCCCTGCAGTATATTTTCTCATGCTTTGCCCAGTCTGCTTTTAAATGCCCTCTCTAATAGCAGTTTTCATAATTTCCCTTGGGAGGAAGAGATGATGTTTAGTGCCTCTCTTTGTCAGAAACCTGCTGCTGGTATCCTGCCTGCTTCCCTTTTCCTAACTGCATCTCATTAGTCCAAATGATCCCCTGTGCAGCATGCTGAACAATGCTTGCTCTTCCTTTCTGTCCTGAGTCTGCAAAGGGGTAGTGGCTGCCGGGACCTTTACAGGCTCCTGCGTGGTTCAGAGGGGCCCCAGGCAGACCCAGAGGCTGGTCGGTGGGAACTGGTCTCTCTGGAGAGCAGCACAAATTCGAGAGGAGTCTTATACCCATAGTGTCCTGGGGATAGCCTCAGTGCAGTCTCCCTCATCAGGCAGCTTGGGTGTAAATGTGCTACAGATCTGCCATGAGAGAACCTGGCATCTCTTTTTTGACCACCTGTAGCACCCCATGGCATATCTGTAAAGGAGATGTGAGACCTGTAAGCAGCAGCTGCCACCTCCCCTTTATCAGAGACTGTCCAAACATCAGGAAACAGCAGCTTCCTAAGTCTCATATTTCTTGGATAAGGTTTTAATTCCATAAACAGACATGTATCATAGTACAGATGCCTCTTTATTCTACTTGTTCACATATACTTAGACACTTACAGCAGGTAGACACTGAATTACCTTAAATTTTGTCTGACACATATTGTTCAGTCCTAGATGGGTTGTATCCTGCCCCCTCCCTCCATTTTTGGGACTCCTTCCTCTGTAGAATGCGACATACTCAAGGTTTTTCAATGTACCTGATTTTTTCTCAAGTCCTGGCCCTGGGTTTGCTCCTGACAGTAAATATTGTTGATATTCAGTAAATTTGTCCTTGAAAGTACCTTAAACTATAGTGTAAAAAAATATAGTCTATTTTATGCAAACTCGGGTCCATGTGCAAACTCAGGGGTTTATTTTCCACATCTCTTATATTTGTTGACTATGATCCCCTTTTCAGATATCTGGTAAAATGAACAACTCATTTTTACAACCTAATGACACCTGATGACAGTCTGAGTCATACAATTTACACTGATTTTTCTAAGTTACTTTCCACAATCTCCTGATAAGGTTTTTGATGATTTTTTTTCCCCAGTATTTTAACAAACTCCTATTTTCAAACATCTTTCTGTCCCTGTGGTGCCTTTATGAGAATAGAAATATCATGTGGCTCCAGTAAGTTCAGTTCAACACAGCTACTGGATTTTGCACTCACAAACATAGGTGAGCAGAAAAAGCCATAGCAATTATACAAAAAATATTGTGCCAGCTCACTCATAAGAACTGGGCATATACTAAAAAGAGCATAAGAAATAGGCTTTTTCCTTGTTCCACATTATCCATTCACTTACTTGAATAAGACCTCTATAAATATGGTTTTGTCCTGGCAAAAGGAAGAGTTTAATAGATCTGTTTATCAAGACACTGTCAATATCTTCATATGGCTGACTTGGTAAATCTTCTTGCATTCTGATTTAGCAGTTCTTGTGGAAGCTCAGAATGGCATCACTTCTGATGTAAGCAAAGCAGAAGGAGCTGGGCTTTCTCTGCTGTTCCTACCACTCCTTCCAATGAGCTCCTCTGTTGGTTTTGGCTGGGGTAGCTTTCCGTTTCTTCGCAGCAGATAGTGTGGGGCTGTGTTTTGAATTTGTGCTGGAAATAGTGTTGGTAAAAAAATGTTTGCATTATTGCTGCAGCACTTGCACAGATTCAAGACCTTTTCTGCTCCTCACCCTCCCCATCAGCGACGAGGCTAGGGGGGCACAAGAAGTTGGGAGGGGACACAGCTGGAACAGCTGACCCCAACTCCCTGCAGGGATATCCCAGACCATGTGGAATCATGCTTGGCATATAAAGCTGAGGGGAAAAGGAGGAAGCGGAGGGATATTCCTAGTGACGGTGTTTGTCTTCTCAAGTGACTAGTGCTTGTGAGGGAGCCTGGCTGTCCTTGAGATGGCTGAACACCTATCTGACCATGGGAAGCAGTGAATGAACTCCTTGTTTTGCTCTGCTTGTGTGCACAGCTTTTGCTTTGCCTATTAAACTGTCTTTATCTCAAAGCACTAGTTTTCTCACTCTTACAAATCTCTTCCCCAACCCACCACAGAAAGTGAGTGAGTGGCTGCATGGGGCTGAGGTGCCATTGGGGTTAAACCATGCACACAGACACTTTAATGATTTGGTATTTTGTACGTGACTGTTATCCACCAAAACCTGATTTAATTTATGAAAAATCTGCATTCCTGAGAAACTTAAAGACTACAAGGTTTTGTGTCCATAACAGAACTTTTACATGTGTGCTGTTTGCAACATTTTGCTCTGCTAAACCACCAGCTCAAAATATTCACTAAAGTTTTAATGACTCTTCATTATAAAAATTGCTATCCAATCCTGAGAATACATTGCCGATGTTAGTGTTGGGCCATGACCCAACAGCAGTAGTTTCACAGATTTATAATTTTTAATCATTAATATTATTCACAGTGTTTCCAAAATAATAGCTTAGCTTTGCTTACATTTTGAAAAAAATAAACATATTAGATTTTTCAAAAATTTACCACCAGTTAAGCAGAAGATCACTTGTAGCAGATTCCCTCAGCAGATGTGAGAATTACCAAATTGTAATCACAGAGATGACCGCAGAGTCATGTATAAAGCTTAGATATCATGTGAATTTTTTGAGAATTTATCCAGTTCAAGTAATTTATTCTATTTAAACATCTTTTTTTTTAATATATATATATTGGTGTTATTATAAGAAACAGTAAGATTTCTGAAGAAATAAAATAGGCATGACTAGATGTTAATTACAGTCAATTGGCAGAGTCACTAGCAAGGGCATTTACCAACTGAGAAATAAAGAGTGCCTTTGGAATATTAAGAGAAATATTATACCGTACTGAATGATTAACTAGTATTAAAAGTGTTTAATTTCACTAAGCTACCATTGTATATAAAATCTTTCTCTTTCAATGCAAATGAATGGCCTAATAAACTTAGATGAGGAATGAGAATCATATCATAACTTCAAGCATATAACCAACAGCCATATCAACTTAGTATTTATTCCTCAGTTTGTGAAATTACTACTAGAGCAGAGAGGAAGTTATCAAAAATCAATGTTTTTGATATCTGCACTGTACAGATTTTAATATGAACATTGGTACACATTGAAATCAATTTGCATTTAAATGAAAGAAAAACTGGAATAAATATTTTTAAATAATATGATTTCCAGAAAAAGCTCTACTATTTGTTTAATTCTTACCTGCAGAGGTTTTCACAATTTCTGAAGTATTTCTGAGACCCATAAAGTCAAACTGATAGAGTCTCCAAGACTTCTGGTCAGCAGCCTCCACTGAGTTTTTCCTCCATCTGTAAATCATTTCCTCTTTAGGGTAGCCATCTAGAAATTAATATGTATGCATATGAATATATTGCATTTCATAAAAGAGGGTATTGCAAAACAGTATCAGTTCACTGTTTCACTGCTATTTGGGAACACCTAAATTTCTGATCTAATGCTTTATCAGTGAGTTAAGTGGTATAATTCAGCTCGACTTGTAAGGCACACAAAAACAGAGTCATAATACTGGCAAGCCTGTGATTTTTCACAATCACTGGGTCTTGATAATGGAAAAAATGATTGGTTCTGTCAGAAGCAGATCTCTTTAGAGGTGTATTTGATCATACTAATTTGAGGTCCAGACACCGAAGTATACTGCTTTACATAGGCTCTGAAGAAGCTGTGCAAACAAATAGATTGCAAAAAAAGGAGAGTCTCTCAGCGTAAGATATAAACAATTGAAAAGGACTCATCGTTTTGAAAGTTGCAATAGTTCTAATGTGGAGTGTGCCACTGTACTTCTTAAAGTAACTTCATACAGTGCAAAAAAAGCAAAATTTTAATTAACATGAGCATTGTAAAATGATTATGCCACCATATTACTTATAAAGTCTTTGCATTTAATGAGTCATTACATGATTTCTACAGCTGAAATAGCTTCTGAAAGTCTTTATCAGCTTAGTACTCAGTGGTCATAATTAATCCTCATGCCAATATTTAATTTTCTTTTTGTTACAGAATGGCATTTTCCAATAGGAGTACAACAACAAATCTTCAACCAGTCCAAAACATAACAATAAACAATTTAGAAAACAGCATGCCCATTCTAGCTAAAACTAGATTATTCTCTAATGCATAACACAATCAATTTTCATCCACTTAATTAATAGAGTAGATGTAGATTATAAGGCAAATTAAAAGCCTAACAACAACAATAGATAGTTAATATAACTGTCTCATCAGTAAATTTTTTTCCCCATTGGATACTGATAAATTTTTATATTTGCATTGCAAAACAACTTCTCTGGTCACGGTGCTATTTCCTTGATGAGTGTCTTCTTACTCTTGTTTAAGGTTCCACCCTGCTGGGGTACTGCTGTAAGGTGTGCATGGCCTCATTTATCCTTCTCACTAACACAGCAAGAAAAATACCCACAAGTCCCTTAGAAAAATCCGTAGAGAATGACTATGTGTTAATTCAAAATGTCACATTTGTATATTTCCCATCAATGTAAATAAAGAAATAACCCATGAAGGACCCAGCTGAGTAACAAACACTGTTCTCCTTGAAAACTCTTGCTGGCAAGCAGATTTCACTGTCAATTCTGCTGTGACAGTCTGTGAGATTGACTTAAAGGTTAATTTTTTTTGGCTGGCAGATTATGTCAGAGGATGCAGCGGTACAGTAAAAGAAGTCAAGCTTTGCAGGGCCTCTGAGCCTTAGCCCTGCATCATCCAAAATCTTCTTGAGTCTATTTGACTGAGCCTTCTGATCACATTCCTTCTTCAGAGTAACAAACAATAAGACAAGAGAAAATGGCCTCAAGTTGCACCAGGGATGGCAGGGGTTAGATTGAACATTGGGAAACATTTATTCGTGGAAAGGGTTAGGGTTTTCAAGCACTGAAATAGACTGCCCAGGGAGATGTTTGAGATATCATCCCTGGAGGTATTTAAAAGATGTAAAAGTATCTAGATGTGTCACTTAGGGACATGGGTTAGGAGTAGACATGGCAGAGCTTTTTTTATTTGGTTGGACTTCATGTGCTTAGAGGTCTTTCCCAACCTAAAGGATTCTATGATTCTATTTCTGTACTGTATAATGTCTCCCTCTAATGGAAAGCTCTACAATTTTCATTAGCAGCCTTCTCAAATTTGCTTCATCCACGGGGACTCTGATATCTTTTCCCTGCAGTTCAGAAGGGAAGAAGCACCAGATGGCCTCCTTGATGTGCTGTGGCTGCCCTGCACTCATGCCTAGTGATGGTACCAGAACGTCCCTTTCCTCACAAGGCAGTATCAGTACCACACAGGGGGCTGCCATGCCATCTGAGTCTTAATTCTACCTCCTGATTTGCCTCCTGATGTGAAGAAAAGGCAACTCTTGTCCTGTTGCACCAGTTCCTGCTGCAGAACTTGCGGCCTCAAGTGTTAATTTTCAGGTTTTATCACAGGCAGTAGATTGAGTTCCTTTTCTCAGATAAATTTCACCATAATCATTGCAAGTAAAAATGTTTCAAATATCTTGGAAGTAACAAAGATTTTATCTTTTAAATACATATATTTTAAATTGATCTAAAATGAAGTTTTTACACTTTTTCCCCAAATTTCACTGAAAAATTTGAGCCAATTAGCTTTGAATTAAATTTCTTCCTGATTATTTTTGCTTTCTTTTCATTCCACAGCCACCCCACCAAAAGAAATCCATTACACTGTCAGTATGCTTGAAAGGTTGCTATCATATTATCTAAGGCTTAGCTGTTTAGCCTGGCAAGAGCAGCATGTAGTCAGGAACAAGCTCATGAGACTCTCATCCTTCAGGATTTTTCCTATATTTTTGACTAAAAAGGGTCAGATTCAATTTCAGAGTATCTACTTTCTGTGTTATTCATCATCATTAAATCATAAACAACTGACCTCAGGAGACCACCATGACCTTTCAATAGTCCCTTAATTCAAAGTAGCTGACAGCTGCACTTACAATGGTTGTGTTACATATATCGAAAGAGATAAGTACTAGAGATTCAGTGTGAGTTGTTTTAGCCTGTTAAATAACTGCTATTTTGTTCTGCTCCAGTGCCAGGTGACTTCCCTTTTCAATTAATTTAAAAGAAAAATAAATTTTATGGAAGAGTAACACATCTGTTTGGACAGTATATCCATTCATTTACATTCATTTCCACTTGCAGAATGAACTATCCATCATGGTTCTTCTTTCAGTGATATTCAATATTTCTTGTACACAGCCCAATTGTTTCTAGCCCTTTAAATCTTTCATTTTAGAAAATATCAGAACCGCAGACTTCAGTATTTCCACAAGAAAATGCAACCTCTGCTGTTGAGCTCTCAACACAACTAAGTGTGTTATCTGTAGAAATGTCTGCTTTCTTTCACTTTCTCAGCATGACAAATGGCAGTAAATTACCTTAAATTCTTGCCCTTGTGGCTTCAAGCCATCCATGCTGAACATATTTGTATCAACCCTGTCAGGTTGCTTCAGGTTATGTAAGAATATTCACACTGCAATAGGGCAACTCTCCAGGAGGTCCTGGAGACCTTCCAGCAGGTGCCAGTAAGATGGCAAGGGGAATGTCATGGGAAGAAGACAACAAAGTGTGTATTCTGTGTTACAGCCATCCAAGTTCTGGCAACCTACAGCTCAGGATCTTCTCTACCAAAGTCAACAACTTCATTTTCCCTTGGTTAAATTCTCCTAATTTTTTGTCCAATTGTTATTTTCCAGGCTGTGCTGTAGCTTTTTACATGCTACATCAAAGACTTTTAACCCTGACCATTTGGGTTTTTGTAAGATGGGTACTACATGTTTTTGTAAATTTAGGTCAAGATTAAATTTAGTTATTTCTTTCAGAGCCCAGGATAAAGTATCTATGTAATAACTCTGTTTATTTCCACCAAACATACTTAATGACTTTGCTTTTCTACTTTTTGCTGTCTTGGAGGTGAACCTATCAAAACAGAAAGCCAAATAGTCATGAAAACCTGTGAGATTTTCTGGATTTTGTTTTATTTCCCCTTTATTTTTGGAATAATTGAACTCACACTGCCACATCTTCTCACATCACCACCCTATGACTTGGAACTGATAAAAATTAAAAATATTTAATTTTAAAATATTTAATTTAATTTTTAATATTTAAATATTAAAAATATTTAAATTTAATTCTTCATGCTCATACTTCTTCGCTTTCTAGGGAGATTGATTTGTGCAGAATTCTCCACCAAACTGCTGAAAAAATTGTCAAGGGCAGAAACATCTCCAGGCTGGATGACAGGCATATGCAACCATAAGTTAGCTGTGAGAATTGGTGTCAAGTGTCCCTGAAGCATGGCTGCTACAGGAATCAACACTGATGGAAAATCACCAACTTCTGTAATAAGACTAATGATGCCTGTTAGTGCATGCTGCCTCTAACCTTGATTTCCCCAATGCTGTTGTTGGCCTGGGCATCTTAGATCAATGCTTGATATCTTTGTTTCACTTTCTGTTCTGTGATAATAGATCTATTTTAGGAAGTGAGTAGAGCTATGGAAAGATAGCCAAAAAGGGATCATGTCAAAAAAGGACACAGACCACTTCAGGATTTAAAAAGTTTTCCTTAGAAAAGTATCCAAGACATGGAAAGACAAAAAGGCATAGAAAAAAATTAACTTCTTTCATCTCTTCAGACATCTGTTCCCTACTCAGTGAAATAAGCTTATTTTACTGCTGGTTACCCACACTTTGTATTCACACATGACACAGATAGACCCAGCTTGTAGCAGAAGGAATGCAACTAGGAAAGTCCTCTCTCCTTAGCCTTGCAAGAACTTGTATGCTCAGAGTATGCAATGAGGAGTTAATGAAAGCAGAAGCAAAGCTGAAAATGTGGGGGAAGCAGGCAAGAGAGGATTGCTTCAGTTAATTATTGCCAGGGGCTGATGCTTGTGACAGGAGTACATATTTGAAAGACATACCCAGATTCTGGGAAGATTTTGCTTTTCCGGGGGTGTTAGATACACACTCGAAGTCAGGGAAAAGCGTGATCTGAAAGACAAGCTTTTGCCATCAGTAAGTGGTTGGAGTTTACATCACGAGCATGCAGGGAGCACCGTAGATTCAACTATTGTTGGTGGAGGTGGTCAGCATAGGGAGAATGCTCTGCCCCAATTAGAGGCAGAGAATGAGCAGCCCTGTACACCTTACAGCCAGATGCTTTCAGAAACACTTTGCATTCTTGAATACTACCTTGTTAACTCTTCTTCAGGCTAATTGGGAGACCTCTGTCAACACAACCTGGGTCAGAAGAGGATAATGAAGTCCAGAAATGCACCTTTCTCTGGCACTGTGTTTTGGATCACAAATCCTGTGCTTCCAGAAAATCTGCCTGGGCTCTTTTTCTTGTTAGCAGTCTTTATAATTGCTTCTTTGTTGGCAAACAAACTGCATTTTAATCCAAACTTCTCCATGTTTTGAGGAAGATGTTTCTCGGTGATCTATTCCTGCATCTGTTTATTCTCAGAAGGCTTTTAAGTAGGAGAATCCTGGAAGTTCTACTATTAAAACTGGTATTATCTTCGATTTCATGATAGTATGCATTTATTAAGCACAATTGGATAGCAGAAAGAGCAGTTTCAATTCAATTAGTTTAAAATAAAATAGAAAATAGGGTATATAGACAATTCATTATGTCTTTTCAGGAGGAAGTCTTCAGGGTAGACTGAAGCAGAAGTAGGGAAAGACAATGGAGATGTTTAATAGTTTACTTAAGATCTAGGGAAAGCAATACTATAACTGAATGCATATCGAGTTCTCTCTGTACACTAATGAAGGTGGCTAGCTTTTTTCTCAGTGACTTAAACAAAATACAGGAAAAGAAAAATGATAAGGTATTTTAAAAGGGAGGCATGATGATAATTCAAAAAAAAGGTAAATGTGAAAGTTGTAAAGATAGCTTTTAATCCTGAAGTCATTTATTTTAGCAATAGTAGATTATTGCACTTAAGTGATAACAACAGCAATTAGAAACATTATTCTTTGCCCTGTTTGCTTGCATCAGTAATTGACACCTTATTAACAGTACATTAACTTATGAAAAAAACTCAACCAACATTACCATGACTGCAGAATAATGAATCTAATACTGCCCTGAAGTTAAAGGATATATGTCCCATTATATAGTTTTTCTACCCAAAAATGTGCTTTAATATGACTGTGATATCACTTTGATTAAGAACTAGACAATCCAGTCACCATCATCAACAGTAATGCTTAATTATCCTTTGCCTCAGACTAATTCTGTTTTTTGATAGAAGTGTAGGATGCTGATGTGATTTACTGATAAACTACATGACATCAATTCTTCTTGTGGGCCTTCAAAATAGAAAGGAGGAAAAGAGAAGTGTTGCTGTCATAGAAATAATTCCCAAAAGAAGGATTTTCTGTGAACCAGTCCTTATAAGAGGTAATAATTTTCTAGCTACTCATAGACAAAATAAAATTTTGGCTCAGAGAAAGTGCAGAGGCGAATAAAAAGGTGAAGATGAGAAGGGAAAGAAGGCAGAGCAGAATGAACAGAATTAGACTGAAAAGAGAGAAGTTTTCCCTTGAAGACATTTTGAGGTGTGGCTTTTCAGTGTACTCACTTTCTGTTAAAATCTAACAGATACTTCTCACATAGGGGTGCTAAGATTTTGTCACACACAGCCCTAGTAGGAAAAAAATCCCTATTCTGAGTATCAGATTCTAAAGGATAGATGGAGTAACTTGAAATTACATTAAGAAACTAAGGCAATTCTGCTGCATCATCACACTTTTGTGCTCTGTCCTTACGCTTGCCAAACAATTTCTATTTTGACACATTTGCAAGCAGTACCAAGAGATTTGGTTTTGGTTGGGTTTACCGTATATTGTCCCTATAATTACACTTTTCTATTGCTTTGCAAATGCTTTCACCTTTCTGAAAAAAACTCACCAAAACTAAAACAAAAAAAAAAAGTCTCATAGCCTGTATTAATATTTTGCTATGCATTTTTATTCATATACTTATTTTTCATGATTGCTAACACTTTTCTTTAGAAAGCAATTTTCAGAAGCCTCATGTGCAACAGTTGCTTTTGCCTATCTGCTTGTATTGTTTTGGCCAGCAGATTTTTTCACAAATTAATCCACTGGTAGCTAGAACACCTGATAAATGTTCAGATTACTCTGATTTAGCCACATTCCATCCCCATTTCTAATATCATTAACAGTAAATGGGCTGATCTCACTCCTAGCTTATTGGATATAAATTGTATCTTTTTCCAAGGAGAGAATTCTTGCATGGATCAGAGTACTGAGGTATGGCAAATATGGGCACTGAAAGAAATGAGGCTGTCATCACAGAGTTTGATTTCGGGATTTTGTCTGCCAGTCTTTCCAGCGTTCCCCTTTTATTAGGATTCTTTTGTAAACAGCATCTGGTGTTTGTCTTTTGTTAACCAGAATTCCCAGGATCGTCCCAAACCCACACATTCCTGTAGTGGCTGTGTTAAACCACGAGAGGAAAAACACGTGCTATCACGCAGGCTGTTCAAATTGGTTTTCTCTTTGAGAACACAGCACTCTCTTTATCAAAAACACCAGTCAAGACCAAAACACTCCTTTTAGATCCTAATTAACTGAATGCTGGTGCTGCTGGACTAACTTGTTCCCACACCAAGGACACATAGAGAAAGCTTGCCTAGCCTTACACAGTCTTCTTCATGCTTTTTATGGAATGGATACTACAGCCCAACCTCCTGTTCATTATGAAGGGAACAACGTGAAGATTTTACCCTAGGTCTTCTACAATACCAATACTTCACAGAGAAGAATGAAAATCCTGAAAGTGATTTTCCTAGCTCAAGTTCTTTTCTGATCTGAATTATTCTGGAATTTGTATTTGTTCTATTCTCTCTGTATTTAGAAGTTTTCTGATTATAAACAAATATGCAAGTAAGAGACAGAATTTAGTTTTCTAGCTCCCTGTACTGATTTTCCATAGTTAACATAGCTATTCGATAATGAACTTGTGATGCTTCATAAATGTGTGTCTTTACAGACAAAGAATAGACTTTATTCATTATGTGGTTCAGAAAATTTTTGATAACGTAGACCAAGTCTCACATTTTTACTGGCTGCAAGACTGCAGATGGTGATTCCAAGTAAAAGGAGATTTTCAGAAATGCATGGCCAAGGGATGGCCTCTGAGAGTCTGCCGGAATCTTGTGCTGCTGCTTTGTCCTGACCTAGATCTTCTATACCACAGCCAGCTCTGCATAGACACGGGAGGCTTCACCTGAGCACTTGCTCGTTTCCATAGGATTTGGGGTGAGATTCAAACAGATGGCAGTCTCATCTCATCTCCCTTTGTTCACACGGACCTACAACTCCTTTCTTTAACAAGTGCCCTACAACAATGACTGAATGGTGCTGAGAATTCAAGAGCTATGTACTACTGCTGAGAGATCAGCATCATTATTGTAAGGCTAAAAATGTACATTGAGTTCTTCAGCAGAAAACAAACAGCTAAAAATGAATATTTTAGCAGCTAAAATATTGTGCTTGTCTGACTGCATGAGCTCAAGTGAGAAGAGAAAAAAATAATTTCTTTTTACAGTTTGTAACTGACTAATGAAGAATCTCAAGCTGCATGTAAAATTCTCTGATGTCCATTTAAACATGAATTTTGTGCTGGGTATGCTGACAGAAAATTTTGAGGTGCTTCCCAAAAATTATACTGAGACATGCGAAGTCTGAGTGATTGCATATTGAAGTAGCATCTCAGGCAGATATAGGTGATGCCAATCACTCACAATTTTCTGTATAGAAGTTGGCGCTTAATTCAGCATTATGAAAAAGAGGAAGCCAACATCATTATAATAGAGCAGATGAAAAATATTTGGATAAACCAGAGCAAGTCAAGTTTTCTACCATCAGAATTTAAAACCAAACATAGTTGGGCTTGCTTTGGACAATTTAGAAATCAAAGCTGTAAAATAGCCGAAGTAGAACATAAACCTCAGTTTATTAAAGGAATGTCTGTCAAATCTGCAATTCTTTGATCTGCTGACATTCTTTATAGCCAGTATGCAGTCTTCTTCTTCCATTCATTTAAACTGCACTTTCATTGAAGACACTTAATAACATTGCTCTTCTAAAGCAAGTACTTAAATTTCTTATGATTAGGATGGACAGCAGTGACACCAAAAGATCCTGGCCAGCTGACTTCAAACACCCCAGCGGGAGCTGAATACCATTCTCTAGAGGACTTTAAACATACCTTTTTTTTTCATGCTGACTGTGTAGACCACCTCAAAGTTAGGGGCAGAACAGCTGTGCAAGTTAAATGAAGTAAATTCCATCAAAGATCTTTAACACAAATATATGTGTATTGGATTAAAAATAGCCCATAAATGTTCAGTATCAGCTTCAACTGTACTGGATATTACAAGATAAAATAATCCTGCCTTTACCCATTTGATTGCAGTGATTAACTGTATCCTTCATGTCGGACTACTAAGATTTCATTTAAGACTATCCTGATGAGAAAGAAAACACTGTTTACTTCATGTATTGCTTTGTTAGGTAAAGTGCTGAGAAAATGTGTTTTGGCTCATCTAGAAACATATAATGAACAAGCAGAGTTTCTGGTGGAGACTCAGAGCTCTAGTAAAGTAAACAACACAGCCATAAATAGCTCAGGAAATGAAAGAAAATACACCTCTGAAGGTTTTTAGTCCAGGCAAGTGGGAAGGAAGAGAGAGAACACAATTTGCTTACAGGTTTTTCCTTTCATTAACAAGTAACCTATCTAATGTTTTTATTTGAACACTTCATAAGCCAATTTTTTTAACACTAAAAACTCATTTTGTGTTTCTCACGTGGCTCTGAGAGTATTTAAAGATCACGCTGAGAATCTTTAATCCTTATCTTCCAACTGCTACTCAGTAGTCAGTATGTGTATGTTAAGTATGAATGCAGCTAGATATCGCTAGAGTGATATCTATTAGCAATAAAATAATACAATATTATGATTGGATGTGTACTATTAACAACATGTAAATATAAGTAAGTAAGCTATTTGTTGTACCAAGTACATAAAAAAGAACCGACAAGGAATAGCGTGTCCTTCTAAAGACAGACAAGAAGACTTTGTATTCTCTTACCAAAAAAAAAAACATAATAGAGTAAGTATGGATAGAAAATATTTGTATTCACAGCTTGAAGATAGCTGTTACAATGAAATAGTAATAGCATTCTCAGGAATATTGACATCCATCTATTTATCAGTGCCCAACTTCTTAAGTTAAAAACACTCTACAGTCTATTCACACTGTCCCTTGTATAGGAATTTTCTATCCAATTTCAATTATAAAAATCATTGTAGCTGGATATTCATCTTACACAGTCCATGGGGTTTGTAGCTGTACATTAGTCTGAACTGTACCTTTTCAGACCCATGAAAATAAAATTTAGATACCAACAATGTTTTTTCTGAATTGCCATGGAACCCATTACAGGCTTCACATGAACTACATCAGCAAAGCCTGGGGCTTTACAAAAGCCTTCAGAAATGTACTGTGCTCAGTCAACATGGAATCAGGTTATGAACTAAAGGCTTCCATACAAGGTTATTACGACTTTTTTGTAAGTCTTCTCATAATACGTCAGGAATGAATAGTAAAAGCTAAAACAATAGAACACTCCAGATTGAAAACAAAGTCTTTTTTGAGTACTGTCATTTCATAGAATAAAACAATTTGCAGAATAAATTAAAAAATAGACAGCAAACTTCATTAAGCCTGAGATTAATCAGGGTTAGCTTTTAAATGATTTGTGAAATAGGGTTGTTGCTGTTGTAAATAAAAGACCATACAGGTTTTTTTGAAAGACTGATATCTCTGGTTTACATCATAGTGCAACCTGTGAACTGACATTGTAAAATCAAAATCAGGTATTTATGACTAATTTCTTCTACTCAGGTTTTTTTGTCGATTTACAAAGAGATGAGTGTTATTTGCTTATTAATGTAGTTATTATCATGCTCTATGTAGATTTATTGTCATTTACACACCTTTATCATCATTTACACAAACTAAAATTAAAAAAAAAAAGTTTTTATAGCTCTGTAAGGTAGAGCAACAAAGAGATTTCTACTTTTTGTAATATTTTGCTAGTTTTGCGTTTTAGCTCCCTAGGACTTGTTTACACCTTATTGGCAAAGCATGCAAGGCTCAGTAACCAAAGACAAATGTTAACATACTTTTTTGTGTTTCATGCTTACAGAAAAACCAGTTCTGAAAAGGTCATGGCTAAACTGTAATGTCACTGATCATAGTAACAGCTTATCAGAAATTATCTGACAAAATGAAGTTTCAGATAAACAGGACACATTGTTGATTCTGGCATATTTAGAGTCACACACAAATTAGTGAGAGCACTGCACTGTTTTCATTTAAACATCAGCAACAGTGTTATGATGAATTGGTAAGTACATTCATTCTGCACTCACTAAATTTGGCTTCTCTGGAAACATTTATCAATGTCTTGGTTTGTCATTTACTTTCCAAGCATCTCAGGGCTGTTGCTTCTCTGGTTATTGCCTCCCTTCCCTCTTCGGTATTTGTATCTCACTTGCTCTCAGGATTCTGCTGATGGAAATTACCTGATACACCTGTGTAGTACACCAATTCAAATATTCTACATGTCCTTTTCTCACCTTTTGAGGTACATGTATTGATCAGTGATCTCTCTATGATGCGTCTCTGTATCTCAATGCCTTAACCTCTTGTCCAGGTATGTTACTTCAAGCCCATGTTTATCTTTACTTTAGCTTAGCTAAAACATTCTTGTTAAAGCTTTTGAGAAGTCATGCTCTTCTACTGTTCTTCCCAGAACCCCACAGTGACTGTAAATGTCAGTATCTTACAGTACACAATTGGGTAAATTCAGCATCTCGTGGTAGTTAATTTCACAATTTCTGGTCCCAGACACTAATGATGATCTAAATCTCCTCAGATGATCCATTAATTCTCTAAAATTGAAGAGCTGTGGTGGAGGTAGGACTGAAGAAGCCAGCTCACTGATACTTTTGCCTGATAGAACAAAAATATCAGGTGTACTTCTCTCACGTGTTTCAGTCTTCTTCTGGTTGCAGTATTCCTTAGATAGTAGGTTCATGAATACCTTTGCTTGTAGTTAACCAAGAAGTATCAAGATCAAGTTCTTCAGTGTGTTTCAGAATAAAGTACTATCAGGAATAAGTCTACATATCAATGGTACATACTTTTGTGTTGCTTCATTTCCCAATAAAGCTTTAAAGCAGCAGTATTGTGCATCAACATAAAACACAATTATCTGCATTCAATAGCTCTGAATCCTCCAAAGGCTACAGTTCCCCCAAATCCTTCCAGGGCATCAGGCAGCTGTGATCACCCAAAATGTCATGGCTACAAGGGTGGTCCAAGCTGCATCCCTGGAAGCCTAGCAGCTCTGTCACAAAAAAAGCTGCTTTCTGGCCTTTGGCTGATTGACAGTCAAACTGCCTTTCCTGCAGCAGTGAAAATGGCAGTGATGCCAGGTTCACGAAGCAGTTGCCAGGGTCTGTCAGAATTGTTTGTTCTTGCAAAATGCGATCCCATGTTTCAGAAAGAAAATACTATCTATGCATTCAGCTAATGGAAAACCCTTTTTAAAATTTTTATTCGAGTGCTTACATTTAGGAAAAAAAAAAACAACCCACCCAAAACACATTATAAAAGAGAGAGACTCTTTGGGCAAAATCTTATCTGTGAAAATTTTTTGGGGGAGAATTTTTGGGATATCTCAGATTTCAGTTTCTTCCCAAATACCTCATTGTTCTGCACTTTTGTTACTCCTTGTATTCCAGCATCAGGCTGAACACTCTTCTGAAAAGTGTACAGCTATTCCAGACCCCATATAAATCATACTGACAACTATTAAAAAAAAATCCCCAGACAGAAAATCAAAACCTCAGCAGCTTTTGCTTCATGTGTCTCTTGGCCAAGTTTCAGTAATTAAATCTTTTTTAGCTTGGCTTGCTTAGGAAATGAAGCTTATGTAATTGCATTCATTGTCTATGTTTATGTGCATGTTATTTGTCCTTGCTGCAACAACTTTTGCACCCATTCCCCAATTTTGCTGTAATCTGACAGAAGAAAGTAACCCTCAGATATTACATGTTCTTTAAAAAGAAGCTCCCATATAGGGGAGACATTTTGTCACAATGCCCTCCAAAGAGGGAAAGCTTGCAGTCTTATTAAGGATCAGAGAAAGGCCACTCATCCTTAAGTTGTACGCTCCTGGGACGTTGGCCTGCTCCTGCACCAAAAGCGCTTCTGGACACTTCATTACTCCAGTGGGTTGAGAGGACTCTTCCCACAAAAGAAGGGGAAGAGAGCACCTGCTCTTAAAAATAGGTATGAGGACTCATCCAATCCTAATGACACATGCATTGTGGAGTTCAGTCTGCACTTTGGGTCTCAAGAGGTCTCCTGACATTTTCTGTAATATACCGTTTCTTTTGTGCTGCCTTCATCACATACTTCTCCAGCGGTACTAGTTTATTTTAGCATCCCTGCCAAAAGAACTTTCCCTTACTACCAGCCAGTGATTTAGCAGATGCTATATTTAATGGGGTCTTAGACTGCTTGAATGGCTTTGCCCAAGGACACTGCCAAGTAGAGGATCTCATCCTTTAGCCTACCAGCAGAAAAAAAATCTGTCATCACAGAAGATTTCTGGACCCTGTTTTCTGCTTCTCAGCAAGCATAGATTTTTCAACTGCAAAGGCTGACTTTGCCACGGCATGCTGTTGTTTCATGCCAATTACATTAATTTGAAGAGAATTCATAATGTGCCCCAGATCACTGTTGATGCTGGGTCTTCAATCACATTACCTTGACCCTTTTGGCCTTCTGTCTTTATCTCAAATATTAGTCCTGGATTTTCTTTCCAGCCTATAGCACTGCCTTTTCTTGAAAGTGTTTTGTAAGAGGTGGGTGTTTTAGTCACTTCCTTTTTCCACATTTGCCTCCTTCTCTTGGTGAGTATTGAAAACCCCAGTGTGAGCCATCTTCATTCCATTTGCCAGTTCACTGAGGACAGACTGCTGAGGGTGCTGGAGGCAGCTAGGGTTTGACAAGCCACCAGGATGGGAAGCCCAGCTCCAAAACACACAGTCCATGTTCCAGTGGAGAGAATCCTCACAGAACCAGGCAGTAAAGTAAGTTCAATGAAAGGGGCTCAGATGATTGGTCAAAGTGTTTAAGTCTTGCAGAAGTTTTCCAAGTCTCTGGGACAGGCAAAAGGGTTAGAAGAAACTTGCACACTTCTGCCCCAAACAGCACACTGCTGCTGACTTTGTCTGTCCCAGTGCTGCCTCTCCGTGCTTGCCAGGAGCAAGGAAGTCAAGATGTCAAGAATCAATGCACAAGTGAAAAAGGAAAACAAGGAGAGCCCTACAGCCCAAAATAGGCTCCTTGACTTATACTAATGCATGCCAGAATGACCAGAACAGTATAAGTAGATGGGCACAGAGGGCAGCATTTTTCTCTTCGGAAGTGAACTCCACCAAGAAAGGAACAGGATAAAAATCCAGCTAGAACCTAAATATGCTGAAAACCTTGGAGAACCTCTTACAATACTTCTGGATAAAGAAATTAAAAATTTTGGGAAAGTAAGATCTCTCTTTCTTGAATGATAAGCCAGAAACTGTTCTTCATTCTCAGTTCTAGTAACAATAAAAATCTCCTTTCACAGCTGAAGAAAGGGAGAGCAGCTCTACCACCCACTCATTACAGCAGTGTATCTAGTTGTACAAAACTCGCTCTCCAAATTGTCCACAGTTTCCTGTATCTTTGGAAAAGGGTTAGTGAAGCCCAGGGCTGCCTGCGTGGGGTCCCCACACCTTGCACAGAAATTACATGACCTGTAGTGAAGCCATCTGTCTGGATGGGACAAATTCTGCTCCTTTCTACAGAAAGTCTCCCACGTCTGCTAACTTGGGAGCCTAAATAAACACAAGGGACAGAATAGTATCTCTCCTGGATTTTCAGCTGGCTTGACAAAAGAAACTTGCAAAGGAAGGAAACAACAGTTACACAGCAAAGCAAATAATGTGGTAGCCCTCCCAGTGCTGGAATAACTCTCCTCTCATCAGTAAGGTTCAGTGGATTTCCATGAATGAGGTTGCTTTAGGTAAGAAGTGAAACTGGGGCTGAAGTTCATATGCCCTACTAGCAGCACAGTTAGGCAAATTTGACTGGCGTATGAAGCCAGTTGCTCCACCTGAGAAAACATGAAGCTTTTCCACAGGAGGCTAGAATGAAAAACTATTGTCTCCTGATAGCAACATGTCCACTTTATAATTGTCTTTACTGTTTTTTCCTTAAATCCATAGACATACATAACTTATAGTGACTCACCCTTCAGTTCACCACACCCATGTCTGGGTGCAAAGAATGAGAGCAGTGGCATGGTGTAGAACTGTGTGTGAGAGAGAAATTGCCTTTGCCTTCTGCTGTGCAGTGTTAGAGAGAAGGTGGTGTGCTCACTATGCTTCATTTACCTTATTGACAACATAAATGTGATGCCCAGTATTTTACGTGTTTATTCTTGCCTTTATAAAATTTTAGTCTTTTCCTCTCTTACTGATCACTCTATATACACTGCCATTTGCTCTGCAATGCTTCCTGTTGTGATGCTTAACTATTTTGAGCCTCAAAGCCATTGTATTATTAAAAGAAAAGTATATAATTCTCATGTTTACAGAGATGCTAATTAACATGTCAGAGATGCTAATAAGCTGCAGTGCTCCTCACTTCCGAACAGGATGACACATGTGAATGGACACTGCAAATGCCCTCTTTCTATGTGAAAAGACAGTCATAGTTTCTTTCTTTTTTTCTGGTGGTGCAGATGCTTCTGGTGGCTGGAGACCCTTGAACCTGCTTCTCTTTAAAAACGTCATCCAGTCTCTGGGAAATTACTTTAGGCCTATATTTCTCCTTACTTTTTGATGAGATTAGGTTATTGGTCAGAGGCATTTAATGTTTATAATGGCTACAGGTGGAGTTAGGAAAACATCTGTACTGAAGATATAAATAATACCAAATCAGTATAGCAACAAAAAATCTATAGATTCCCCGTAATGAGTTCTTTAATAATTTTTCTGTATAATTCTGTCCTTCAACTATACATAATTCTTAATTTTTTACTTTAATTTGCATCTCACTAGATATCAATCTGGTCTACTGTGTTTAAAATAATAATAAAAGATACCACTTTTGTAAATCTTCAAAATTTAGTGATTTGCTAAAGCAGATTGACACCTAGATTAGTATTCTGAGTAAAACCAGTGTTCCTTTCTGTATTTTTTGTCAATTTTGCTTTTGAAAATAATGTGAGGTGGCAATGCAGATGCATAGTACCAAATTCAGAATCTCCATTTGAAGGGATTATCATTGCTTGCATAACAGCTGGTTACAATGAGATGTCATGTGTTGTTTGAAATAAATAGCCTGGCATTATTGCTTGGTGTGATTCGAGACATTAAAGTTTCTAGGTGATCTGAGAGACACTTCTTGTTTTCTCCTTGCAATGTGCCATTGTATTAACTACTTTTTAAGAAAGCACACCTCTGTAATAGACAAGCAGGTACTTTTGGGGGCCCTATAATATATATTGCTCGAGGTCTGATTTTGCTTGACTTTTCTCACATCTAGTGGTAAGTGGTGTCTTACGAGACTAGAGTTCGCATGTCTAGTCACTGATGAGATATACCCAAGCCCAGGAGCCATGTGACACAATGCCTGTTAAGGCAAGGCTAAAGATGATTGTCCCTGGGACAGAGGGGCTTTTCTCCAGGACAACATAAACCCCATTCAGCTCCAGTGTGTCTCTCAAGTTTTCACATTCTTATGCTCCTTCCCCAAAGAACAGATCTCAGTGAAGTGACTATTGCCACTCAGCTACAGGGATATATGCAGCTATTCTAGACCTTTTCGTTTAGGAGACTCGGGATTGCAGCACAAATGGAAGGTGTTTGAAATCTTTGTTGCCAAATGTCTTAATTCCTTTTATCTCTCACCTGCCCTACAACCCACTGATGACAATCTAAAGCATCTCACTTACCAGGAGATTATTTGAGATCTGTGATTCCTTGCAACAACTCCAATAATTGGCTGGCAGAACCTTGTCACCTCTTTGGTGCTGACCAGTGTAATACACACTGGATTATTATTAAAACAGCTTCCCAGCGTCTAAATTAAAGCTGCAAATATTCTAGGAGTTCATTGAAAACCCTGCCATCCAAGGGGCTGCAGCAATCAGAAAGTAAATTAAAATCAAATGAAATTTTAGAACCAACAAGAATGGAAAATCAGCCTGAAAAGGTAACAATTCTTTTACAAATTGCACTGTCACCTGAAACATGGTGTTCACCTCCAGCTGTTCTCTTTAAAAAAGCTTGAGAATAGGGGGAGCTAAGAGATAAATGATGGGAGTGGTTGGATTCAGAAAACCCATTTGTGTGAAGAGAGATTGACAAGTCTGGGACAGTTTATTTAAGGAAAAAAGACCAAGATGTGTTGACAAAGGCTTTCAAAATAATGCATGACATCACATAGTCATGCAAACATTCAAAACATGGCACTAGTGCCTCTAGATGTGTCTCTACAGAATAGAAAAAGGAATTAAATTCAGAGGGCAGAAAATTAAAAAAGGTAGAATTATTTTTCAATTAAGTACACAATTGGACAATAAAATTTATTGCCCATTGATGGTTATTATCAAAGCTATCATTAAAAAAAGTCCCAAAACATTAAACAAGCCTACAGTTAAGACACCAGGATGTACGTATTAAAAGTTTAAAAAATGAAATAGGAATAGGGAAAGAGAGAAGCCCTCATCTCCTTTCAGGACATCTCCACCTGCGCATAAGAGCGTTGGAAACAAAGGTTTCATCTTGGGAGGAGTGATGGGGTCAACCAATATTAATGGATGCAAGGTCTTCCTTTCCTCACAAGATTGCCAATTTTGGCTGTGCCTTTCAGCTTGAGGTGAATAAAATAGCAAAAATCAATGGTCTTGTCCTTTTATCACCTGATTAGCCTCTCACATGACTCTGGCTGCTGGATCATTAATCTAGGGAAGGTAGCGTTGCTGGACCTAGCAGTGCCACTAGCTCTGGAAATGATACAGATATCTGGGCCAGCTGCCAAAGAGCCAGGACAACTGGGCAGCAGGACACAGGGCGATCACGCTGTTTAAGCTCGCTGAAGGGAGGGGACACCTGTTGGATTGCCACAGCAATTCTGTCAGCCCAAACCTTTCAAGGGGGGGAAGATTGCTATCGATATTTCTGTTGTATAGCTGTGGTAGCAACAACCAAGAGGTGCTCTTCATCTTCCAGGACTCTTAAGGAGCAGTAATTTAAGGCAAAAGCAAGAAAAAGAGCCAACACATATGAACTTGTGATCTGACTGAAATTTTGGTCCAATTCCCACATGCAGAATCCACAAACCTCACACAGACAGCTTCATAAATTTTCAAAATAATTGAATTTTCTCTTAAGTTTCTCAGAAACTTTATGTAGAACCTGTTGCAAGTCCATGATGGACTAAATTTAGGGTTCAGTTTGATCTAGCCATGTTTGTGTTTTTACCAACAAAGCACTTACGTTAATAAAATACTCCATTTCTGCTGTTCTTGCACATTCACCAGGTATGAGCCAAAATAATTCCCCTCCTTGCAATATTAAGCAGAGTTAAGAGGGTGAGTCTTTTTACAAAATAGCTTGGAGACATGTGTGGGGATTCAAGGTGAAAACAAAGAAGAAGATGACTATCAACGGTTCAAACAAAGTTTTGCTATTGTGTAATTGCCATAAATTAAGATGGTTTATTCATTAATAGTTGTATTAATGTTGATCTCCCATTTATGGTCGTAACCCCTCCCCGTTCCATATTTGTAAGCTGTTACCACCCCTTCAATCCATTTTTGTAAGACCACTCCTTTCTCCCCTCCTACCCTTACCATGTTTGGCATCTGTGCCTCCCACTGTTACCTTGTTTGGTTAACTCCCTCCCCAGTTCTGGAACCTTCTGTGACAGACCCCATAAAAGGGCCTGTCACCATTTTAATAAAGTTCACTTCCCTTCAACCCTGATACTGCGTGTGTCTGTGTGGTCCTTCTGCACATGCGCCATAGTGTCAGGGCTCGTCCGTGCCGCAATCTGTCAGCTAGCCGTGGACTCTAGCTCTACCTTGGAGTGGACCTACCCTCCAATTTCCCCCCGGACTGTGACAGACATGTTCATTCTTTTAGTGTTCTTCACACTTTGCCAATAATGCATTTCTTGTTTATGTCTGGGAACTTTTATGTCCTTTTGTTATCAGTCTCAGATGCTGCTACACTACCGCAGATCTCTCTGCCTGGGATGCCATCCCAGCAGCTACATTGTAAACCATTTCACTGCCTCAGGACCTTATATTTGCAAGGTCAATTGCTGTTGAAATGATGATTACTATACAGCTGCTATGTATAAAGAGGGTGACAATCACAGTGTCCTTGAGCATTGACTGTAGGAGGTGGCGACCATCCCATTTTTTGCGCCAGACAAAACTATAGTTAACCAGTGTACTGTTCACTGGTGCGGTCCCAGAGAGGGAAAAACTGAACAGCTGTCCTGTGCTTTCATCTCTGGTATTAATAGTAAACAAAAATGCATTCAGAAAAGATCTTTAAAACTAAAGCTTTCACAGACATAATGTTGACCCTGGCTTATTCATTTACTTCTCATTATAT
>VZRE01010154.1:78735-125312 GCA_013396775.1 Cephalopterus ornatus
TCTGTGTGGGCAACGAGGGCTGCATCATCAGCATAAAGTAGCTCACGGACAAGATGATTTAAGGTTTTAGTATGAGCCTTCAGTCATTATATAATTCAAATAAAAATCTCCTTACTGCACATTTTCATATTTGCAGGTGGAAACCAAGACTGAATTCCTTATCTATTATGGAAGAATGGAGTCTAATTTCTACTTTGTAAATATACAGCTACACAAAATAGAGGAATAAGGCTTCAAAATTTCCCAAGGTAACTGCAGTTCTGGACTGACACTGTCTCTTGTTCTGGTAATGTCCACCACAACCTGGCTTTCTGCCCCAGTGACATGCAAAGCTAGCCAGGGACCTCCTCACTCTCTTAAATACAGAGTAGCAGGGGAAGAAACATAGAGGAGAAGCGACCAGCTGCAGTTAATCCCACAAGACCTGCAACAGAATCAGAAGTACAGAGGGCTCTGGTGCCTTGAGCTACATCTGCTACACTGCACTGCTTATCCCAATAGATTCCTGAATGTACTCCTGAATGTTTGACATTAAACTTCAAAATGTTTGTGTTGTTAGAGTAAGCCTGTTTAGAGATCCATACGTTATTGCAGTCTCTAGATATGAAAGTTCATAGCCTTGAACATGTTTGTTTGTTTGGCTATTGTAAATTTGCAGACAGTTCTTTCTGTACATGACCTGGAAATCAGCTTAATAGGCAGATGCCAATAGCATCACCCTCACTCCTTGGTGACACTACTATCTTTATTGGTAGATAGAACAGCATTTTTTGTGTTTAGGATATCTCAGAATTCAATGGATATCTCAGTCAGGAAAGCTTAAGCTGTTGCCAGCCTTTTCAATTATTAAATCTGAGAGATTTACATAATAGTAATACATAGTTAATTAAACTTCACTCATACAAAAAAAATACTGTTATTAGCATTCATCTTTCCTCACATAATACAGGACATATGTAACATATTTGGCCACACTGGAGATGTAGAGTAGTTTCCTCTACAGTGTGTCACTTCTTGCTGACTTTTTTTTCTGTTAAGCATTAAAAAAATGAGGGCAAATTTTTCCTCATCAGGTTTTTTTTCTAGCTGTTTCCTTAGTAATCCACCCAAGTACTTAAGAAACAAGAGAGCCAAACCCAGATGTCGTGTTCCACTAATCCTTGAAGTGGGGCCACGCATGAAAGAACAAGCATTTCACATCCTCCTCCTTGGTGGTTCTTGGAGAACTTGAGCAGACCCAGATATCTCCAGGATCCATCTAAGATATTTTCCCAGATATCTAACTAATTACTTATTTATTTCAGAGCGGATAAATACTTTAGGACACAGCCCAATTTCTAATTACACCAATATGAAAGGGCCTTGAGATGTCCACAAAAGGTTGTTAAGCACTGCTAGCACTGGTATTGCTCACCAGTCAGGGGCTGGTGGTTTATAGCATATTTCCATCTACCCGAGTTTAAGGAAGGAGCTCAGTTACTGCTATTACCTTTTTACAGAGTTAACAGTAAGATTTCCTCTCAGACCTCCTTTTCCCTGCATGTTTCCTGGTAAGATGAAGCAAAATCTACACTGTCAAACCAAAACGACAAAGAGTAAGGGCCACTCTGGGAATTTTATGAGAGACTTCTGAATGTGTAGGACGCCAATGAAAGCAAATGGCATCTGGCCTGCTTCTCCCTCGATGACAATTTCAGAGCAAAAGGATAGTGTAATAATGAAAAAATATTGATAGCTTTTCCTCAGTAATGAATTAAGAGTTTTACAGAACACAGCAGGAAGCCTGGCATAACAACATTGCATTTCTTGAGAAACATGGTTATTACAAAAATATTAACTTATTTTTCGATCAAATATTTCATACACTGAAACACATAAAGCAGCTGGAGAAAAAAACCTCAAATTCTAATTCTTTCTTTAAAACCCGGTGTTAAAAGGTTTCCTTCAGATTCCAGGAGATAGATAAATTTAAAGACAGGCTTGCATGCAGCTTTGATTTCCGCTATCTTCTCAACTAGGGCTCAGGATGCCATGTTGAAGATAAAATTTAATTTCCATGAGAGGTCTTGATGACTTTGGGAATTGATAATGGCACATAGAGCCTTTTTGCCTTTGTAAGTTGCTGGTTCAAATAGAGGTCAAACTGTGACCGTACTTTGTCGCTCTCTGATGGTGCTTGGGTATATGGTCCGTGACATGAATCAGTTCTTCACAGCTGCTTTCTGCATCCTTGCAGCTGGCACAGTCCCAGCTATTCTATTTGCCAGATACTCCAGGGCTATGGGGGCAGTGGTGGCAGTCAGGAGGCCAATGACTTCTTTGTCATTGCTGGATTTTTGGCCTTCTTCCTTCTGACCAAGATGGAAGTTATACACTTGTCAGCATAACAAAACTACATTGCTCATATTATATAATTTCTATGGCTGGCAGAGAATTTAACTATCACTGCTTTCAGCCAAACAGTTTCCAGTAAGACTAAAAATAAATTTAAAACAAATGCCCTTTGCTCCTCCCCAGACACATACACATTTCCACACATACTAAAACCCCCAACCCAAACCATGACTAAAGATACTTCCACCTTCCTGTATATGAGCTGGTCATTTGAAAGAATAGATTGTTTGCCACTGAACAAGTATGAGAGGGGAAAAATAAGTCTATTCTTTGAAAATCAGAAGGAAGAAATGATGTTAAGAAGGCTTTTCTCAAATGTGCTGCTATTGGTCTGGAAAAAACTGATGTTTGTCAACGCTATAGTTTTATAATTTTATGCCATGAGACAGAATCATATTAAAGGCATGAGAAGTGCAGAGTCTGCACTGGATCTGATATTCATGAAGGGAAAATACAATGGAATATAACCTTTGATTGTTTGCTATGTGTCTTCTTAAGGAGGCAAAATGAGATTTGATTCTAAAAGAAAGGCAGAAATTGAGGAAGCATGATGTACATCCTCATCTCCCTTCATGTTGTCACCTTGAGCTGAACCTGCCATCCCGCAGAGCTTGCTGCCCATAGTCACCTTCTCACTGAGTGCATGCACAACACCTTGGTGTGGAAGGCTCTTACTACCTTATGCTTTTCACATTCTGTTTACAAGATCACCAAATTGTATCTTTCTGTAATACTTTGCACAGATCAACATGAAGTCAAAATCAAATTGCTGTGGCCCTAAATTTACAGCTGTCAATAACACTGGCTATATCAATGATTGTCTTTTTGTTTCTTTTGGACCATATCAGCATTTCATCCTGCATCTGTTGTCTTATCAGCATGATACATCAACTACAATAACAACATTAAAACTGTAGTTTTGGAAGTTTTTGAAATTGCCAGAATCACAGCAATGCAATTATTTTCTACATATCCTACTGTCTACAGATACAAAATGCTTACTCTTTTTCTTCTCTGAAGAAAAAATTAAGGAACATTTGTTATTTCTTTAGATAAGCTTAATTTTACATAGAAATACAAAAACATTTCACAAGAACAGTTGAAACTAATGTCACAGGTTTTAAAGAGATCAAACTTCCTATGGAGTTCCAGGAGAAAAAAGCTGTAGTAAATAAGAAATACATGGAAACTTACTACTGTCTGTAGAGAACTGATACTTATTTTTCAGGAAATGGTAATTGAAAAATATTTCCAGAGCAACTACATCTAGACTTAAGGTGTTTCTTTGTTTTAATGCAAAACGTATATTCAGAAAGTCCCTTAAAAATTCAGGAAAATTATTTTTGTTGTTCCTTTGGGGTTTGTTTGTTTGGTTTTTATTTATAAGTAATTGAAAAATTTTAGGAAAAAATCATGTAAACATGATTGCTTTTCAATCCAAAAAATTTGACCAGTACTTGTCCTAAATTAATTAAAAATAAAGCTAAAAACTAAATGGTCACATGCTCAAGTATATGCATTTGTATAGTTCCCAGGAAAGACAAACTTCAGTATATACATAATTTTCAGGAGATGAAGTCCCTGGAGTGCCTCTAGGTTAATCAGAAGTCCAAAAAATTTTGAAACACCTTTGTCTAGGTCACAAAGCAATATTCAGGTGGAAGAGATTTTGCAAAGATTCAGCTGTGGAATAATTAAAGCTAGAACTTTCCCTTGGAAAAGGTAAGATCACCTTCAGCAGGATGTGTTTTTTTTCCCACAACACAGATCTCAGCAGAATCACTGATCAAAGTTGTTGCTGAACTGATCACACTCATAATGCTTCCTACAGTTGCAAGTTCACTTATAAGAACAAACATTAATTATGCAAATTTATATAAATACTTGAAAAGCACCATTATTTTAATATGTTATGATTAATAAATTATTCTTGATTATCAACAAACTGTCAGCCTAATGATATGAACCAGTACATTAATCTTTGTTTCACAGTAAAGCAGAAAACAAATTTGGAGATGTACTTTCAAATATTTTCTTCCATGATTTTTCTAACAAAATCTGTTTGCTTCCCAGAAATATAAACACGATTAACATCTTTGTATTCAAATACTGTTTATGTAACAATGAAAGTTTAATGTCAATGCACATGCAAACTGGCAGAGTTAGAGCTGAGACATTAGATTTCTCACTTATTTGATTTTCAGGCATCCAGTCAGAAAGAAAAAGCAATGTTTAGCTGGCTGTGTACAAAAAAAATGCATGCAGTTAGTTTTTCTCAAGTAAAAGTTCTCTTTATGAACAATTAGCACAAAGGTTTCATCAACTATTACAAGTAGCATACTGATAAAATAGAAAATATATGAATAAATTATTTTTAAAAGCAAAAGCCATGTTGAAGGATAGGAAATCTCTTTTACATTAGTCATCATATGTTCAGTTATTCAGTGAAGTACTCAAAAATGTAGGAAAAAAATCCCCACTCCATAACTTCAAAATGCCAATATAAGTCTTCAGTTCAACAGCTAATATCTTAGTTCATTTTTATAGATCTCCTAACAAATGCTTTAAGCTAATTTTTTTTATGGATATCCATTTTTCTGGTCTGCTGCCCAAACAGCTAATAGCACTTACTGTTGTTTTTGTTGCTGAACTACCCAAAATTATAATGAATGTCAATAAATTCTGTACTATTGACACAAATGCTGTGGCAAATTAGTTGTATAAATCCAGGGTACGTACCTTAAAGGACAGGAGCAGACTCCAAGAATGTAACTGATACCAGTTGTGTAATGTGTGGTGATACTAATGCAGGTTAATTCATGCCTGTGGTTTAACATTGAATTTTACTGCATTTCCTTGTTCTCTGTATGTTCGGACTAAAAGCAGTATGGAGTGATAGCAGCACTATCTGGTCTGTTACAGCCCATTAAGGACCACTCCCTCCATCCACTGGAAGCAGTAGATGAAAAACTTTTACCACATCTTTAGTGCAGCCTGTGGTTAATTACACTGATGTATTAGTCCATGACTTCCTCAAGGACATCTTGAACCTTTGAAAGTAAACAACTAATTTATTCTTTGAATAAATTAATATAATAATTGAATAAATAGAATTAATTAACTGAATTAATAATCCTTCATTTAACATGTATATTCATCTTCAAAAGCATCTGGGCTCATGCAAATGTTCCTCATTGCAGAAGAATTTAAAAGAATTACATTTTGATTGAAGAAAAAATGGATCAATACCTTTTTTTTTGTTGCTGGGGATTATAATAACAAAGACTTAGGTTTTGAATAACAGGAAGTCACATAACATTAGGAAATTATTTAAAAATACAGATAATAAAACACCTTCGTCCTCTGTGGGGACATACTAACTAATAAAATTTTCTGCCAACTCTCTTTTCCCTGGTTTTTGTTCGCTTGTTTGTTTTTCTTTGAATGACTGTGCCTCAGGAAAAAAAATTCTCTTTTTTCAGCGTTAGGGACCAGGTGGTACAATATCTTCAAAAATCAGAAGCTATATTTTCATCTGGTACAAGAAAGCATCCAAGAACATTTTGTATTTGGAGTTTCCCTACAGCAGCCAAAATCCAGTCAAATTTTTACCTCACATAAATTTCTTAGCTTTCTTTAGGAATGTGTTAAACACACTATTTAGTAGTGAAATCTGCAAATAAACATCACTCAATCCAACAAAACATTAATTATAAATACATCTTATGCCAGATTTAAATATTGGATGTTTATGAAATTTATTTGTGCATGTAGGGCAAAGACTGTAAAGCATAAAACTAGTCATTAGCATGAATAGCATGTACACTTTTCTCATGTATTTCATAACATTTTTCAATTAATTGAAGTTTCTTCTTATGAAGTGAATGATCTCTGTGGAATCTGATTCCTTCAGCATCCATTTTTCTTCCCTTTATCTTTAGGGCTTGTATACTTCCTTTGCATATTAAAATCCCATTTTTCTTCAAAATATTTAGGTGCTTATATAAATGCATACTTATTCCATGGACTTTAAATGATAAATTAGTCTGAAATAATATTATGACTCGAAAATTAAGTTTTGTACATCAGAGCCCCTGAAAGGCTGTGTTAGTTCAGATAAACCAAAACTGTGACTTAGATGGAGAATCAGGCTTGTTATCTAAAATAAGATTTCCCGAAACAATTGCTCAGAAGTTAAGCTAAAATTGAAACCCTGGGGAGAAAGAAAGTATCATTATGTCTATCTCTATTTTATGTTTTTAGGCTTTTTCCCACCTTCTGGTCTCCATCTAGGATCATGAATGCAAAAAGGCAGTGAAAAAAGCTGTTCTAAAACCACCTGCTCAGCAGCAGAAACCAACAATGCTCACAGCACAAGCACAGCTGCTACTGTAGGAGTTTCAGCACAGGTTTACAAATTGATGAGCATGATGTCTGGGGGACTATTGCCTTATAATAACTTGAAAAATTATAGTAAAACTTTCCAAAAAGCTGCTCAAATGAGGAATAATTTGGTCTGATTTAATCTGGGCTCACTAGGCAAGTTAAAGATAAGGCCAAGGAATTGCCAAAAATTTCAAGAAATACATCCAAGTTTTTAATATTTTTATTTAGATCTTTATGTATCTCCAGCTAGTTAGAGAGATTTCTTTCATAATTCCTCCAAAGCCTATGTCTGTCTGAATGAAT
Organism: Cephalopterus ornatus; assembly: GCA_013396775.1. Classification (NCBI taxonomy): domain Eukaryota; kingdom Metazoa; phylum Chordata; class Aves; order Passeriformes; family Cotingidae; genus Cephalopterus; species Cephalopterus ornatus. Next base: position 85,819 of record VZRE01010154.1, read on the forward strand.
TGGCATGGGGAGCTAAGCTGTGAGAGGGTTAAAGTTTTTAACAATGGAGGAGTTGGGCATGGAAGAACAGCAGTAGCTCCAGAGCCTTTCTTCTGTTCAGGGACCACAGACAGACAAACAAACTGTTCTCAGGGCATGACCCAGAGCTGACAGTAACAGCCAGCGCTGGAAATAATTTAGTTCAAAGAAAATGCTAAAAGTATTGCTAAATGCAACACAATTTGACCAAAAAGCAGGTGTTTGGAGAGTGTCCAAGTGGCTGGCCTCCTGCAGTAAAGGCACAAATTGCGTTGAATATTTTTCTAACATGAAATATTTAAAATGTCAGTATTGCCTCATACCAGCCTCCTTCATTCATTCCCCACCCTAAACATGCACTTGTTCATAGGTGTCCATTCTGGCTCCCAATTGCTCCCACTCACAGGTGTAAGGTGCAGTGTGATTTGCAGTGCTGCAAGTCCACAAGTACCACCCTCCTAAAACTAATCACGTTGCAGGACGTTTCATAGGCAGTGATGCGAGGAAGTTCAGGGAGCTGTAGTGTTCCAATACAGGTATGTCCTTGTGAAGCTCTGTTTGAAAGACTACAACTCCCAGAATATTCCACTTTTTCATTAAGTGCTGCAGAGACTTTTATAAGACGACACTTGCTGCAGGAGAAAAAAAATTAAATAATGCAGGAATCAATTGTTAGTGTGCGAAAGAAATTAGGAAAGCATACTTCTAAACTGATACTCCAGAATCCGTATTGGGTTGGTTTAAGTTGGCTTGAGAAACTGAGATACAGAGGACTTCATACAAAGATAAAAACAGCAATACAAAACTGAATATTGTACTTTATGGAATCTCCTTTTCAAAGTTCCAGCTTAGCACTGAAAATGGTGCTCTGGATCGGAACTGGAGTTGAACCACAAAAAAACCACCAAGAAGGCAATATTTGGGGCAGATATAAATACAGGAGAGCTCAGTAACTCTACGGACTTGGGAATACACTCTTTATACTGGGAGGTATTCAGTGACTGGAGCACAACCCTGTCCCATAAGGAGACATATATAACCTCTTCTTATTTAAATATATATATATATATATATAAATTCATTTTACCAAATCACGAAAATCATTTATGCAGTGCAGTTAACAGTGCACTTGAAAGGGGACTAAAGACTTGCATAAACTTCCAGTCCTGATGCCCAAAATACTCCCACATGATTATTTTTGCAGCTGTGAATTTTTGTTTCATTCATGTAAAAGAAATTCATTGAGGATTAGCTTTCACATATGCTAAAAGTTTCTGCATCTTTCAATTTCTTCCCTAAAAATGCAGCACATCTAGACCACTTAAAATAACTTCCTGGGCCAAATATTCTGAAGACTGATAATAACCCTTACCACAATGGAGTGAAATCCCTGAGGACTTTTACACTCTTAGTACTTTTCTAATGTGCAATAACATCCCTTAGAGAAGCCTGAAAACACTACAGTAAAATATGGAAGCTGCCACACATTGTAAGGCTATGAAATGGATTCTTTCAAACTGTGAATGCCTCTAGCTTCATATTTAAATTCAGTACATAACCAAGGACAGATAGAGTCCATGCCAGGCACACTAAGTTTTCTACAACTTTTACTTTCACCAGTTCTTTGGATCATCCCCAGAGTTTCTGTGTGGGTCCTGGACATTAACACCCTCCTGAAGATTAAGTTCTTTTATTTACTGCTATTACAGAAAAATGGCTTCTCCTCTCCAAAATGCTGTAATCTGCAGAGACTGCATCAGCGGCACAGGGATAATGATAGTGGCCAACTGTCCTAGATCTGGCCAAGGACATGAAAGGAAGGAGCCTGGAGCCGTGTGGGCATGTCTAGGTTGTTATTCTATAATAATACATCCTCACTGGGGGCTGGAAGTAAGAGATTCTCACTTCCAAAATGAAGGGTGCATGGCTTCAGGTGGAAGAAAAAGTTGATGCGTGGAGGGGTTAATGGCCATTTTTGTCCTTTTCTGGGGGAGCTGGCAGCAAGGGTTTGTCCGCCATTGTTTTTTTCATTGTATTGGGCTTGGGGAAAAAACATGGTGGAAAGAATGCAGGGGAGTGCCAGCTTTAGTGGCGTTGCATCAGACTCAGTGAGCATTTTGCATGTAATCACTCTCTTTTATACAATGTTGTTATTAGTAGTGTTGTTGCTGCTGTTTGTTTTCTTATCTTATTGCTGTTTCCAGTAAATTTTTATCTCATCTTGTAATCTCTGCCTTTTGTTTCTCTCTTTCCCCAGAGGGGATGGGGGGAGGGGATCAGCAGCATGGGACTTAACTTCCAGCTGGGTTTAAATCAGGACACCAACCCATTGTTTATTTGCACTTGACTTCAATTGATTAAGAAAGATATGCACACCACATGACAAGATTATCATGACATTCAGAGAATGATGTGTTATTTGCATTTTTAATTCGGAAGATCATCTGGCAGGTCAGAGAAGAAATACTCTATGGATTACCATGCTCGACACATAAGTGTAAAGTCTATGGTATTGCAGGCTATGTATTAAGGTCTTTAGCCTATGATCCAATTATGCTATAAATGCCTGACCCGTAGTAAGGGGCTTCTGTAATTGCAGAGAGGGTTTTCCAAGCATGCAAAGGAGTGAGCTTACTTCTGCACATCATTTAGAGGTGTGTCTTCCTCAAGAGTATCAAACAACCTCTTTCAGTAGTTTTCTTCTACAGAGGAAATTATAATTTCATCTTCTTCAGCCTCCCCTCATTAGGTTCGGCACCTGTACCTTGTGGAAGCAGAGAGGCAGCTAGTCCCACTTTGTCTTGAAAAGCCAGAGCTAGAGCTTTACCTTGCCCTGACATGGTCTGCTCTTACTTGGCAGATTGTTGCACCTGAAAGGACTAACAAGATCTAGCCTTCAATATTTAACAAAGCTTTATGCTTTTCATTCTATGATCTACCTTTTCCCTGGAATGTAGCTATAAATATTCTGGGTGAAAACTGAAGAGAAATCTCAGGTTTTTCTCTTTTAAATGTTCTAAACTTTTAAAGGTAAGAATCAGTGAAAACAGAGGAGCATTTCTTATCTTAGGATTAAGGATTTCATCTTTTGATCTCGCTACAAAGCAGTAGAAAACTTTGTGTGTGTGTGTGTGTGTTATAGTGTGTTGGTGAAGGGCATGGATGGTTCAGGGCTTCTGAATGCAAAACCTGAGGAAGATAAATAGAGACTCTGGCTATGAGCAAGCAGCAAAGATTTTAATGTGGATCCTGAGCTTATCTATGTGACAGAGGATTAACTTCTGATAACTTTTCTACACTTTTTGCATTTACATAATTTTACCAAAACTAGAGACACCTTAACATTGTTGCTGGCATCCCTTCATTGTAAGCTCATCATTTCAGAAATAAATACAAATGTAGATCAGCTAGGACATATTTAGTTTCAATATATACAGTGCAGAAAAGACAGCAAATAACTTTGACATGGGTCTATGTGTCTGCTTTCAGAAAGGAATTAGCAACTTCCACCTTTTAAAAATATGAAAGAAAATATATGATAGTGTAAATTCCGTGATCTCCCCATTTAACACTATTCTGATTCATCTGACTCAATTTAGATATACAAAAGTGAGAGAGAAAATTCTCAGCCTATCATCTGAGACTATCCAGACAATATTTCTGTGTGTGCTTTTACAAGGGGATCCAGCACATCCTAAGAGTTTTCTATGATGCACCACATGACTCACATTCTGGCAGTGTGCATTTTCCTCCATATAGGAGTAGGTGAGATGGACCTCATCCTCAGAGTCCAAATTCAAAGATGGTAAAAAATTGTATGTTTAAATTACTTTATTTATTTTATTTTCATGCTAGGTCTACCTGTGCTGTACAGTCTTAAAACACGAAACAGTGCTGGATATACGTGATTCAGAAAAATTTTTGTAACAACTTGGTGTACTCCAGGCTGAAGCCTACAGGCAAAATCTGATATATGTAAATACAGTCTGGGGAAAAGCAGAGCTGGTAGCAAAACAGGGAGCAAACCAAGCTGATGGTATAATCACACCTACTAGTTCAGTATTGCATTGTCCCACAGTCCTGCAGTAATAGGATGAAAAAGGACCTGAAGTCCTGTGTACTTTTTTGCAGGAGGTATGCACGCCTTGTCTGGTCAGAGACTTGCACACAGCAGAAACTTCATCTGTTTAATTTGTTTCTTGCTTCTGTTTTTAATTAAAGGGAGAACAAAAGGAACAGAAGGTGCATGTTCTGTGTCACCTTTTGCAGTGAGTTTTGTGTTTTCTTTTTTTCTGCTGTCCTTCCCTGGCTATTTATTTTGTTAACAAAATCTGCCTGCAACTAGCTTGTTTTTTCTAAAGTGTTATGTCTGATTTTAGTAGAAAAGCAAAGAAGAAACATCTGTATGTAAAATAAATCCCTTTTATACTCAGCTCTGCAATACACTATTTAATGTCTGTTTCAGTAATCCTGCTTACAATCACTTGTCTTCGTGTATCATAGCCATCATAAAAGGAGTAGTAGTGTTACCATATAACACTAGGATAAAATGGTATTTTCAGTGTGGATGGCTTTACTTTGTTTGGGTGACATTCCATGCATCCATTTCACCATCCATCCAACCATCCATCCACCTATCGACGGTTACATAGATACACTGTTACATAGACATAGATAACTGTATCAGTACTGCATTGTATTTCTTTCTCTAAGCCAACTAGTCTACCTTTTTGTCAGAAATATGTGCAATTTCTCTCACTGCTGATTAGCTGACATTTGCGCAGTACCTAATCTGTTATGATTAAATCATTTGCTACAGTGTGCAGAACTGGAATGCCATGCTAGAGAATGACATTCAATACCTTTACTGCCAGGAAGTAGGATGTGAAGTTCTCAGTCTGGAAAGGAGAAGATAGAAGAAGGGTTGGGAAAGGAAGAATTTTGGCAGAGATTCACACTGGTGAAAGACAATTTGATTTTAAATTTAAACTGTGTACAGTAAGTACCAAAAAACATTGCTTGGTGGAGGGGGATGGCTTCTTGTTCACCAACTTAAAGTCATATTTTTTTTCTGCTCTGTATCAGACCAATAAGACAATCTGGCTTTTAGTCACACAGCAGACATACTGTATTCAAAGAAGGTAGCTGTGGGCAACCACCAATAAACCTGTCTGTTGTGAATGCCACAAAATCTATTAATCCACATATACATCAGACGTAGGTTTTAACACTTTAAATTATTGACTATATCAGGCAGCTGGAGCTTAAAATTGTTAGATTTTAAAACATGCAAATCTACAATATTTTTATGATGAACATGACTCCACAGGTGCCATTTGATTGGGACTTACTGATATCTAGGAAAGTTAAACTGATCAGAGTAATTGCTCTTGGATCAGAATAAATATTCAGCCAAATTTAGCATTGGAATCAACTGAGATTACTCAAAGTCCTGTCAGTATTTTGATACACACGATTTCAAAGAAAGATTAAAAGTAGTAATTTCCTTCTTGCATTGCATTTCTTGGTAAACATGATCAGGGTTGAAATATCAAACAAAGTGCTTCTAGGTCATGTACAATCATTTTCTCATTTTTTATAAGCCAAAAAGATAGAAAAACACAAAACCACTTACAAAACATAAAGATATGCTAAGTTAAATGTGATAATGTTAAATTATCCACTTAAAGATGTCAAACTCCAAATTAAAACTAAACCTCAAGTTTTGTGAAATTTGACTTTCAAAATGTGTTACAGATTTCATATTTCCATTTGATGGAAATGCCTAAATGTATGTGTGTCTCCAATAAACTCTCTTTTAATACACTAAATACTGCAAGTATAGAGAAGATATAAAGAGTATTATTACTGTCAGAGTTTTAATACACTCATGGTTTTTATTACATACAAAAATAAACAAATTCCATCTACCAATATTCTACACAAAACATCCTTTAAGACCTATGACTGCATTATTTCTTCATTAATTCTTTTTGGGTCTTATACCCAGGGGAAAGAATGTCTCAGTTAAAGCTTCCTACATCTAATCCCTAACACAGGTCAAGTTTTCTTCACAAAATTCATACAGAAATTTCTCTTGGACTGTTCTTCTGGTGACTTTTTAGATCAATCCACCCAATAAAGTTACAGTACTTTTCAATTATTGTCTGCTATCTCTTGGTAACTGTTTCAAGGCAACAAGCCAACTCCATTAATGACTTAAATACAGGATGTTTCACGAAAAGACACCGTTTTTAAAGAACACTCAGATATGCATTGAGCTGTGAGTGCTTGGCAGGAGAACAGAAGGTCACAGTGCACAAATGCTGTCATGGCAGAATTTTTTTATACAAAACATGCTCCTTCAGCTATATTCTGTAAAGGGAATATGTGAGTTGAAAGACAAGTTTGCTCTTTCACATGAACTGAGCTTCTTCTGTGAAGATGTGAATTCAAAGTGAAAACGGAAGGTTGAGCAGCCACTCCAAAGACTGCAGAGGTTTGGATGTGGGTCAGTACACTGGTGTTTAGAAGTGTTGCTCTTTGAAGTATCTGGACTTGTTTTATAACTAGATCCAGAGTGCCTTGCTTGATCTAAGGATGGATCTGAGCTGCTCCTTGAACAAAGTACACAGTTATCTCTTGCAGACAACACTCTACTATGTTAAAAAAGAGCAAGTAGCACTTTTCACTAGCTTCAGTGTATGATGCTACTGTGCAAAAAGACCAGATGAGAAAAGGCCTTTATTACTTAACAGGTACTGTCCTCATGAGAATTCCAACTCATTTCCATCGGCTTAACTGACAGATAAGGTTTTAATAATGCGTGGTCCCAATATCACAGTAAAGCTCAAACAGAAAGGAAAGATAGACCTGGATTTTCTACCACGAGCAGCAGAACAATGCAGCAATTTCCAACTCTGTTCCGCAATCATACTGAAAACCAAATTTTTTTAAGGTTCCATTTCTGGAGAGTTTAAGAAAATAAGGAGAGAAATACTTTGGATCTGATGCCAAGATGAAATTGCAGGATTTGAAATGGTAAGAAAATATGTGTTAATTTCAAAGTTGTGTACTATTACCACCACTGTTATATACATGGCAGCTTCTTTCACCATTTTGGTCTGGACATTTCTCCGACAAACATCCTGGTTTAAATCCTTTATCTTTATCTGTGAATACCTGTGATAATCTTTATCTATGATTTTAGTGGCCTGAGGAACTCAGTCCATTCCCAGCGAGGAGGGTTGTCAGTCTGCTCAACACTTTTGGAGGCATTCACATCTATACTGTTCATACTACTTTTAACTTGCATTGGGAACAAGAAGACAAGGTTTTTCCTTCAGCTTTCTATATTTGAGAAGTTATGCCCCATTTCTAACATCTCTTTGACAACACAGAAGTAATTTCTACATTAGACTACTTTGTTGATTCACATATTGGAATGCAGTAGTGATGAGGCACTGTTTGTGAGGAGACCTTATTTTCTCTTATCTTGTATTAGGAAAAAAACCAACAACTTCCAAATGTTTGACAAGAAAAAAAAACACCCCAAAACTTCTTGAAATGGTAGGACTTTGTCTTATGAAACTGTCCTGGAGTTCAGAGCAAATGCATATGCCATTTAGTTTTCATTTTGTGAGCTATACATGCAACTACTTTTCTATTTTCTCATATATATTGACATATATATTTTATATGTTATGTAACACTGAAGTACAAAGAAACCCCTTTTGCTAAAAGGAAAAGAGTTTCATTTTTATGTGGAAAATATTCCATATTTGTGGCTGGGATTTCTTACTTAGAATATTCTGAAATTTTCCCTCATCTCACATTAACTTCAGTGGGATTCTTCAGCATTAAGAATGAAGACAATTACCTTTTTATTTAATTTGCTTAAATATTAATAGAGAAACCTGACTGCAGGCCATAAAGTGAAGAGAAGAAACAGTAACTTCAAAGAAAGCATATTTATACAGTCATAGAAACATTAATACTGGAAGGGAGGTCCTTCAGTTCAAGTCCCCTGTTCAAAGCATTGCTAGCTTCAAAGTTAGATCAGACTAGGTCCAGCTAAGTTTGGAAAATCTCCAAGAACTGAGATCCCACAACCTCTCCCATAGTGCCTGTTCCTATATTTAGTTACTCTGACAGGAATTTTTTTTCCCTTACACCTAGACAGCTTTTTCTTTGCTGCAACTAATAAGTGTTGCTCTGGTCCTTTTGCTACATGTTTCTGAGAAGAGTTTGTCTCAATCAAACATTCCCTCTTAGCCTTCCCTTTTCCAGGCTGAACGAACCCATTTTCCTCAACTTCTCCCCAGCCACTTAGTGGCATTCAGTTGGACTCTCTCCAGTTTGCTGACATCTGCCTTGTTTTGAGGTGTCCAGAGCTGGCTTCACCAGTGAGGAAGAGAGAGGAACAACCACTTCTTTTTATGTGCTGGCTCCCCTTTCTCAATATGACCCTGTGTGCAGTTATCGCAACAGTGCACTGACAACTCACGTTCAACCTGCCAGCCACCAAGATAACCAAGATCTTCTCTGAGGAGCTGCAACTTAATAAGTCTGTGGTTAGCCTGAATGTTCCTGGATGTCATTTAATTTTCCACCATTCCACCAGTGTTAGAATTGGTTTAATCAACGTGCTCCCCACATTCAACCATATTTTGCATAGTACCAGGGAAGACCAACCCTGCCACTGTTTGGGGAAACTACTGGCTGCACTGATCTATATGAGGCAGCACTGCAGTTAAACTGAAGCAAACTCTATAAGAAGTGTTGTTGGGCTCAAAGCCTGCAGAATCAGGATTAAACGATAGGAATGGAGACACACAGCTCTTCTTGAAATTTCTTAATGATGTCCCGTCAGTGCAAGTTTTCTTGACGCCTTGTAATTCCAGTCTCCAAAGATACTCAGAGATATCTACTGGAGACTCATAGTAATGGAGCTGAAGACATTTCTCCCCACACCTGCCCTTAGCATCTCTCTCCTGGGTATTGCCCCATCTGAAACAGGGAAGCAGAAGGAAACAGAATTTCTCTGCACCTAGCTTAAGTATGCAATGTATTCACTTAAAGTGCTATTAGAGGAGCAGACATTGAGATAAAAACAATCTCAGCGATACTCACAAGAACACATTGTCTAAGCACTTGTAATTTGGGGCTGTCTGAATCCTGGTACCTTTAGCTGTTAGTTGTCTGTGCTGCCTTAACCTTGTTTTAGCTCTTTTTCAGGAAGAGCCAGAGCTGTGTTGGTTTTGCATCATGACTCATTTTTCCTTAAGTGGTAGGTAAAACCTCCTTTGTATATAGCCTGTATATGCTGACAGAATCCACATGCACTTTTTCAACAGCGTCTTCAGTTACTCAGCTGTCAGTGAGATTCAGCAAGTTTTCAAAGTGTTTTCTAAGAGCAGCTGGAGTGACTGTTTGCTGATTGTTTATCTTATTGCCATCTGACATGTAGATCTTACACATAAGTATAGGGAGGTTTTAAATTAAACAGATACATTTCCAAACCAAACTGAAGGTGGTATTTCTACCCCAAAGCATGGTTAAACTAGGGAATTCATTTGTACAGAATGTTGTAGATGCTTCATAAGGTTTCATAAAGTTTAAAAAGCCATAAGAAAAATTCTGAAAGGGAAAATCTTGATCTAAAGTTGCTATCTTCATGATTAAACATGAAGATAGAAACTTTAGCTCAAGATGTCCTTGGGCTAAAGATATAGAGAGAATAGGAAAATGCACAGAAGAGGAAATACTATAATTTCTCCATTTTTATACTCTTCTCTGAGCACCTGCTCTTGGTTACTGTTAGAAACAGAATACGAAGCTGGAACTTTGAACTGGCACTGTGTGGCCTCTCTTATGTTCTCATGCCAGCTGCTAACTACAATACAGCACCGAAACCAGGAACAACAAAACTGTATTTCCTGAGCTCAAAATATCTGGAAAGATCTACCAAGCCCTGTGCATTTCATACTTTACAACCAACGCCATTCACATAATCTGTATGTCATGAGCAGAAAATCTGTGAAATTTAAGGTCCTGCACAGAATCTTTTGTTCCGAATCTTCTTCCACCTTTACCGAGTCGATCATCTACATCAAGTAGCCCTGTAGTAACTCTCACTGTTGAGCACATGGTGCAATTGCCAAGTGCTTACTTTAATCATGAAGGTCTATGAATAGAATATTCTTAAAGAATGATTCCAACCAAAAAAAATTAGTATCCACTCTTACAGAGTTATAAAAAAAAGTCATACTCAATTAAGAAAGATGAATTGATTTCTTTGGTTATGGGGAGTATTGGCTGGAAATAACAAAGCTTTCCTGAAAAAAACCCTGTAAGTTATATGCTTGCAAGTGGCAGTCCTTCCTAGCATTATATGTGTACTAAGGTATCACAAATTCATTGGGTCTTGGTCAATCTTTCACTTCAAATCCATCTTGTTTCACAAGAATAACAAAGGTTTTTAGTGCTCCTGGGGATTATGTCTTTGAAATCTGTAGAGGTAGACTTGTTTCAGGTCAAATTTTTTTGGTTTTTTTCCTCCATTTCTTTCAAAACTTGCTTTCAAAAAGCCTCCTACTGGTTTCAGAAATCCCTATTTAATACATAACTGCTGATGCACTGGGCTACTGATGCATTATTTATTATGCACATCCTTATTACATACTAGCTTCAACATCTCATCTTTGTGGGTGTAAGTGCTTCATAAAGCACTGGCATTTCTTTTGTAGTTTTCTATTTTACAAAAAATGAAGGTTTTACTTGCTGAAAATAAAAATCCCATAGTTCAGTGACCTGAGTGCCCATATTATGCACGATCAAGAATCTCAATCCAGTGGATTCAACAGTAGCCTGCTAAAGTACTTCTGAGCTTTACACTCACTCTGAGGTTTAGCTGCTCTTTGGTCTGATTCTGCAACAAGCGGATGACTTGACTAAAAACAATTTAGGGATTTCTTGTATAAGCTGATCCTTCTTATGATAGGCGATTCATAAAATGACTTCTTCATAACCAGCTAGAATCCCCAACTCTGTTTTTCTCTACCTGACAGTCTTCTCCCTGACAATGCAGTCTGCTGCAGAAAACCTTGAAATACAGTAAGATTTCCCCTCAACTACAAGAGACAAATGGAGGAACTACAGCTCTTGGTCTTGTCTGATACATTTCCACAGTTCTTCCTTTCAGACTGATTTTAGTCCAGACTAAGGACTAACTGCCCTCTCACAATCAGTGTGTGTCTCTGGTGTACTGCTGGAACACAGCATCCAGTTCATTTTCATCTGAAAGGAATCTGGTTTGTGAGCCCTGAGATCACTCCGTAGTGTATCCAACATAGCCATTCTTGACCCAACATAGCCTATTAAAATGTTTTGGTAAAAAGGATTTACTCTACTGCATGCCTATAAGGATCACTGGGAGAAATCTCAAACAAAGGTGATACAACTGTATTCTAGTTGTTTCCAGTGTTTTTCAGTAATTGCTTGAATCATGGCATAAAAAATCATTTCAAATTTTGCAAATGATGTCAGCTTTCAAAAGAGCTGCAAATACTTGGGATTAGATCACAGTGTAAATTACATGGATAAATTGGAGATAGGGTCAGTAGAGTCCAAAATCAGTACGATGAAACTTGCTAAAAATAAATGTATTAACTGTGTAGAAAAAGACATGAACACCATTCAAGGCCTATGTTTATTTATCCACAGTGCCACCCTTCCTGAGAACTGTCAACAAGGTGCAGAGAGTCCTTCAGAAAAGCAGAGTGAAAACAGGTTCAAGAAGCATGAGGAAATGATGCATATTTATAAACATGTAACTTTAGCAATAAAGGAATAGAAAATAGGAAACGAACTTTTGTTAAGGTTTATGTAGGTGTCCTTGAATCCATTTCAATGCAAAAGTTACTGCATTGACTCTTGCAATTTCTCCATCTTTACATTTCTATGCTTTAGTGATAGGAAGCACCACTGCCTTTATAAAGAATGGAGACTTGGGGACTCTCAAAGTTGCCACATCAGAAGCACTACTCTTCACCTATGAAAAAAAAATGCTGAAAGGAGGATATTCCCAGGTCATAGATATCTGAAGCTCTTAGAGTGCCTGTAGAAGTAGCCACTAAATAGATATCAGTTTTTTATTCCTCCTCAGAAGTAAGTTCACTCACAGAAACGGTGAGAGAAAAAAAAGAATTATTTTCAGATGTGCTTTCGGGTATAATCTAGTTGATACAGCTTTTCCAGGGATAACAAAGGGTTTCTAAGTGTCAATACAATTCATAAGATGCTGAGTCAGATGAGAATATTTGTTTGGAGGGTGGCTAATAGAGGTCTTCCACTATCAGATCTTTGGTGCTTGAATCAACTTTATTGCTGAAGTTACATGAAAGTATTCTCTCTTTTATAAATAGCCAGAGAAAAATTTTTTCTCCTGTTTTTTTCTTGACATCTTATTTATTCTTACCTAGTCACTTACTGTTCATTAAAATGATAGAAATTTGCAATGGAGAAAAATCTCATGACAGTTACAACTTTGTTAAAGAAAGCATTTTTCCCCCTCTCTATCTCTGCAGTGAAATCTTTTTTTCCTGAACAAAACATCCTAAGGATATCTCCCATTTCATAAGAGATGTCAAGTAACCACAGTCCAGGGAAAGATGACTGACTGTTTGGTGCCACTCTGGTTACTAATAGTTGGAGGGATATTCAGGCTGTTCCAGTCTGTCAGCACCTCTGCAGCCAGCTTACCAGGTTTTGTGTTTGCCAAAGCAAAAAATGCCTTACAAGGCTCTGGCAATCAGAAAGAATTGCCATGGTAACTGGAAAAATGGTGGCAAAACATAACAAAAGCTCTAATAATACTTTGGGAATTATTTACCTTTTTATCTCCAATATTCAGTGGTATTGTGGGCTCATTTATTAACTATTTCGTGTCTGATAAACTATTGTTGATACTACTTGGCCTGCAAGATTTCTTGCTGAACTTTAGTATCCTTGTTAACCAGATTTAACTGGTACACTTTTGGAAAAAATATGCACCAGTACAGAAATTTTACTCAGTTTGGAGCCTCCTGCATATGTTTATTGTGATAATTTGATTTTGAAACCACTTTAACCCTGCTAATTTTAATCACTTTACAGTAGCTTGAAACTGAAATAACACAGAGCAGGCAGTCTTAAACAAGTCTTAATCCCCCAATGTATGATTTTTCTTGTTCCTGCAAACAGTCTTAATTTGCACTTTCTATTTAGTATCGCAGTTTGGCAATAGAAATAACAGAGTACACCTTTACTTTTTGTTGTTTTATTAGGCACCATATTATTTAATGATCTCCTGTGTTTGATTTTGTGATGTATGTTTATTTCAAAACACACCTAGTACATAATATCTAGAAAGTAAACCCGGGAAACTCATCCACTATGACCACATATGTACCTTGAAGAGGTACCCTCACTGAAAATTTTGTGGAATATCCCTACCTAAGAGTACTATTTTTAGCTTTCCCAAGAAAGATCATAAGCAAAAGTCTAGCAAAAACTACTGCAATCAACTGAATACTTTCTATAAACACAACTACACAACACAATTAATCTAAATGTTCCCTGTGAAAGTTCTTCACAAACTGCGCGTTTCAGTTTTATCTCCAAGAGCTCCGTAACACTTTATTAAAAACAGACCTCAGAGACGCTTCTTAAACAAGAACATAGAATATTACTTCAGTAAATCAGGTTTGAAACTGTTTTGCAAAGCAGTTAGGCACTAATGAAATTGTTCCAAAGGTCACTAGGTTTAGTTCAATTTCCCACTAAGTGGAGATGAGAGCTCAGTGAATAATTAATAGCAAATGATTGTATGAATTTCACCTTCTCATTGTAGTTACAAGCTCATTCAGCAAGTCATCATGCTCTCAAGAATGTTTTGAAATCATTGTCTTGGTAGTTTCTCACACTTTCTACTCCTATCGTGTTTGAGCTGGTCCAGGTCTTGTCATCGTATTGCTAGATGCCGCAGAATTTGGAGCCTACCATGTTCCCTCATGTCATCAAGTTGCATTCCCTCATCTGTCCTTGCGCTGGAAATGCAGCACACATACTTTACTAATGGTAGAGTGTCACAGCTCATCAAACACACCTAAAGGCTGAAAACTAATCATAAAAAAAGGGCTAAGAATTCACAGGATACTTCTGGAAGTTTTACAGTTCGAGATCCCCATTAAATATAGTGGTCCCTAGGATGCAATACATTTGTTCATTGCATATCTTTGCAGGAAAAGGTTAAAGAAGAAGCCAGATATTTGAGGGGGCTTGTCTGCAGCTTTAAAGTCTAAAAAAAGAGTGCTGTCACTGCATACCCTGTAATCAATGTTTTTAAAGCTGAGAGAGCAATTCAGCTGAATGATAAAACTGCTTACCACAGTGATTAAACAAAGAACATGTGGCATCTTAAGAGCAGCAGCCCATCAAAATCAACAACTTCAGGCATCAGCAGAGGTTACAAAAGCCTTGTGATAGACTGGATAACCATATACACAAGAAAAATGCTTCTTGAGAGGGAAATGAGTAGCAGCCTGTCTCTAGGCACCTGCAATAAGTCCGCAGGAACTTATAACTCAGTGAGTCTGAGGGTTGTCATTGCAACAAAAACGGAGTGTAGATTTTCTTGTTTGCACACTTCAAAATTTGTGTATTATTCAACTGGATTTGTTCCTATGACACCAAACTTAGTGACTGATTTTAGTGTTATATCACGTTTTTTTTTAAAACATGTTCACTACAAAATACCAAAATTACCAAATTACTAGAAATAAACAACATGTTTAATAAGGCTTAACTGCACAATGAAGAACAAACTGTACTATTGTCTTCCTTATGACATAAAATATTTGCCTTTTCACAAAGGACTGCATGTGCAGCTCTTTACTTCGCATTTTCAGGTTTTCTTCTATAGCTAACCTTTTGCTTTGAATCATTTCCAAGAAAAGGAATTCCTTGGAAATTCCTTGTTTTCTCCACTGAATGCTAATAAGCCTCTTCAATCATACCGAAATATGCCTGTTTAGCTGAATAAATCTCCCAAACCTCCCTTGTTTGGGTTTGGGTTTTGTTTGGGTTTTTTCCTGTTTCTTATGAATGCAATATTCATAAAACAAACATTACTGATTTAGATGAGTAATAAAATCTATAATTTAATCTATAATACTATGATCTCACAAGTATATTAATACAGAAGAATTTAAAATAACAGTTATCTGGTGAGTTTTAAATCTCCTGGATGTTGTAATAATTCAGTGCCATAGGTTTCTAATAGCTAGATTTCATTTTGGTCAATTTAGAGCAGTGCATTGAGTAAGAGAAAATATTTATCCTCAATATCTCAGTCTTTTCATTGAGAGAACAAAAAAGCCTGAGTTAACTAAGAAATTTTGGCCAATGCACAGAAATTTTTGCCAATTTTTGCACATCCCGCAGTCCAAGATGATCTCTACAGATCCATCTAGGGATCCTATCAGAGGATAGGAAAATCTGATAATAGTGAGTGGAGACTGAAAAAGAGAAATACTGCAGACAAGACTTGTATTTTTAGCCCTGCCCTTCTGGATTTAGATAGTTTTCACTGATATAAGACAAGTCTACTCCTTTCACTTAGTGTTCTCTGAAGGACTGAGAGTTACCATACTTTTTGTTCCTTAAAAACTAAGATAAACAATCCCTTTTACAAAAGATTTCTAGAAGGAAAGTTCTGCTCACAGGCTACTGAGGAGCTTTTATTCCAAGAATATGTGGGAGACATATCCCAAGAATATGAGAGTTCATCTGCCTGGCTGAACAGACAGATCCAAGTTAACATCCTCCCATAGTAGGCTAATGAAGGTAATTCTTTCTTCTCTGGAGCAACACCATATTCACCAGATAATGAAGCCTGACCGAATGCAGGAACTGTCTCACTCTCTAACTTTCCTAACAGAACTTTCAGAAATTGAAGTTTACATCTGCAGTATCATATTTTTCTTTCCTCACACACAATAATGGATTAAAAGGGGGAAAATGAAAGAATGCCAGACAAGACACTTGTCATGATTTAGCCCTGGCAGGCAACTAAATATCATGTAGTTGCTTGCTCAATCTCTTATCCCTCACTCCCTAAATGGGACTGGGAGGAGAGTCACGAAAGAAAATAAAACAGAACTTGTATAATAACAATAATAATAATAGTATGAATTACATTGCTCATTGTTATGATGATACCAAAAATTAGGCCCACGGCAGTTTATAAGGGGACACAGCCAGAATAACTTCCTGTTTAGAAGACCACTAGAACAACCATGAGAAAAGGAATTGTAAAACGCTGGGGCTTTATCAGTAAAGAAGGTCCAACTTGGACTTGGAACTGGAAAGAGATGCTGTTGAGAAAGAATAACTTGTGAAAAGGAATAGCAAGCTCCTTTCCTTTTCTTCCTAACAAATGGTTTCTTCTGTCTATTAGACTACAACTTTTCTGTACTTTGGAGGAGTGTCTTCTGCTGTGGGAATGATTCTCTAAAAATAGCTATTTTTATAACCTAGTTTCGATGTTTAATAACTCTTGATGTTTTTTTCTCAGTGTCTAGAAGCATGGCTAAGTGCTCTTTGAAGCATTTGTATTTTTAGTCTGCAGAACACCTGTGACAGAGTTTAAAAATCAAACTTTATAAAGGGAAGTAAATCTATCTGTTTGCTTAAACCTGCCTCCCAATTGCTTCACCTGATCCTTCCGAGTTCTTACACTAGAAGAACACAGAGTAATCACTCCGTTTTTCTGGGTCACTGATAATTCAATAGCTGTACATTATGCATCCAAAGCTGTCATGACAGCTTTCCATAACTTTTTGCGATCCCTTTTTTTTAATAAAGCAGAATAATTTCGTAGCATCCACAAATTGTCTAACCTCACTATTCATCTCTTTTTCCAAGCCATTTATGAATATGTTAAACAGTAGATTTCCCTCTTATACCCCACTGCTAACTTCTCCTGTTGTAAGACTTTTCAATATGTTTTCCTTTGTTTCCTACTTCTTAGCCCCAACAACAGCCACATTTCTGCCTATATTTGCCTTCCCCTCCATACTTCAGTTTAGTTCCAGAATCATCTCCAGTAAACACTTTTAGAATCTTTTATCTGAAAACATCCATCAGGTCTTCTGCTAATAGGCCTATAGGTCACTATAAGAGAAAATGGGAGTGGGAACTTGCAACAGAGTATTATTTTGTGTTTCATTGACCTAAATCTCTTTTTTGTTAATTGCAGATATATGTGTTATGTTGACAAAGTCCACTGAGGTGAGCAAAACAGTCTATTACCTATATGAATAAGGCATGGATTTGGCCTGTTGAAGATTTGGTTACCCAACTAACAGGGCAAGGATTGAGCAATACTGAGACAAATAACAGTACGAATAGCTCTAATTAATAATTGTGTCTGGTTTTGTGTTTAAAAACCAACTTTGATACCTGTGAGCTAATTCTAGCTACAGGTACATTTGTGCCTTTGCATTTGGAGTACATTAAAGAAAAAAAAAACAGGGCAGCAGCTGGGAGGAAGATGATTAATCACAGAGGGAGCTAAGCCTAAACCCTCTGTAGAACCAGTTTTCCCTTAATGCACAACCTTGTTCAGGATGAGTAGTACCTTGCTCTGTGATTCTTCCCTTCAAAATTAATGTTGCCATTAGTTTCAAAAATGAAGCCCCACTGAAGACAGGGAAGTTTGCAAGGCACTTAATCAAAAGGCAATGGGATTATATGTTTAGCAGTCAAAGTACAATCAATCCTAGATAACGAATGGCAATCTTCTGTTATAAAACAGAAAATAAAGCTCACTCTCAGTTTTGAATCATTTTGATGGTCCTATTACTGCTTCTGTCCCTGATTTAGATTCCATTCAATATACTTGGATCAAAAGTTAATTGGTGCAGAGCTGAATCACAGGTGGATCAGATTGCCTTAACTCAGGGCATCAAAGGTGCAGGGCAGCTGATGAAGGGCAATAACAGTTTCAGCCATCTGATTTTAACTTGCCACCACACTTTTGTCAAAGCCCTCAGAGTCTGCCTGAGCTCTGCTAATGAACTAACAAGCAACTAATTATTCTCAGGTACCAGTACTGCAAAATTCCTCTTTTCAGTACACCCAGCTTTTTTTTCCCCTTTGTTTTTATTCTTTATTTCTCAGCTCATCCCTTTATTTACTTTGGGAAAGCACCTGATCTTTATCCTGTTATTCAGAAACTTCCTCATGAGGGTTCTTAAGTCTTTACAAGTGGAGTCTTTACAAGCAGAGCTACTTAGCTGCTTAATACAAACACCTGCTTAAGCACCTTGATGAACTCTGAACTTGTGGATTCACAAGTGAACCTGTGTGATGGCCTCCAAAGTCAGGTCTGTCACTTAATAAGAAACTATTTGTATGTTGCAGATAACCCTAACTCTAGATGTTCTGATGTTTCATGGGCCTATTGGGCTACAAATAGTTTACCTTTACACTCGCAGTCCAGATCCATCTGAGTTACTTCAATTTTGTCAGTCTTGTCTACATGCCCATTGTTTCATTGTTTTCCAGTGGTGCAGCTTTCGGGCAAGTAAGCATCTACATGACCCTTTCGAGCCATGTTTCCTACCTGGGCAGCAATGTCCTGTCACAGTGCAGCATCCCAGATGGATTCACCCTTGCATTGTTGATTAATCTTCTGCTGCTGCTATAGACACCCCCACAGGGCATTAGTCACCACTGAGGAGTTGCTATAGAGTACCAGCACTTTTCTCATTCAGCAATCTGACAGGTGGATGGCTTTTACTTCTGCAAAGTAACTTAACTCACCTTATCTTTCAGTGGCCTTAATGACTTGTCATGTGGGACTCCACACAGCAGTTTTGCACTTCAGATGCTTTCCTACCACACGGTACGATCCATCAGTAAACAGAAAATAATGCCTTTCATCTTCTAATAACTCATTATATCGTGCTGCCTCTTGGGCAGGAGCTGCCTCCTCAGGCAATGCTCCAAACTTTGACTTCTTTGGTAAAATTCCAGTATTTGCCTTCCGAACAGTCCACGATCTCTCCCAGGATTCCTGGGCCATTGAGTTTTCCCAGTCTAGCTCATTGCATGATCAATGCTACTCACTTACTCAATGTAGCACTGGTTGTGTGATGTGTAGAGGGGATGTTTCCTTTGAACATCCAATATAGCATGGGCAGTCACAGTGCCAGGAGGACATGTTTCTGTCTCAACAATTTCTGAAGTGGCTTGAACCTCCTCATAGGCTGCTAATCAGTTTTTCAGTCAGGGTGTAGTGGACTTCTAACACTCAATATCCACAGCTCCAAGGTCAACCTTGTGTTTCTCCTGATGTTTTCTGCAGGAGGCTCCAGGTGAGACCATGCTCCCCAGCTGCAGTGTAGAGTACATTTTGTATATCTGGTCCTGTCCAGACAGGCCCAAGAGCTATTTCCTGTTTGATACGTTCAAAGGCTTATTGTTGCTCAAGGCCCCACTCAAAATAGATCTTCTTTTGTGTTACTTGATACAGAGTGCTAACAGCTGACTATATGCTCTCCAAAACCTTGTAAGGCCTAGGAAAGCTTGTGTTTTCTTCTTGTTAGTTAGTGGAGGTATAGTTGCTATCTTTTTGACAACATGTGACGGACTGAATGTTATTGATGTCTTAAACATTCTTCTTTAAAATCACAGAAGGACTTTTGTCAAACTGCAAGGAAGCAACAGTCAGCCTGCAGCCACAGAAGCATCCCCCCTCCTGCCAATGCCTCTCGACTGGAGTTTGGACTGTGGCTGGGGACTTGAGATAAGACTATTGTCTAATCATCTCAAGTCTGAGGAGAAGTAAACAAGCCGCAGGAAAGAAGAATGTATCTGTGTTAAGAATCAGCCTAGCTGGGCTCAAGGGTTGGTGGGGGAGGAGGGTTTCCAATGTGTGATGATGAAATATCTCCACAGCAAAGCAAAGGAGTAACCCCTGGTCCTCCTGGGAAGACCACATACACATGGGGCATTCATGTGAGAGGTAGCAGAGAAGGGGTCATAAACCATCAAACACCCCCAAAGCGACCCCCGTATTTCATTCCTGAGCCTTCCACCACCAGAAGACTGCACGTAATCCAAATGAGTCAACAAAACTGTTACAAGAGACTGCAAAGCTCTCTTCCCTGCTCCCTCTCCCCCCATCACAAGGGGAGGAGCCAGGCATCTCCTGAATATATATTAACCCATTCAAGTCTATGTTTTTTGGGAAACTCTCACCACCAAGAAGATCAGAAGAGGCAGACTGATTGGACACCGCCAGATTCTATGGAGTGGTGATACATTTTCTATTTTAATCTCTATCACTCTCTTTCTTCTCCCTCCCCCCCCCCCCCCCCACTTTTTCCTATTTCTTTCTATCTCTCCTTCTCTTTCTCATATTTGCCACTAAATAAAACCCATACTATTGACTTTGCCATCTGGTCTTGTTTGCATCTTCATTTGGGTAGAGGCATTTCTAATAATTTTAATAACTGGATCATAACACAATATCCTTAGGCACGTTTTATTCCCAAGAACTAAATCTCCTGTGCCGGTCCCTTGACCTTGTTGGGGTTTTTTTGTTGTTTGTTTTTGTTGTTGGTGGTGGTTTTGTTTGTTTGTTGTTGGGTTCTTTTGTTTTTGTTTTGGTTTGGTTTTTTTGTTGTTGTTGTTATTTATGTTGAAATCAGCTTTCAGAAGAATGTGAACTATTCTTTCACTTTGTCCTCAGTGCCCCACACAATTATGTCAATGATATATTGTAGATGTTCTGGCTCACCATCCAGTGCAGTTTGGATTAGTCCATGAGTGATGGTAGGGCTATGTTTCCACCCCAAGGGCAGTTGATTCCTAGTGTATTGAGCATCCCTCCACATGACAGCAAAATTTATGTGACCTGAGCTCTGCTGCCAAAAGAGTTGAGGAAAGTGTGTTGACAATGTCTGTTGTAGCATATCACCTGGCTGCCTTTGACTCCAGTTTATATTGGAGCTCTAACACGTCTGGTACAGCAAGACTCAATGGTGGCATCACTTGATGCAGGCCACAAATGTACTGTAAACTTCCACTGTCCGTCAATCTTTTCCACTGTCCATATGAGACTATTAAAAAGTGAGTGAGTCACACATCAGATTAACATCCTTGAGGGATTCTATAGGTACTAATGGCATTCAAACAATTGCCTGTCATTAAATTACATCTATCAGATTATTGTATTATGAAGGAGACAGACTAAATGCGTCCACTATCTTCAGAGTCAGTCAGAGGATGCATGTTAAGCTGGGGTATGTGCTTAATGACATATACTATTTTATTTAAAAAATAAGATTATTCAGCTTTTCCCAAAAAATGTCAGCTAGTGTGTATATGCCATGGGCAGATGGTAGCCCCAAAGTAGACATATGTATGCACATATGTTTTTATATTTTTATTCTCAAATAGCTTTAATATTAAAAACACTCTAATCTAGAAATTCTACTCCTGCACTCTGTGAATGTCAGAATGTGTGATTGCTGAGGACTTCTAAGCAAAGAAAGCCCTACTGAGAAAGCTTTACAGTTATTAATTATGCTTGCACATCACTGGGGGAAGAGAGAAAATGAGTAATTCCTTTTACAGCCCATTTACAACACTCAATATTTGTCAAGCAGTTCCTCTTGTGACTTTGAATATGAGACCAGTCAGGCTGTCAAGGCTGTATTGCAAAATCTGTGCTAGACAGTGGTGAGATTCCTCTCAACACAAATTTTGGCAATGAAAAGGACAGAACACAAGACTCCGTCAGAGTCCATAGGTCTAACTACTTAAAAGTTATTTGAAGAAATACAGAGAAGGTATAGTCAAAAGCATGGGAACAAAAGTTCTTTAAAAGCCAACAATCTCTTTCTTAGTAGTTTCCTGTTTGGCTGTTGCATTTTCTCTCTCTCTGTTTTTTTGTTTGTTTGTTTTTTAATAAAATACACACATTCACACACTTATGTAAAGAGGAAAATTGGAAAAATGGAAGAAAGTGGGACTAAAAAAAACCTGAAAGGTCTCTTCCTTTGTTAGGCACAGCTTGTCATAAAGCCTTTGGCTGAAATACAAATAGGTCCACCAAACGATAAGGTAACATCCCAGTGTGCATATACGACATGCTGATAAACAGAGCAATGACTACTGATCCTGGAAGCAACAGTTTACTATATGTATTACTCTGCCATAAAGTACCTAAGTACAGAAAAAATAAAATATAAACTTGCTAAACCAATGGGAATTATCTTCTCAAATTATTTTCAGCTCAGAGTGGCTCAGGTATTTTATTACATTTCCTTTACTACATACCTCAACAAATACGTAAAGTAACATATTCAGCAGGCTGGCACAATAATTAAATGATTACTGTGGTGTATGACTAGCTCGACAAAATCTAAGCAGTATCTCCAATAATGAAATGCGACAGAAAGAAAATGTCAGTCAGATATATTCAGATAACATTCCATAGGTAACAGATAAGGAAATGACTGAATTTAGTGTGCTAGGTTTTAGAGCAAGAACGGGAAACACAGTAGAGTGGGTTTTTTATCATGTAATTCTCTCTAAGAGATGTTGCTTTCAGTTTCAGGAGGAAACAAATGATTCAGTTTTGATCTCTGATAAAATGTGAAGGCAAAGAACCTCTTTCCTTTACTTCCCTTAAAAACGACATGAAGTCCTTAATATAATAGGAAGGTTAGTACATTAATTTTCCTCAGCAATCTCTCCACCAAGTCAGCAAGAACCTCACCAGCTAATAAACGATCCAAGGATGGTAACAGTAATCTCCATCTGAAAAATAAATACCCAGATAGGGGTCCTTTGGGAGGTAACAGAAAATAATTGAAAACAGAACTTCCCTATTTAAAATAAATTAAATTGTAATTCTTATCTGAGTCCAAGTGGCTGAATCTGGGGGAGTGAGAAATCCAAACAACAAAAACCTATCAGTCTTATTTATTAACAATATACAAGAGAAATTATAATGCACTCACTTTTTCTGTCTTTTGCTTAAAATATATGATTGTTAACCCATGAGACTGATCACATAAAGATGCTGGTGGGAGATTTTCAAACCAGGCTGGGAGTGATTTCTTGCAGTTCCTGCTTGTCCAAAAGGAGTTGGACTCTTCCAGCAGGAAGGCACAGCACTGCAAGGAGCAATATGGTGTCAGTAGCCTGTGTCTTCTGACAGTAAGGAATGATGGTTCTCTCTCCAGGTCCCATGGGACTTAACCGCTGTGCATGAAGGTTTCTTGACTTGTGTGTGAGCAGCTTCATAGGGTAACAGCTGAGTCAGTTAACCTTGTGACACCATTTATATACTTGATCATGCGACACTTTTACGTTTCCAGATCTACATTTGGGCCCCACATCTTCCTGTTAGGCCAGGATCTGGTCACTCATCAGCCCCACTTACACTCAGGTTTTCAGAGAAGCCCCACGGCTATAGAGAGGGCTCTGACATGCTGTTGAGCAAGTCTCGTGAGTGACTGAGCAACCAAAATTCTGGGGATGCTGTAGTCTTCCCCAGTGAGGAAGAGTTGATGCAAGTGCCTAGGGGCAAAAGGGTGCAAATAACGTAAAAGTACATTTTCAAAGAATTCATACGTAATTTCTGTATCAACAAAATTTCTCCCTCACCCTCCTGAAAGCTGATTGACCAGATTTTTCAGTATCTATGTATCTGCTTGGCAGCTGTGGAGAGCTCAGCCTTCATCTGGAAATCCAAAGTTAAATTGAGAAGCAGCACAAAGAAACACAAGACCCAAATATACAGCTGTCAGTATTTGATATCTCTCTGTTGGTAATAACTGGATGGTTTTGTTCTCTGCCTGCCTTCTGCCTCAGTCATCACCAACAGTGAGCAAATGATTGTGCTGCTGAAGCCATGTTTTAACCTTCCTGTCCACCTTAAAGGGAAATAGCCTTGGTTATATCTCTGACCTTATGTTGCAATTGATATTGGTAGTGGTTCACCTTAAAGCACAGTTGACTATAAGGACTGGCAGTGTTTGTATTTACAGTTGTAAATACAAGGGAATGAAATGTGATTTCAATGCTTTAGCTATTTCTCTGCAAGCAGAGACATTCACTGAAATCTGATCTGTGTTTTTGTTTATTCTCATCACCCATAAGGTTTGGACACACATAGTAGCGGCAGTGTTCTTGTTCTAATTTGGTTCTTGTCACTACTGTGACTATTAACGAATGTTTTGTGCATGATGTTCCTGCAAATTGCTTTCAAGAAGAAGCTTTGCATTTGTCTGGGATGCAAATCAGCCAAGAAAAACTGAGAGGTACAATACCACCAGAACCATTCATTTATTTCCCTAAGAATTCAATATAAGAAATCCTTTAGATATTTAAAAAAGAAATAAACTACTATAAATTATATTATGCACCAAACATTGACATTATACTTGCAGGGCTATAAGTGAAAACTGCAAGTTGTTATACAAGTAAGTGACAGATCAATTTTATTAGTTCCAATTGTTAGGCTAAAACATGAAAATTTCTTTTTTGTTGTTGTTGTGATTTTTGTTGTTGTTGTGTTGTTTTTATTTTTGTATTTTTGTTTGTCATAGTCTTTTCAGCATTCTTTATACCTGTTCTTTTCAAAGCGTGCTATTTACCTGGGAACTTTTGCATTAAATAATCTTACTCCATAAATAGCAGACAGTCTAGAGCATGCTGCTCACCAGGATCTCTGCTTGAGGAGGGATGCCTCTCAAGGTCAGTCCTCTAAGTTGAGAGAATCCTTATTGTGTCAGATACTCAGCAAGTGAATTCAGAATAGGAGAATTTGCGATCTTAGCTGAGTGATATAAAGCATTGATTGCACATACATAATCCTTTAGACATAAAACACTGACCAAATCTGAGATCAAGTCTGAATCCAGCTGCACCTAAATTCCCTTCTGAGAAGGAGTTCAGAATGAATGCAACGGGGTCCTTTTGGAACCTCATGACTCAACAGGAGAGTGTCCCTGACAATTTTGTCTGACCCTGTGCTCTGTGCAGTAAATCGTATACCTTGCCATCAAATCTTGTTAAAACAGTAACGTTTGCCATTGAAGTTTGCTAACTCACTGTCTCATATCAATAGAACATATTGTTGCTAATCTTTTGGGAGTGAAGTGCATGACTCATTTGTGATAGTCCTGCAACACAAACCCTCTATGTAATTTTGGTGGTATGCAACACATGCACACATTATTTCCTACGCTGATATGAAAAACATCCTTCAGAAAATATTACTTACATTTACAGGCACAGCAGCACAACATAGGAAATTAGAAAAATGTGAAAGAAATGCAAAATACTGAACATCACCGAAGTAACTGAAGTTTGTACAATACCTTTCATGTGTACAACACCTTGCTCTCAGGAGTCTCCAGACTCCCTACTCCTGGAAGAGTTATGTGACTACCTCCACTGTCCAGCAGTGAAATTGTCACAGACAAGTGAAATTATAATGCACAAACGAGACATAGACAAAAAGCAGCACAAGCCTTATGTAACTGCAGCTGAAGCTTCAGGTCACCCTTCAAGCATGTCTCCTTGTTTCACATGGGAGAAACCGTGCCATATCCAAAGAATGTAGCAGTTCAATGTGTAATGGCAGATTTTCCCTGTGAGACTAGTAGTGGAGAGATGGTTTTCCATCCAAACTAACATCGCTTATTCATAGCTAATGTTATCTTAGTTACACACAGTGATTAATTAAATGCAATGATCAGACACAATAATTAAACCCTTTAATTAAATATTATAGCTTACCCACTTTTCATTAGTGAGTTTCATTCCTTCCTACAATCCTTATAATTAAAATTACTTGTTTCAATTTAGTCATAAATAGTGAAATTCACCAAAGAGCTAAGAATGGAAGTTTGCCAGTTCCACTCCTAACTCCCAAAGCTTCTCTTATCCCTGTGTACTGCAAGAAAAAAAGTGACTGAATTCATAAGGTGCTTCTTCAATCGACATTAGGAGGCTGACTGTGTCCAAAAAGTGGCTTGGACTACGAACACCTAGATTAGAGCCTGAAATCTCTGTGAGAGAATACCCTCCCCTCTCAGAGCTCATTTAGGTGAGCATTTTTAGACCACACTGAAACAATACCAGCTCCAACTGTCAGATTCATAAAACATTTAGAGTAGAGGGAGGTAGTATTCACTTAACATCAGCTTAGAAGATAAAAAAAAAAAAAAAAAAGGGAGAGAAATCCTCCCTCAGTCTTTAGGTATCCAAATCCACACGATCCACTAACTGCAGGATTGCTGTATGTTGCAGACAAAGTTGAATACATAAGGACTGCAATGCCCTCTATTAAGGAAAGGTCATATATAACACAGGATTCACTAGATCAATCGAGAGCCTGTGGTTAGGATTGTTTTGGTCTTGGTTCCTACACCTTCTTTTGTATTTTTCCACTGTCAGCACTACATTGTGTGGGAGGACTTAAAGTCCTTGAAGCTGAAAAAGGAATCAAACCCAGTTTTCTAATCTTTAGGCCAAAAGCTGTTACATTCTAGGGATGAAAATATTTTTCTTCTGTACCACTTGCAAAACCCCTGTATTAAGTTCTTTAAACCTAATAAAAAAGAGACTCCAGGGCAACAGTATCAGAGTTTTGTGAAGCCCTGACTAAGATGCCTAAGGATTCAAAAGAAAAACAGTTTTTAAACTTCCCTATCCTTATTTTGTCTAGCGGTTTCCAGATCTGAGTACCAGCCTGTGGAGATCCCAACAGTCTGTACCAAACTACCCCCATGGGAGATGAGATTGCTTGGACGTGCTCTGGATAAGAAGCACATTGCTGGATCTAACACAGATTCGAGATGCCTTGTTAACTAATAGGAGGTACTACAGACCATAGTATCAATAGGGACTGGGAACACTCCTCTCTCCTTAAAATGTTCCTTAAGAAAAAGATGATTAATGAAACTCTCCCTGAATTTTTATCTCACTGAAATTCTCCAAAAAAAACACCTTATTTTTTCTCAGAGAATCCTGTTCAAAGGCAGAGATTTCCTAACATCTTCCTAACAGACAAAAGGTGATGCTTTCCCTTAAAATATGACACATGTATTTCAAAGTCACAAATCAATCTCCGTGCAGGAAGAAATACTTGGCCGATTTCTTATTTCTTGTTTTATCCTTCTCAGACTCCCAGAAGTCAAGGAGTAAATGAGGCTTTAAACTATATGACTGATCCACAAACTTAATAAAATGGGGAATTCTCTTAATTCTGGAATGGTTCCATGAAATAACATCATCTTTGGCAAACAGGATGCTAACTGTGAAACAAGACCTGGGGTGTAATTACAGTACCCATGACAGGAGAAGAAGCAACAGAGAAGCAATAGCAGCTACGACAAAGAGTGAAAAAACTCCAGAGAAAAATGCAACTAGCAAACTTACCAAAAAACACCTCAAAGCATCTCCCTGTCCCTTTCCTCTCCTCAAAAAAAGTCTCCTACAACTCATCATCAGACATCTGGGGCCATACAAGAAAACCCAAACAAAGATACATTGTGCAGTATGTCTACTACACTGCAGCATATGTATAATCATGATGAAGGCGTTATCTGGACCAACATGTTAAAAAATATAATTATGTATAAATAAAGTTAATGGGCTGGAAAATGGCTCAACAGCTTATAATATCTAATGACTTTGAGAGCAGCTTAATTATAACTACATTAATTCTAGGCTCCTGCATGTACTCATTTATTATAGCAGTCATGAAAAAGTGTTCGAGTCCCAGTACAGAATTTTTGCTAAAAGAGCTTTGTAAAATAATTTTCCTGTTTCTTTCTGATCTACTTCCATTTAAAAAAGCCTATACTCTAGCATTCTAAAGGATCGGGAGTTTCAGCTGGTTCAATCACATAGCAGGCATTGCAATATGACAAGATGCCTACCTGTGCATAGCTTGGGAATTGAAATAGTTTTAGGACAGCAATGTGCTAATGTGCTTCTTCCCCAACAGAAGAGAGAGTGTGAGGGCTGTACCCACTGCATCTTTCAATGGCACTTATCGGTGTTTTGTTGCCAAACAGGAGGTAGGGTTCCACACAAATCTATCATCCTGGATGCAGTGTTACTCAGTATTTTTACTAGGAGAAAAGAAATAAATCTAAATTAAACTTTCAGATGAAATCAAATTCAAAGAAAACTGAACAAACTGGGGAAATGGTTTGAGGAAAACAGAATATAACTCAGCTGGAGACAACAGAGATGTTGAACCTGTTCTATTCTGAGCTGGTTGGAAAAACTGCATTTTTATTTGAACTTAAAAATTTGTAAAGTAATTACAGGCAGGGGAATAACAAGAATGGTCTAAAGTATGTGAAGCAGAAGTGGCTGTTCCATGGAGGGCATAAGAATGCTAGGTAATTTCAACTTTGTAAAAAGACAGGTATAGAGCTAATAAGTCCATCTCGTGTATGGGCAGAACTAAATATAATGGCTTTAAATTGTACTAGAAGAATTCAGTCAGATATCAAGAAAAAAAAATCACAAGAAAACCTAATAGTAAGGATAAGCCATGGGCAGGCTGGTTCCAGCCTCCACTGATAAAAGCTCTAAAGAACAAGTTTCGTGTGTGTTCATGGGGACATCATACCCCTGGCTGGGCTTGACTTTACACCTCTCTGTTTTCTGCAATAACTGGGCACTGCTGTAAGTTACACGGCTTACTTTGTTTCTTGTCAAGAAGAAGGAAATGCATCTTCCACACAGGAGTTTTTGAGCAATGCCTTTAATTTATATGCTGGTTCCCCGCTCAGTACTGGGGTGCTTCACTTACAGGAAGAGGGGGCTGCTTCTTTGCCTGTTCTACAAGTTTATGAAATAAGTAGTTGAAAAACAAAAGCACTTTGAACAAAACCAACAAACAAAAAAAGGCCAAACTCATTATAATACAAAGGGGGGAGGAACAAACTGATGGATTGTTCTTGTCAGCTGTTTACTCAAAGGCATAAGTTAAAGACAGCTACAGTGACAGAAAATGAATTGGCACTCCACCCTCCAGTATACTGTGAATCCTCACCAGTGTTATTTTTATTCTCCAGATGGTACCACTAAGACCATACACACTGGAGACAAACATTCCCTTTCTGAGGCCTACTTGTGGGCTGAGTTCTGGAGAAAGCACTGATAAAGACAGGTATATGTGAGCCAGCTGCACAGATATTGCCCATCCTTTGGATGTGCAGACCTACTGAAGGATTACATGGCTCCTCTCTCCAGTACCAACGCCTGGATTTCCTTCCTTCAAAACCAGGACTAAAAAAAAAGTAAATCATTTGTTCTTCCCTTTTGCCCCCAGCAGGAACAGGGTGACAGTGAGGACCATAGCTAGTCTGTCCACTATCATCAGTTTACTTGTAAACCTGGACTGGCATGGAGCAAAACACCAACATTTAAAGTACAAACACTATCACATTGTTAGCATTATCTTTCTTGCACTTCAGAGAGAATGAAACCCTTCTGAAGATATCAGAAGCACACTTGGAGACAAGACACTTGCCCACGTGCTAAAAACAGAGCTCACACACCACTCCGATGTAGTGCTGACATCACTTTTAGGTCAACACTTGAGAGACTGAACATGACTTGTCAAACAACTATTAAAGCTAATTACTCTAAAATAGGAAAGCTGAGTATTCAATATTTCAGTTTTGCATATTTTATGTTTGGTGACAGTATTTAAGTTCAGGATAACTACGAACATTATTGCCATGGAAATTTAATTTTTAAAGTGTCCTAATCCACTGTGAATGGAATGATATGAAGAGGCCACGGTTCAGAGACAAGGACTCTTCTGGAATTTCCACATTATTAAAACTAAAAGTCAAACAAACTTGTACTTATATCCACACCTGGAGAAGCTGCAACACAATTTAATTAAAAGGCAGAGCACTTTAGGCCAGCAGAGGCCAGGTAGCAACCACCCTACAGCATTCATGAAGCCCAGATCTGTGGGAACTTTTTTTCAGCAGATGGAGGACAAAGGAGGAATGCATCCTTCCTTACACTGTTCATTTATTTTTGTCTAGTAATGCAGTATTTTTGCCCAGGTCAGACCAAATCAGACTCCAGGCTGGCGACTTTAAGCGTACAGACACATTGGCAGGGCTCCTTTTGGCTGTATGCCATGCACTACACATAAAGCTTGTGTAAACAATTTACTGGGCACACTTCATATTTTACTTATAATTTTCATCAAGTTGTACTTAAGGGAAATTCAATTTTAAGTAAACATGTCAGCATTTACAGTTGTTTAAATACAAATGTCTCAAATATATTGTCAATTGAAAAAAGCTTTTAAAACATATTCTAAATTGGATCATAAGCCTTTTGTTAAGGAAATTAAATATTATTTGCACTTTGCTAATAGAACAATTTATATTAGACCATCCTAGCCAATATTTTAGGGGAACTAATTCAGATCTATCTCAAATTAAAATACTGCAACCCTAGATTAAAATAAGCATTACTTTTTTTTTCAGCTTCTATTCAGTTTGACCATAAATGAATTGGACAAGATAGGTAATCTGGAGAGAAGAGAGCCTTGTTTCTGAAGTTATGGGATCAGTTATACCTGACAAGGGTTAAGCTTTGACCTTGTGTTAAACTTCAACAAAACTGAAGGTTCCCCATTAATGAAACTGATGCCAGAATTATTCAACCTTCAAAACTCATACTCTCTGCTTAGCTGCCAAAGCATTTTGCTGCCCTCCAGTACACATAACACTTAACACTGACTGGCATAAATATTATTTAAATAGCTTCAAACACATAAGTAAATAGGCTGTTACCTCAAATAATTAAAAAAACAAACAAACAAACCCCAAAAAAACAACCAACATAATTTAAATCAAGCATATGCTATTTATTTAGGCTGTTTACATAGATTTATCTGCAGTATGCTATCAGAGAGACAGTTGTAGAAAATGTCCGTGACTATGGGTGTGCTCCTATTTCTCCCTCACAGACAACACCTGTTTTTTCCACCTGCTCTCACACCCTCCTCATGATTTATACCTCCCTGGGCGAGTGCATCTGCACCAGCACTCTGACCTGATCACTGTGATGAGCCCATATCTGTGTGCCAGCAGCGAGGTCTGCAAGCTGTGGCAGAGAAAGTGAGAGATGGCAGACAGCTTAGGAGTAGAAGAGGGTGGAAATTCTTACCATGCTTTAGTCTGCTCAGGGTCTCATTACATAAAGGCATCATCTATCTCACCTATAGGACATACATGCAGGCATGTGAGCCAACTGCCATTGACATGAGTTGCAGGCACTGTGGCATTACAGGAAAATAGACTTGACTCTCAGTTATTACACCCCTTTTCAAAGGGCTGGCTATTCAGACTCCCTGCATTGCACATCAAAGTGCAACCATGATGTGTGAGCTCTGAACTCTCATTTACCCTCTCTACAACCTTCCAAGATATGTTGGTGAAGCGACTACCTCCATTTGTTTATTTATATTTTTTATAAATTCTCAGTTCTATCTGGAAATGTGGGAAAAAACCAGCCGAAAGCAGCAGGCCCTCAAGTACTGTCAAAAGTCAGCCCTCAGATGAAGTCAGTGAGGTTGTATTAGATTTATATCAGGCTGGAGGTATGCCCTCTTGGGAAACTTAACACCATTCTGTACACACTGGTAAAAGGCTTAATATTTTATTAGTAGTATTTCACAAAGTGTCTTAACACACCATTACATGAAGCAGTCAGATGTTTTACTCCATTAGTAGAACTACCCCTGGCATGTGCACACTCACATACTTTGCCCATACCTGATTCACACTGGGTGAAATTAAAAGCCCTCTGAAGTTGGTGAGACAGGGAATCATTCACTGAGTTATTAGTCTTAGATAATGCATCTGTGTGATAACATCTCTTACTGAGGTCAAGAGGAGTCAAGAGTGCAGAATTTGACCCATCCAGTCCCGTCATTTTCTTGGGAGACAGCAACAACAGGCATGCCATCACAGTAGAAGAAACAGTTATATTGACAGGACTGTACTTTTTTAATATCTCGGCTCTTTATTTGGTGCTCCTTCACTCTTTCTGTAGTTCTTCCTTTGTCAAAGTTCTCAGAGAAAGAAGGTACGTGAGAACTGGGGTGGGAAGGACACTGTCTGTTCAGAACACCTTCTCTTATAAACGCATGAATAAAGCACAAGTCACATTTGTTAGCCGGAAGGTTATGGTGAAGTGGTGCACGTGTTTTTCATTATTTGAAGTGAATAAAGGGTCTTTTGATGAGATGCCACCTGTCACTCTTCCTTAACCAGCAGGTAGCCATTCTGACAGCACTGTGACAGCTGCATCCAGTACCTTTTCTTTTACATAATCTCCAAAATTCAATATAAGCAATCCTGTGCTAGGATCTAAAATTCTTTCATTTCCTGTCATAAACTATGTTTGAATTACAGTTCATGGAAACTTGACATACACTTTTCAGCTATCCAGAAACACTCATTTTTCTGATTGCCAGATTTTGTTTATGTATTTAAAAAATGGCTTGGTTGTTTTTTTTTCTAGTTCTTTGATTCCCACCCTCTGAAGTTTAACTTTTTCACATCAGTTGTCCAAAGAAGGTTGTTTTTTCCATTATAGAACATCTTTATATAGATTAAGGAATATATCCCCATCCCACTAGCAAACTAACATTTAAGTCATGGAACAAACAGAAAAATGCAAGTGAATTCTTGGTTAGAATTATGAAAATAGTGTAATATTATCACTATTCTTCCTGAGCACTGTGAAATTATTTTAGTAAATGAACTTAAAACCATTCTGACACCTGGATAAAATGTAATACTGTTCTTTTTGTAACATTTGTACACAAAGAAGCTTTGCTTTCAGGAGCTCAAAACACTTAATTGTGTTATGACACAATGAAGTACTACTACATGAATTCCCTGACACCATCACTTGCATTAGTGAGCTTCCAGCCCATGTGTAATAGGAGACACACTGACACTTCATGACACGACACAAACCAAGGCAGCAGAAAAAAACCTGGCCCCTATCCTTGTTCTATCCCCTTGTCACAGGGAAGACATACATTTGTGTGATTAGACTACTTGCAGAAATTCAACAATTTTTCACTGAGTTTTAATTGCTTAAGGCTCAGCTTCATGAAATGTTAATCTTTTCCACTTAGAATTTACTTAAAGCTTATTATAGTTCATCCTTTGGCACAGGAACTGAAATAGTTATCTAATTGTCTTTCTGCAAATTTGTATATTAAGCATGGATTTATGATTAGAATACTCAAAAGCTGTGATTAATGCATTTTGCTGTACCAATTTGCATGCTTGGGAAACTTGCAATTTGTCTAGCAATACATGTAAAGCTTAAAAAGCTTCTTTTAAAAACACACATTAGAATTGACATTCTAGTTCTGTGAAAGATCTTTCTTTCAGAGAGCTAATAAAGCACCAAAGAAGGTTTGGATTCTCCAGGTATTACTTATAGCAGGAAAATCCACTAAAGTAGTTATTACACTCCTATTAGATACCATTATAAATACAGGGAAAAAAAGAAATAAAGATAAATCTAGGGATACATTCCATATGAAAGGGAACTAAAAAGCTTTATTTCTTCAATCAGAATTATTTTAGTTTAACACTAACTCAGCCATAATAACCACATATATCTCAGCTGTATCGATGCAAGTCCATGGAAAAATCAAAGTTGTGATCTGTTCTTATTGTTGCTAATAGAATTCCATGGACATGTTAAAGGTACTGCATTCAAAAAAAATAAAAGTTTAAGGGTCATCTACAAAGAATTTGATGAAACATGTTTTTTTAAACCTCTGTTTGCAAAGATGAACAAATAAAATACTGTCCACCTTTCTTGATATTTTAAACCTGGTGGGGAAATTAGCTTTCTATTTTAGACTGGTTTAAATATTGAACAAACCCTTATCCAAACATTGTGACTGCATTTTATAGCCAGCTTAAGCTCATGCTTGGAGTATTCCTCTATGTTTGCAAATTTTTTAAAGATCGTGCAGGATTGAAATACAATGTGTTTTACATAGAGCTAATAGGTAAGTATAATTCTGTTAGCCATAACAAATATGCTTTGAGTTATATCCCCTGAGTCTACAAAATACTCATTTAGAAAACCACTTAGATTTATCCTAGTTTATATTACGTACTTATGCTTATTGTGTTTTTCCTAATCTTTAGAATATTAATTTATGAGTTGTCAGTTTCATGAAATTTTCACAATGATTCAGGAAAAATCATTATTTTAGCTTTCTGTAAATATACATGCTTTAATTGTCACTTAATTTGCTTACTAGTGTAAATTCTGTAGCCAAATGGATGGATGATGTTCAGAAATTTTTCTTATAAAATATTCTTTGTTCACAAAATAACCACCTAAAATCCAATTTCCACAGCATTTACCAGAAACCTTACTGTGAGAAAATATTCTGTTTCAAAGATGCTGAAAACTTGCTAGTTCTAAACAGATTATCTCTAACTCCTGGTGAAAAATAATGCCTACAAATTAAATACAGCGATGTTGTTTTGTTCAGTAAAACTTTGTAAATATGCTTCTGGGTTTTTTTAATTGAGATTTACAAAATATTTTATACTACAAGGAATCTAGTTTTACTTGTGCCCCATTGTTAATACGAGTTGATGGCACATACATGATGGGATAGTGTTACAGCTAAGATAAGCATGATCAAACTCCCAAGATAGAAATCAAGACTAGAAATCTGTGCTTGTTCCATTCCAGGCACTCTTGCTAAGCACTCACCCTGTAACAATCATCACTCAATGCAGTTGAAAGAGTTAATCCAAAAAGGAGGTATTTTGATCACTAAATACACCATTGTGGTTAATTTCTGATTAATTTCACTGATAACAAAGTCTTACATTTCATGTGCTTTGCTTGCAAATACTGTAACATATTTTCTTTGGTGGTTATAATAATATAACCCAATGGTAAATAAAATAAGTTGTTATTATTATTTAAACATTCTTTAAATATTTAGCTAGCCAAAATAATTTTTTTTTTGAAAGTGCTTAGTGCATGACATTTACATGCATACTCATTCTTCTCTAGATATATAGTGAAGTATCCCTCTCTAAATTGCCATGTAACTCCTTGCTCTTGCCTCTCTCTTTCTTTCATCCAACGCCAGGACTTGTTACACCTGAAATTTCCTCATAAACATTTCAGGACATAAGCTAGGATGTCCCTTGGATGTAACATCTATAAAACAATCCCTATGTCATACTGAGCTGTAAGGAATAATTTGTTTTGTTGTTTCGGAAGTAATACCTTGGGATTGAAGTGATCAGGCATTTTCCTCGAATTTGGACTTTTTTTTTCAAAATATAATATTATATGTAGAGTAAATACCATTCAAATCTTGGGCACTGTACATACCTATATTTATACAACAGCTTAAAAGAAACTTGAAATGCAACATAACAAAATGTATAAATTTTTAGATCACATCTGATATACTCAGTTGAGATTTTTTTTAATGGAAAAATTGCAGCATGCCCAAAATCCAAATACAATAATTTTAATCCCTTTTCAAAACAATGTAATGAAATGTCTCATGTGCTCACCTTACAAAAGGGAATACTATTGCACAAGCAAACTTAGAAACCACATAATCTGATGTTCAAGCAAGCAAAACACTAGAAAATTTGGACTAATGATACACACCGAAAATTGTCAGCAATTTCGTGTCCTGTTATTAGGTGTTCAATTCAACCAAGCTTTTAAGATCATCTGAACAGCATTTGAATTTTTATAATTATGTTAATCAGAGAATGATGTCCTTTCCTAAAGCTTTCCATGCACCTGTGGCAGACCTAGGTCCATCAAGTGCAACATTATTTTATTTATTATGCTCCACTGCATTAGTCTATACGAAATTATCTTAAAAAGTGATAGTCCCTGAATTCATTTAATATGGCTTTCTACTGAAAATTATTTAAGAAGCAGTACAATGCTTCTTGCTAGACAAGTTATGGAATGCTTAGAATAAAGACAATTTCATAGTACAGTCATCTAACTGTTCAGCAGTCTGCATTTATTTCTTAGTCTTCAGTTGTTTGAGACTGCTGTCCAAATCCATGAGTATATTGTGTTAATGAGAGTAACACGAAGCCTGAGCCAACAAAAAAAAATATGCTTGGGTTGAAGTATTGTTGTTAGGCAACAAGAGTCATATATTTAACTCAGAGTGTTATAATGGCCCACACACTCTCTGTAAAAAATAAAGGCAAATTCCTGATTAACGTGGTAATAGTACTTCTTGCTCCTTCAGTGAGAGATTACATACTCAGGAAAAGACACTTAGCAGAGAATTGTTTTGTTCACTAAAGTAGAAAGAGATGGAGATAACTACCACCAAAATTATTAAGACCAAGTTCTGTTGAGAATTGTACGTGAAAACCACTGAACAATAGGGCTTGATGTGTCTACAGATTTGGTATAACAGTACTTTCCACAGCATTCCACAGGGATCAGTTCAGTTCCAGAATATCCCAAGAGAATGTGCAACTTTTTAGGTAAATTGATGCAAATTCTATTAAAATTTATTTTGGTTTTAGCAGTACAT
This sequence comes from Cephalopterus ornatus, assembly GCA_013396775.1. Classification (NCBI taxonomy): domain Eukaryota; kingdom Metazoa; phylum Chordata; class Aves; order Passeriformes; family Cotingidae; genus Cephalopterus; species Cephalopterus ornatus. The sequence goes on from VZRE01010154.1 coordinate 122,552, forward strand.
CTGCCTTTTTGCATTCTACAAGACAAAGGGATAAATAAATACAGGTGGAGGTTAATAGATGGCAGATAACTACTTGGAGTTGCTATCTCAACAATAATGAATCAGTTGAAATACATTAAGATTATGGTAGAAGTTTAGTTTACAACCATCCAGACATGAATCTACTTTTGGCCTTACAGTAAATTTAACACATGGAGGGGGGAGGAATGATTATTTATACTAACTAGCTTAAAATGTCTGATTTGTAGTCTCTCTAAGCAGCCTACATAGCTCAGGTGCTCTGAATCACCCTGTTGAAAAGCCAAATTCTTGCCATTGACTGCCTTGAGAGCCTTATCTCAGATGTTTGGTAGTTCAATCAGATTATGCAAATCTCCCCATTCTCCTCCTCCATCTGTCCCCCCCACACATATATACATATAGCTCATAGCTAAGAGCTTTTAGAGAGGATGCAGTAATGGAAGAACAGCAGACTAATGCTGTGTAGAGCCCACAGGACATCTCAATGTTTACTGCTTCATCTACGTTGTCATTGCTAATAAAAGACACAATATAGTTCAATAGCTGAAAGGAAGCTAAATAAAATAAACTGCTCTTTCACTCAGAACTCAGACACATGAAATGTATAAAGACAGTGTTTGAAGGGAACAAAGGAATCCTATGCTTCTGCTTTTTTACTGCTATGCATGAAAGTCTAGGACACAGACCTGAATAAAATAAGGGTGAGAGATAAAATACTGGGGTAGGCAGAACAGTCTTTAAAACACTTTGTGAAAAAAAGAAGTATACATAAATTAGGTGATTTTGTAGAATTAGAAAATTGCCTCTTAGAAAAACTTTTAGAAAAGAGAGCATTACTTTCAAATTAATTTGAGAGTGTGCACTTTCATATTGTTTTTATTGTCGCATTTCAATGCCTAACATTTTGAAAAACTCTCTTCTTCAGAGTCCTACAAATCAGAACGTGGCCTTTAACACACTGAGAAAGATGACAGCACTTGTGATTGCCAAATAAACCCTTCTAATAATATTCCTCTTGATAACCTATCTTTGTAAAGAATTCAAATTACAAACTTGCAGTATCCTAACTTTGTTACTGGCTTCCCAAAGAATTCAAGTCATTGATGTCCTCACATACTCAATGACACTGTTTTAAATACCAGTTTCCACAACAAACTTCAACATTTCAAGCATATCAGTGAATGAGATTGAAAATATCCAGTTGAAAAAGGTTTGTTAGATCTCTCTTATACTTTAAATAATTTAAAATGTAAAACAAATTATACACAGTCACACAATGTTTCTGATTCTGGTGAACAACAACTTTTTCCTGTAGTAGATATAAGTAGGAAAGGCAGAGGCATCACCTGTCAAACCACATGGTTCTCCCTGGAAAGGCTGAAATGCAGTGAAATAATTCAAATACATGTATGCATAAAAAGTAAATTTCTCCCTTTCCTCTCCCTGCTGCACAGCCTTGCCACAGCAATGACACCTACTTCTGCCTGCACCCTTCAGAAGAAAGCAATGTGCCCAGGAACACGGAAAATTAGGCCGATAAATACCCTTGGGTAGGATGCCTTTTAGGGGTCAAAATACTGAAAGCACACACCCTGAAATCTGACATAGCAAAGATTCTGATTCACGCTAAAATAAGATTTTTGAATTACTTATAAAGGTACTCTCTGCAAGTGCTAATACCTGAACTAACTGAAAATTTTCTATATGAACATTTTTCTGTCAGAGAAGACAGCATCAGTGAACCAAACTTTCCTGTAGGAACACATTGATTTCCACAGCAACACAAATTGAAAAGTCAGTCATGAATTTCCTTTGAAAGAAAAATGTTGGCTCTGCCGGAGGACTCTGCCTGTTGCACAGCATCATAGCCAATCTTTTGCTCTGTGATGCTATCACAAGACACACAAACAAACTGAAGTACAGGAAATTCCACTTTAACAAAACTAAACATTTTCTTGACTGTGGCCATGTTCACTGTTAGTGGAACAAGTTGTGCAGAGTTGCTGTGGAGTCCCCATCTGTAGAGACATTTCAGACATAACTGGACAGAGTGATGAGCAACCTGCTGTATCTAACTCTGCACTGAGCTGGGGATAAGACCGGGTGATCCTCTGAGGTTCTCTCCAAACAGAACCATGCTGTGATTCCTCCCACCTATTATCACCACACAACCTAAGAAGAGGTATAAAATTCCCTAGTAACAATTAATATGTAAGTGGAAGATGGAAAGAAAGTAAACAAATGAAAAATTTAGTTTTTTTGGAGATAGGAGAAGAGGAATAGTTTGTTTAAATTCAGAGTAAATTACCTCCTATTGCTAGTGGTAATACTCATGCAATGCTGAATGTGCTTTATGTTTCTCAGACACATTCAATCTGTGTTTTCATTGCATCACACACTATGTGATCCACTTTGCAGTGGGATTTTCTTCATTCTACCTTAGATTACATTCTCCGGAAGCCAATCAACATATCTACTTTCACTCTCCTTTCTTTCCAGATATCACTCAATTATTAGATACAGTATTACATTCAATACAGCACTGGAGGACAGGAAAGAAAATTATAATTTAATTAAAGGACTGCCACAGCATTTTAACGGACATATAACTGTTCCCTCACACTTGTGATATGAATAAAATCAGTCTATCCATCATTTATCTCTCTGTGGCTGGGCTTAAAAAAGAGAAATAGTTGAACATACTTATATTAGTATATCATCATCATCATCATGGCTAGGC
>VZRE01010155.1:0-12369 GCA_013396775.1 Cephalopterus ornatus
TTCCCCTGTACTCAGCGCTGGTGAGGCCAACCTGGAGTACTGCGTGCAGTTCTGGGCCCCTCAGTTCCAGAAGCGTATTGAAGTGCTAGAGCAGGTCCAGAGAAGAGCAACAAGGCTGGTGAAGGGACTCGAGCACAAGTCCTGTGAGGAGAGGCTGAGGGAGCTGGGGTTGTTCAGCCTGGAGAAGGGGAGGCTCAGGGGAGAGCTCATCACTCTCCACGACTACCTGAAAGGAGGTTGTAGCCAGGTGGGGGTTGGTCTCTTCTCCCAGGCCACCAGCAGTAGGACAAGAGGGCATGGTCTTAACTCTGCCAGGGGAGGTTTTAGGCTGGATATTAGGAAGAGATTTTTTACGGAGAGAGTGATCAGAGATTGGAACGGGCTGCCCAGGGAGGTGGTGGATTCACCATCCCTGGAGGTTTTAAAGATGAGACTGGATGTGGTACTTAGTGCCATGGTCTGGTAACCACAGCGCTGTTGGATCAAGGGTTGGACTTGATGATCTGGGAAGTCTTTTCCAACACGTTGATTCTATGATTCGATTCTATGATTCTATATGTTATTTCTAAGTAATTGTGCCTGACATATTTTCAACTTCTTCATAAAATGTAGTCTCCACAATCAATCTAACAGTCTCTTTCAGCTCTCTGGCATCCATGCCATGAGGAAGCTTTTCATAACAGTTAACCTGAAGATTCCCTGCTTAACCCTTTTTCTTTTTATTTTATGCATGATAGGCACAAAAAAACCCCAGACTGCTCCTTTCGTTTTTGACATATTCCATCTACATCCTCTTAATTGGTTAAACAACTGCAGCTTTTCCACCCAACTACCTTCACCTGCAGCCACACTTTCCCCTCTGAAACACAGTGAGAGCAGATCTTCAGTGAAGTCAGGCAAAGCATGTTCAGTTCATACTTTTTGCATCTCCATCTGTGGAGATGGGCTTACACAGTGTTCAGCTTTGGATTGCCATGACTTGTTAAGAACGTGCACTTCTATCTTCAGGACTTCTTCTATTAGTCAGCAGTGGCTGACATCAGTGGTCCTCGTTCCTTTAACTGTATTCTAACTCCAGTATCTTAAACTTTTCTCTAATTACATCCTGTTTTCCAGATTATCTCCATAATTTATCATGATCTTGTTCAGTTCTGATTACCCTTACTTCACAGGTCTCATTAAAAAAAAAAAAAAAAAAAAAANTAAAAAAAAAAAAAAAAAAAAGCTTGTACTCAGCTAACATCACTTGTAACAGCTTCTGCACAAGGGATAACCAAGCAGGCTTTGGCTGGTCAAGCCAGTAATGAAATGATTGCATAGTGTTTGACAGATGTCAGTAAAATAATGAGACTTGGAAAAGGGCTTGACTAAGTACTCCAATAAAATAATAGGTGGTTGCTATTGAAGTAAAACAGCAGCAGATTGAAAGCAAACAAACAGAAAGGTTCTTCACAGAGTATGTGTCTGTTTACCAGATGTGGGTGCTAAAATTTTACACCAGTTGAGAAAGAAGCTACATAAGTTAACAAAACAGAAATCCAACAATGTTTACCTTTTACTTAATAAAAAGAAAGATACTGCCTTTGGTTAAGGCAGATTCTTCTTTGCATATTTTAGGAGAGTGAGAAAGCATTAGGGAACACTTGCTTAAGACACATTCTTCACCAAGTATTAATTTCTTGCTATGCAAAAGAGGATAACAGACTAGAACAGACTTCAGTTTAATTCATTATGGCACATCTTACTATCCTACATAACCTCCAGTTTTAAAGCTTTACATTTAGAAATGATACCTAGATATTAGGAAAATCCAATTACTAGGCACACATTGCAATATATGTCAGCTGTAATTTAAATTTTATTTTCATGGCTTGTGATTCTAAAAAACTAACAAAATGCAACTTTTCTATTATTATTATTTGTATAATAAGCTATTGTCAGTAGCTTTATTGTCACAGCTTTATTTAGCAGTTATATCAGAATTAATATCTTCAAATAATTTCAATACATTTTGGCTAGTCGTTTGAAGCACTGCAAGTGTTGATGACAGAATCACAGAATGGCTTGGGTTGTAAAAAACATTAAAGACCATCTAGTTCCAACTCCCCTACCATGGGCAGGGACACCTTTCACTAGACCTGATTGCTCAGAGCCCCATCTAACCTGGCCCTGAACACTTCCAGTGATGGGGCATCCACAACTTCTCTGGGCAAACTGTTGCAATACCTCAGCAGACTCACAGTAAAGAAGTTCTTCCTTACATCTAATCTAAACCTACCCTCCTTCACTTCAAGGTCATTACCCCTTAATAATGTCTTAAGGACTAAGGAGGACGCTATTTATCCAGTTAATACATTTCCACCCTTTTTTCATCAGCTATTTTCTCTGTGTGTCTATTGACTCTGACTAGTGTCAAAAAGCACTCAAAAACCTAAGAAAAGTGGTTAGGAAAGGTTTTGGGTTTGCTTTTTTTCCAAAAAATATTTCTAATAAGAAGTCAGAACAGTTGATTTTCAGTTTTAAGAGTTAACAACTACAAAGACATGTCACAAAAACAGACACCAAATCTTCAATTATGCCACAGTTAATTCAAATTGTGTGGCTATGGCTGTTAAATGTACTTTGTTTTCTTCAAGCCACTCTCGTGGGTTTTTTAGACAGGAACCTCTGAACTGAAAATAGATATCCTTAATCTTCAATCTTTTCTATCATTTGCCTTGTAATGCCCAAGGTCACATTTCTAATAGTATTAACACAGATGTGCATTTGGATATGGCACTGCTGTACTTTGGCTATCTCATTTTCCCAGCTTATTTATATTTCTGTCTATATTTATCCCTGTGTAAAGAGAAAAGGGGTGGTATTTCTCTTGGCACATTTGAAAAGTGTTGTTTTCGGCAATGGTCCACTAATGAATATGTTAATCGTTCCAAAACAAGGGAATAATTTTCACTCAGAAAATAGCTTTTGAGATTATTTAATTTCAATTCAGAGATTCCTACTTTATCCACTTCAAGCTATTACCTTCAGAGACAAACTTCCACTTTCCTAGAGAAAAAATATTTGTAAAAAATAAAAAATTGCAGAAAAATTTACGGCTATCTAGTAAAGAAATTCCGTTTCCTGACTGGGAGCACCGTTTCTTAACAGAGTTGGCTAGATGCTACCATTATAACTCAAAACCTTCATTTGTACTGTAGATGATTAAAGGTCACACTGATTAAAGAGGCTGAGTAATTCCATGAAAGAGATATCCACCACAAGTTAACATTTATATCATATGTAGGCAGATCTTTGGCTACAAGCTTAAAGTAGGTTCTTGAGAATAGAAGGTGGCCACACTTCTCTCATGGATTAATATTTTCCTCTTTCAGATGCATTCAAGTCTGTTCAAGACACCCACCTTTGAGAACTTAAAAGTTTACAAATCATCAGCTACCTAATTTCCACATTTTAGTAGCCTAATTCTGCAAACATTCACTCTGCCCTGCCCTTAATGTAGGGATGGCCAAAATTTCCTTGCAGTTGCAGGTCCCATATCATGCCAGGCTGAGGCAACAATATACTGTTTCACTACGTTGTCCATAGTATTATTTAGAACAGTAATCTCCAAGAATGCCAAGAGCAGGAGAGAGCTGGCTGGGATGACAAGAGTTGAAAAAGACAGGAAATAGAGGTGAGATGTCTTCAGCCAGAGAAGAAATAAGAACTGGAAGGACTGAGACTGAAATAAGAATCAAAATACTCGTTACGGGTAACTGGAGTAAAAATAACTCCCACATTTGAAGGTGGGGGGGAGATCTCCCACACCTGATGGGCGAGTATTATGTGTCCTTTCTCACCATATGCATATATGAAGGAGTCAAAAGTAATGAGACTATTTTATTTAAAACATAAATAATCCATTCAAATTAGGTAGCAAACACAAAACTGATCATTCTTACTGCAAAATACTGAGCCTGTGAAAATCATTCCCAGAGTTTAAACACTTGGGGCGATTCCAGCACAAATACAGGCTGGGTGGAGAATGGATCAAGACTAGTCCTGGTTGAGAAAGAGTTGGGTATGTTAGCTGACAAGAAGTTCAATGTGAGCTGGCTTGCAGCCCAGAAAGCCAGCCATATCCTGGGTTGCATCACAAGTAGTATGGCCAGCAAGTTGAGGGAGGTGATTCTCACCCCCTGCTTTGCTCTTGTGAGACCCCACCTGGAGTGCCCTCAACACAAAAAGGACATTGACCTGCTCAAGTGGGTCCACAGAAGGGCCAAGAAAAAGATCAGAGGGCTGGAGCACCTCTTCTCTGAGGACAGGCCGAGAAAGTTGGGGTTGTTAAACCTGGAGAAGAGAAGGCTCCAGAAAGACCTTATAGCACCTTCCAGTATCTAAGGGGGCTACAAGAAAGCTGATAGGACAAGGAGTAACGGCGTCAAACCGAAAGAGGGTACGTCTCAGTTAGACATAAGGAAGAAATTCTTCATTACAAAAGTGGTGGGACACTGAAACAAGTTGTGGAGAAGTTGTGGATAGCTCATCCCTGGAAGCGTTCAAGGCCAGACTGGATGTGGCTGTGAGCAACCTGGTCTAGTGAAAGGTGTCGCTGACACAGCAGAACCATTCTATGATTGTACAAACACTGAGACTAAACATTTAGCAAACAAAATGGGAATGATCATCTATTTTTTATATCTATCTATCTAAAATGTTAAAAAGTATGTAGGATTATTCCCATTATTATAGACAGAATACCTTCAGAAGAAAATCTGTATCTTCAAGAAAACAGCATAGCCCCAGCTGTGCAAGGCAGGATATCCTGCTACTGGCTATTTTTAGCATGTTTTTCCCCTCAATGACTTTCCAGCAGTACCCTGGAGATCAGATATGGTCTTTGAGGACAAATTTAGATTGGGTAAGATTGGTGGAGGTTCTCTGGTCCAGTTCGACCCCCAAGCAGGGCCACATTTAAAACTGCATCTTATTGAAATCATGCTTTACCCTGCAGGGAATCCCTTCCTAGGTAAAATGAGAAAACCCACTCAACCAGAGCTGCCCAAAGCTGTCAAGGCTTTTCACAGTGGTATCAGTGGCAAAGGCTGACTTGGTGAACTGCAGTGAAGAGAAGGCAAGGTCAAAATAGACTTTGCATTTGACCCTTATGGCACTTAGGTTAAAAAGATATTTTCTGAGTTTAATGGTGTTCAATTTGGTTTCTGTGACCCCATCAGAGAAACTCCGTATTTACAAATCTGCTTAAATATGTTGTGTCATATACTGGTTTTTGAAAGCAATGCATATACTGATACTAGTCTAATATCCAAACCACAAAGAAATATCATTCTCCCCCACCTCAGAGTCTACACATGATTACCAGCTGCATCTAATAAGTAATTCTCTCAGTAAGTCAACCTTTTGCAGAGAAGGTTTGCAAAAACACAGATTTAAAAAATAAAAAAATAAATATTTTAAAAAAAAAATGGGTCTTACTTTTTTGAAAACAAAAACCACAGAAAGCTTTAGGGGTTTATTTTTCCTATTATAGTCAGATTTTCATGCCCAACAGTTTCTTTCATTAACAATATTCAAATGCTTTTAAAGCTTTGTAGCAAAATCAGTCTGAAATTTAAGACACTGTATACGAACTCACATGTTAATTCTGGCAGTTACCAGCCTCTGAAAAGAGGAGTTTATAACGGAAATGCTGACACTGTATTAGTGAGAAGGGCACCACTATAAAAAGAACATTCAAAATCATTATTTTCAGTAGGGTGAAACAGGGCAGTTTCTGAGCTGGAATGTGGAAAGCTCTTACATGTCACTTTTCTGATGCCTTTGGGAAGAAGAAAATAAAAATCCTTCAAATGATGTAAAGGGCTACTCTAATCATAGAATGGAATGAAACCCAAAGATCAATTTTCAGTAAGTAATATACAAAGCACGAAAAAGCTCACCTACAGAAAAAAAAATATCTGCTAAGCTGTTCAAACATAGGATATGTTCTCAAAACCAGTGCTAACTAACCAGATTAGGAACTTTACAATTTCTGCAGTGCCATGGAGAGCAGCACAAGAATAACTTGTGAAAAGTCATGCAGCATGAAGATCTGGCTTACTGTGAAGCAAGGCACTGGAGGGTATTTACCTGTTTCCTTACTCGCTCTCCTTTTTGACTCTTTCCTGTCCCAAATACTTTTGTCCTCTAAGGTACTCTGTGCTTATGCACTACAGCTATTGGGTGACCGTGTCTTTGCTCATTGTACAGTACGTTGCATTCTCAATTATGCCAGTCATTATTCTTCCTGACTTCAGTAGCTTTCTCTAGCTGAAGCACTTTAGATTAATGAGGCGTTTTTCTCAATCAAGGCACTTTGTATGAATACAGTTACACTTTCAGGAGACATACAGATAACTTATTTAATATTATTTGATTTTTTTAAATTGTTTTGAGGGGTTGATTTATGGCTATTTTTTTGTCCATTAGCATAGACCATTCAGGATCACTCCTCCCTTCTGTCAACAATTGTTATCAAACAGGACCTACTGCCTAGTAGAATATAAAGATATGTTATGTATCATGAATCCAGGTATATCCTGGAGGGTGAAAATTCAACAAAAAGTATTGCAAAGCATACTACTTCAGCTCCTTAGAGATGCTGCAAATGCAAGAAAACAGTATGCTTCTGAATCTCAAAAGCAGTTTCCTCCGATAATACAAAACGGAATATTCATCATGGGAAAATCTGGCTCTGTAAATCTGAGTCCACACAGACATTTTTCTATTCCCATACTTTAATGATGTTCATGGTTGGGATTAACATACAATACACCTTCATTCAGCTATTAAGTCAGGTGTTATTTCTACAGTGCTCTCATGCTTCATTGCTTTGCAAAATCATACTGATATACAAGAGCCTAATAGAGACCAAATTTTCCATGAAGTTAACATAACTGCTGTGATTTTTAGAAAGTATAATTTAACAGATATTAAAACAATACTTAATTATGTAAGCAAAGGAAAGAGAACTAATTTTTCCTCTTAAGAATTGAACCAATGCACCAATGCTTCTTAAGTTCCATTATGTTCTTCATTGTACAAAACTTTTCTTATTCCTTGTTTTCTAACCTTCCCTTCAGGATTTAATGTTTTATCCAGAAGGGAATTTCTCAGACAGGTCGTCTTCTGCTAAATCTCCTCCTTCTGTGAATCAATGTGAAGAGGAGGGAAAACAATTTCAGGCATGTAGGAAGTAAGTATTTCCTCATAATTAAATCTTCTCATTTTGTTCACTTTTCTGATAAAAAAATTGAATGTTGGAAGGCATGTATATATATCTCTCCACAGGGAGACAGAGTCAAATCTTTATCAGATCTTTTGCAACAGTTGCAGTTTTTTTAGCTATGCTTATCCTGAACAAAAAATTTGATGTCATTTTTTTTTTGTTTCATATAGAAACTTTAAGTCTGAACTGTGTCAGTCAGAATGTAAAATACACTCACTCTATATTCCCTATAGTAAAAAAAAACCCCAAAAATACGCAAATAAGTAATTTTCTTTAATTTCACCTCCCTCTCCAGAGAGACTTATGGTACTACACAGCAATTTAAAATACAATTAAAATAACAAGAGATGTAGACAATGTATAACAAGAGACATAGAAAACTTATTCTGTGTTCAATTTTGGTCTACACTGTACAAAAAAGATGTGGTCAGGCTGGAGAGGTCCAGAGAAGGTCCATAAAGATGATCAAAGGACTGGAAAGCCTGTCATGTGAGGAAAAGCTGAGAGAACTGGGTTTGTTCAGCCATGAGAAAAGAAGGCTTTGGAGACTTTATCATCAGGTTCCAGTATTTAAAGGGTGGCTACAAAGAACATGGAGACTACCTTTCCTACAAGGAGTCACATGGAAAAGATGACAGGTAATGGATACTAGTTACTCCTGGAGACAATCCAATTAGACAAAAGAGGAAAAATTTCACACTGAGAACTATCAGCCATTGGGTAACCTCCCCAGGGAAGTGGTGAGTTCCCTACATTTGGACACTTAAAATTCAGCTGGACAGGGTGTTTGGGCCATTGTGTCTAGATTGTGCTTTTGCCAAAAAGGGTTGGACCAGATGACTCTTGAGGTCTCCTTCCAACCTGGTATTCTATGATTATATGAAAAAATCACAAAAATAAAAAATTTATTTAAAAAAACACATATGCATTTAATTCAAATGAAGGACAAAATATAAAGCTTCAGGTTGGTACAACTAATATAAACTGCAGATTTTCAAAAGAGAAAATAGTACTCTGGGTAATATACTTAATTCAGCTGTCTTTTTTAACAGATGCATAAAAGATTGGTTAAAAGAGAACCACACTATCCTAAGTATAATGCCAAGATTACATAAAAGTATTATACTATTTTGAAGTGAAAGCTGTTAGGACAATCTAGGTTTATTGTCCAAACTCTGAAGGGACAGAAATATTATCCTAAAATTGACAAATAGGATCCAAGTAAGTATCAGCAATTCTTATCACACTGATGTCAGGAATAAGGTTCCATACAAGCAAAAATACATTAATATATTTATGTTGCAAATCAAACTGATAATCTTTTTCCAAAGATAACTAAAATCACAACGTTTTGCAATGAATAATACTGTTCAAATGAGCAAAATAGAACTAGAGAAAAAAAAGGGTTCACTGCCTATTTTATTCTTCTGCCCCACGGCACAGTCAAGTCCTCATCAACTATTCCTGAAAAAATGTTAATCTAACGTGTTTTCAAAAATTGTGAAGGAGTAGCTTCTATAAAATCTCTATATATCCTATTCTTATGGTGCATTAGTTTTAGAAATAAAAATTCATAAAATGTCCTGGTATTAACTTTTGCCAATGAAACTTAAAGCCTCTATAAGTCATCTTGTTCCTAAAATGAGAGAATGGCAATTGATTGTGTTACTCTAAGTCATACACATATAATTTTACATGACAGAATGCAACTTTTTTTCTTTCTGCCTTCTCCCAGCTATACTAAGAAGGTTAAATCTTTTCAACTTTCCCTTACGGCATGATGGAGATCTATACGGAATGATTAAAAGAATTTTGGTTTATTTTCAGTTGCAACTCTTGTTTCCTTCCATCCCCTTCAGGCACATGTTTTTTTCAGCCCTGTATGTTCACTGTGAAACTCAGTTCTTCAGCTGGGCTCTCACTAAAACCGAGGAGAGCAGAAAGATTGTTCCATAGTGGGTTTTTTCAGACTTTGCTTCTATTACAAGGCTTAAACATCCTCGTGTGATGTTTCAGATTTTATAGAACTAACGACTTATGTTCAATTTGTGACCAGAGTGGTCACAAATTGCAGCTGGCAACCGGAGCTACTTCTTAGGTAGAGACTCCCATCTTACGTGTGCATCGCTGATGACCCGTAAGTACTGTATCTATTTCCGTTGAATTCCATATGATTTATTTTACACCATTTCTTCAAATACAGTTTAACACTTTGGTAGCTTCACAGGAAGTATACTCCTCCAGCTCTTGTGCAATCATCTTAAAGGGCTTAAAGCAGACCAGTCTAGATTTCTACATATCTTAAGGGCATGAAAAGTAATCAGCAAACAATGCCCAAACCTTTATCATTCTCTCAATGATTTTAAGAGTCTGATGAGAATGATGGCTGGTGGCCTGAGATATTAAGGGTTGAAAGCAAATGTGTATTGCTGTATGTTTGGCAACTACTGATTTTCACTGTATGTCTTCTGTTATTGCTATATCAGAATTTAAAACACTATCAAAAGGATCTGGAAGTTAGGATGCATGAAATCTTTTGCTTATTCCTTATTCCCATGATCTGTCTTAAATTCATATCTCTTTAGATTCTGTTATTGTCTAGGTTTTTAGAAATTGATACATCCATCAGTATTTTTCCTGGTATCCCTGATGGGTTGACTGCCACCTACTTCCTCAGGTCATCCATTTCTTGCCTCTTTAAAAAGCTGATGTCACTTCACCTAAGCTCTGCAAACTCTAGTAATCACTACATAGCTCTGAGATCGCTTCAGCATCTCAAGACTTCTGAAAGACACTATTATTAAAAAAGAAAAAGTGAATTGGCTATCATTCATGTATGAGTATATAACAAAGCATTATTCACATCCTTAAAACAGCTGGATTTTTGCTATTTAACTCAAGTAACACATACCTACTATTTATCACTCCTACATCTTTCAGGTGAAAATGAACAGTTCACATTTACATGTGAATGGCATGTTATTACATGCCATTACAAGGACTACAAGATAGCACATGGAAGGACAAGTTTGTAAGTACACGTTAATACTAGTGAGGTATATTATGTCTCAGATATTTCATTAAAACTGTCCCAACTTAAAAATTACTTTAGGCATTAAGAATGGAACTTTATTCCACAAACATGTCTGTATGAAGAGCTCTCTTAGGTTACAAGTTCACTTCACTCATGTTACCAAAACAGAGCTACAGAAAGATAAGGTTGTCAGCACTAATGATTCAGCTGTACAGTAATCAATACACACATAAAATCATAGCAATACAGTTGAATATATAATAGGCAAAGCTTATATAAAATAAATTGTCCAAATTGCCAACATACACTGTCTAGTCTATGCACAGTGAAAATGGTGCACCATTTCAGCCCTATTACCTTCTTGTTTCCTAAGAGATAAAATTACAGGAATACACTGGGCCTTCTCTCCGGATCCTAGACTGTGCTTTTGCAAAAATCGAATTCTAAAACCTCATCACATATAATTTCCACTCAGCTATTTTCTGTATGGTTTAGATATCTCTTTATTGCCTCATCTCATCTCCTCAAATAATTTGGCCAAAATTACTTTCCCTAAAATTCAGATCCTTCTTATTTTCAGAAACTTGTATGCATCATAACAGAATAGAACTAAGCATGTTCAGTAAAATGTGAATAATTCTCCTCGAATTAATGTTTTCCATGGGTGTTAATTTTCCCCAAAAAAGTTTGCCAAGTCAAGTTAAGCTTTAATCTTCTCCCCAACATTTTTCTTTTTCTATCATGTTATCAAGTTCCTCTACTATTGGCCCATAGTAAATGTGAGTCAAGTCAGTCACCTCACTATTGTTCTTATCTTTCACTTACTACTGCTATCTAAATGTCCTCTTCACTTCAAAAATATTTGTAAAATATTCTTAGACTCCAGAACAATTTTAGAATCCTTTCTACAACACAGCATTAACAAGTTATAAGACTAAATTTTGCTTTACTCTTTTTTTAGTGACTTTCGCTTTTAAGAAAATGTACTATAGTCAAAAGACAAAGAGTTTCTCCAAATTTCCCCTCAAATGCATTTCTCTTATATTTTAAGTTAATATCAGGTTCCAAGGCAACATATTAAATTTTTCAGTGTTCTTTAACACAAACATGTCATTCAGTCCTACTACTGTCAGACATGGTATTTCATGAATAACAATGGTTCTCCTTAGAACTCCCATGCTTGCACATCATAGACATGTATCTTCCCAGGAAAGAAATTAACAAAACTTTTTCATAGAGTAGCGGGGCTTTCTGACCCTGTTGGTTTAATTGATAATAAAATTCTGAGCTCATAGCAACCTGTCACTTGCTAGAACGGAGTTGTGGTTTTATCGTCAACTTTACCCTTACTCTAGAACAGTAGTCACAAATATGTTTCAGGAGATCCTGAAGGCGCTCAGGTAACCAATGAAAGACGAAAATTGGATTATACCTATTTAGGAGAAATCTCTTTTTTTTCTCTCTCTTATGTGCATCTTAATTTTCAGTTCTTGAACTGAAGGACAACTTGAACAACATTTTTCACACAACTATATTCTGTTAGCAAATCTTTTTCATGAGTCTATAAAACTATTCCAAGTTTATCTATCAAAATGCCATTACATTTTACATTGAAATCTAATCATATTTTACAAATAATTTTTTCCCCAGCAAGAGTGTTCAGAAAAAATATGCAGGCTGCATTCCACATGAAATAATGCATGTGCTACTTTTTTCTCTCCCCTTAATCTCTAATGTTTTAGATAGCTAAGCAACATGTGAAACTTACAGCTGTCCAGGCTTCTTTTCTGCATCGAGCACACAACCATTCATCATGGATTTCTTGAGAACGAACACCATAGCAACCTAGAACAAGAGAGCTGCATTGATTATTATATTCTGTCTTTCTATTTATAACATCATACAGTTCAACTGTATATAAACAATAGTAGAGCACATGTCCTGGTACAAAGAACTTTTCCAGTCTAGGCTTTCTGCTAATTCCACAGTCTATGAAACATATCTTCCCAAAACTCAGGAAAAAAAAAAAAAAAAAAAAAAACAAACAAACAAAACCAAACAA
>VZRE01010156.1:0-25336 GCA_013396775.1 Cephalopterus ornatus
AATAAATTCTTATTCTAAAACTTACAATAGTTTGAGACTCTGTTTCTCACACCTAAGAGAATTGACAGGAAGGCACTACATAGCTCTTTTGCTTCACATTATTAAACTTTTTACTGAAGTTCTGGACTGCTGTAATAAATCCAGATGAAACAAAAGTCAGCAAAAGACAAATAACAGTAGATATGTTTGTGCAGTATAGGATAGGTAGGTAGGTGTGTGCATGCTCAGCCGTGGTTGCTCGCACGCGGGAAGTCCCTTTGCCTATATTTCACCTAATCAGATGTCATATGTGCAGTGTAGGAAGTGTTGACTGCATGACAGCTGGGTTGTAGTGTTGTCTAAGAAAGCTGCTCACTTCGTGTAAGTGAACACAAAATGAAAAGGCGTCCATCACACAGAGCAAACAGTCCCATATTCACATCTGAATGGGCCATTGAAACAAGGCTCATTTTCATACTAAGTCATCTGGCTAATGAATAACATCAGGCCACTCTTGGGGGAAAGCACAAAAAGTTCAGCAGTAACTCCCAGTCTCATACTATGCCAAAAGGACAGATAAAGAGGAAAGTGATGATCAGCAGTAGCAAGTTGAAATTACATCTGATTGTGACTTCAGCAAAACTAGTATTCAGATAACAAAACCAAGTGTCAATATTTGCATTTTTAAAAGGGCTTTGGGAATTGAAGATGATCTAGAGCCACAAAATCAGTCTGTAATTTGTGAAAAAAAGGGTTCTTAAATAATTCAAACTGTGACTTTACCACAGGTAAGAAATGAAAGGCAACTTGCACAGAGTACAACTATCTGTACCGAGGAAAAATTAGAGAATACTAATGAAAGGCTGTAACTAAAATGGAAAAAAATGTACTAGTGTTCAGAATCTGACATCAGAAAAATTCAAAATAGCAATTAGGCACAGATTTTACCTAATAGGTCCTCTTTGGAAAACCATATACTAGCCAAGTGTAGATTTCCTCAGACATGGGTTAACAAAACAAAATGAGTTGCTGCAATTTAATCTGACAGCATGGGCTCATCAGGGTGTGGGGGACTGCATTGCAAAGAGTGCTCCAGCACTCGATAGTCTGATGTATGATGAAACTGGTTCACAGGACATACCTCTAATTTTCATGCAGAAGGTGATCCCAAGGAACTGGATTTATTGTGCATGCAAAAGCACCTATATCATACGCAACACAGACTCACAGCTCTGGGCCTTCCAGGTTATCAAGACAGATATGATAGAATATATAGGATATGAACCAGTGTGATCCAGTGCTTCCTTCTGTCACTGACCTCCACGAGTCTATGATAAACATAGCCTAAACAATGGCAAATCACGTATTTATCACCACAGTTAATACCTGTGAACCTATTTAGGGTAAGGTAATCAGAATGCAAGTATTTAAAATGCTGCTCAAGTTTACCTCCTTAATCAAACCTTGTAAGTCAAAACAGTGATTAGTTGAGTCAGTCAGTTTTGTCAGCATGAAGGGCTCCAGGGCCTTACCCCCACAAAACTAACTCAGTTGCTAGCTCATGCTGCTTTTTGCTGTAGTATTTATTCTTCGTTCCAGTATTTTTCGACATGCTAGGTTGAGTCATTAATTTTCCTAATCCAGGTTTCTTGATTTGGGCAAATAATTATTCACTTATATTTTCTTCTGTGCAGAAATGTAATTACCTCAAAGAGAATTAAAGGTGTTAAAAATTTTTCCTGCTCCAATTAAGCACTGCAAGTATTGGTATTGGTGCTTTATTCTTTAACATGTTTTTTTGGTGTTTCATGTAAAAGATTATCACTGTATATGAAACACAAAATAAGTCATTTTCCCTTAGCACTTTGAGAGAAATTATATTCCTCTTGAATTCTATAATCAATGTCACTTAGAGTTATACCCAAATTCTTGCACAGGAAAAGAAATATAATCTCTGCATGTTTTTAAGAACACTTAACATTAAATCCATGCATAATCATTTATCCATCAGCCACTGAATTTTATGTTTAGATTTTTACAGTGTTCTAGGACAGAAACATAACCTTTCTTTCCAAATGCAAAAAGCTTTGAGTCTTTGATCCCACAATCACAATCATTCATGCAGAACTATAGAAAGTGGTAATACAACTTAGAAGTGTAATGTAATTTAATGAACATGTTTTCACACTGCAAAAGCCTTGCTGCTTTCTATACTCATCATCTGAGTGAAACCAGAGTTGGAAGAAGCCGAGAAATTGTGTTATTTCTTTGTTTGTTCATTAGAAAAGCACCTGAAAAACTCAAAGAGATTGAAATTACTGAGGGAAAGACTCTACATATGAAGTACAGTAAGAGAATTATTAACAGACACACTATGGGCACTTATCACAGGAAAGAAAATGCAAGAAAAAGGTCGCATTAAAGGAACAGAAAATGGGACTTAAGGTCAAAATGAACTTTCTTGCTAACCGCAATTAAAAGCTGTACCTGAATGGCCTATCAGGAAAAAATTTATTAGAAATCACATTTATAGTACCTCAAATATTCATTTCAGTGTCCATTTCTGACACATTTTTATTTCAACAATACTTTAACACATTTCAGTTATCTGTCACTAGGTATAATAGTACCTGTTGGAGTTTTTTACAAGTACCCAAACTCTTGTCAGACAGAATGTTCTAATCTTCTTCAGTTCAAATGCTATAGTCTATACTGCCAGGTACTATTCTAAACCCTTGAGGTATCATGGTAGTTTACATCCCAGGACCTGGAAACTGTCTTGTGTTTGCCAGATGAGAGTGCTGGTAAACCTGAGGGCTTTCTAGATGTTATTGCAAGACCTTCAATACATGTCTTAAGCAGTCAAATACAACACACAATGGGCATATTCAAAATTGATTCAAGAGATCACAGTAACACAGATTCACAGAATATGCTGACTTGGAAGGGATCCACAAGGATCATCGAGTCTGACTGCCAATCCTGCACGGGTTTGTCCCCAAGAGTCACACCATATGCCCAAGTATCCTCCTAATGCTTCTTGAACTCTGTCAGGTTTGGTGCCGTGACCACTTCCCTGGGGAGCCTGATCCACTGCCCAGCCAGCGTCTGGATGAAGAACCTCTTTCTAATATCCAGCTTAAACCTCCCCTGACACAACTTCAGGCCATTCCCTTGAATCCTGTCCACTGGTCCCCACAGAGAAGAAATCAGTGTATACCTCTTCTTTTCACCTCCCAAGGAAGTTGTAGACTTCAATGAGGTCTTCTCTCAGTCTCCTCTTCTCCAGGCTGAACAGATCAAGTGACCTCAACCACTCCCCCTAAGGCTTCCCCTCAAGGCCTTTCACCATCTTCATTGCCCTCCTTTGGACACTCTCTAATAACTTAATATCTTTCTTATACTGTGGTGCCCAAAACTGCACACAATACTCAAGGTGAGGCTGCCCCAGCGCAGAGCAGAGCGGGACAAACCCCTCCCTCGACCAACTGGTGATGCTTTGCCTGATGCCCCCCAGGACACGGTTGGCCCTCCTGGCTGCCAGGGCACCGCTGACTCATATTCAACTTGCCATCAACCAGGATCCCCAGGTCCCTTTCCATGGCACTGCTCTCCAGCATCTCATTCTCCAGTCTGTAAGTACGTCCAGGACTGCCCTATCCTAGGGCAGAATCCAGCACTTGCCCTTGTTGAACTTCACATGGTTGGTGATTGCCCAGTTCTCTCATTTGTTGAGGTCTTTCTGCAGGGCCTCCCTGCCTTTGAAGGCATCAAGAGCTCCTCCCAGTTTTGTGTCATCTGCAAATTTGTTTAGTATCCCTTCCAGTGCTGCTTCCAAGTCATTTATGAAGATGTTGAAGAGCACAGGGCCTAAGATGGAGCCCTGTGGAACACCACTAGTGACCGGTCGCCAGGCTGATGTTACCTCATTTACTATTACCCTCTGTGCTTAACCTGTGAGCCAATTGCTCACCCATCCCGTGAGATCAGAAGTGGTAGGCATTTTCAAAAGTGAAGAATTTTCATGGGTGTCCCTTATCAAAAGGGAAGAATTGTCATGAGCAGTAACTGCTCAGTGATGAAGACTAAAATTTAAGACAGAAAATTACATTTATACTGAACATCACACTATCTGACACTGAGTACCTCCTGTCTGGCAGAACCTGCAGCCAATAGTGCAAAAAGGGAACTGGACAGAAAAAAGTCCACAGAAAGCAAAGTGTGCAGAAACAGTTAAATTAACAAAAATAAAGCTTATGCCTTAGCATGCCCATTTTCAGAAACTTTGGTATCTAATTCCTTAAGATAAGAAAGCATCTACTTTTACTGAAGATTCCTTGTTTTTTCAAGAGCTAAGTGCCTAACTATTTCCTTTAAAGCACAGAAGGAGGAAATAGTGACTGGTGGAACCATGACTCCTTGCAAAGCCCAATTAGGACAACTCCAATCACTAGAACTCAGTAACTAGAGCACTCATAGGACATGTGGGTTTAAACCTCTACAGAGGATGAAGAGGTACAGGAATCAGTTTCCAACACAGCATATGATATCTCCAAATACTATCTTATTATTTAAAATAGAGGATACTTTCTTCATCTTCTCCTTTACCAGAAGCATTTTACACAGTGATCCAAGTATTCTTTCTAGTGACCCACTGAAATAGGCTCTCTGAGCACTCAGCAAAACAATGTGTCCTCACAAATGCTCCTAGGTCTCAGAAATCCAACTATTTAGCACTGTTAACACACATAAGTGTAGGTATTCAAAAATAATTAAGAGTAGATATATAGGCCCCTTTCACAATCAATGCAGTAAGATATAACTGCAAAGGCTTTTTTGTGGATCTACATTCTCTCAGTCATGAAAATTTGAGACACATTCACATTATGTCCTTTTTTATGTTTTCAAATTCTGCAGTCTCTAGTTTTTTGAAATGTGAGGAGGTTTGTGGTGAGTTTGTTTGTTGGTTTGGTTTTTTTTGTTTGGTTGGTTTTGGTTGGTTGATTTTTGAGGATTTTGGTTTGGTTTTTTTGGGGGGGGGCAAGTTGTGGTTTTTTGGTTTGTTTTGATTGCTGTTGTTGCAGGGTTTTTCCCCATAAACACTAGGAAATAGGATGAGAAATTCTCTCTCTGAATGAAGTAGTTTGTAATTATCTTTGTCATTTTTACCCACTTCGGGCTTCTAATTTGCTATATCAAACTAAATCATGATGTGTTACATTACCACCAGCACATAATTAGAGCAAGTTGACATTCATGAGTCCATTCCACTGGTGTTCACAGATGCAGATGACCAATTGTCTGAAGAGCAATTTTTCTCACAGAAGTATTGAATAGATAATTATATTACTCTGGTGATAATAATGAAAAGTGGAATATATCCTCCTGTAGAGGAAAAAGATCTTTCAACCAGAGCTTTCAAGACAATATCCCAAATGACATCAAAATTAATTTAATAATTGAATTATTTAATTCAGGATTCAGTTTGACTCTAGTAGATGAGAGCTTTGTTAATATGGTTAATGGAGGAGGAGCAACAGATTAGAAAATATTCCATAGAAATCAGTACTGAGACAGATGCTCAGAACAACACACAGAGCTCCCCTGAAGAGAGGCCACAGATCAGAAGACCCAACCAGCTGCTCCCAGCAACAGCTCCATGCTTTTCAGATTCTCTTTCTCCATTCTCATTCCCTTGGCTGCAAAAAAGGTTGCTACAAAGCTTCTTTAAATATAGGCTACTAAACGTAGTCAAAGAAACGTAATTGAGAGATTTGGCTTTTAAGATCCAACTTCTTAAAGCAGGCTGTCAAAATTAATGACTGAAAACACTGAACCACATATCTTCAAGAATGCTTTGGTATAATTCACTGGAGTTTAAAAATCAAACCACATCTGATGAAGGCATGCATGTATTGTGACTATGTGCACTGTTTACAAACAATTACAGTTTGTTCATTATGTTGAAATCTCTTACAGAGATATTTCTAAAAGAACGAGCAGATTTGAATTGGAAATACTGGTTTCATTTTCAAGTTCAAGGACTTGGAAAGCCTGGATTTATCAGCCTTCTGTCATTTTGCAGGAAGCAAATTCGAACGACATCATTCTTATGATGAAAAAAGTAACTCAGGATGGCAGCAATGCAATGGTTGAGTTGAATTATGTGAAGGACTGAAAAGTCTTTAAGAGAATGACCCACCATAACCTGGACAGCCTTTCCATGTGAACTTCATAAGGATAAAATGTATCAATAAATTGCATGAGGAGGGGGAAAATTCTGAATAAATACTGTGTGAAAAGACAGGACATTTGGGGAGCCCGGAAAAGGTCACTGGGGACTTATGATGAGCCACCAGTTTATTTTTTTCAAAGGGGATGGGTCAAAGTCTGCAGAAAGAAAATGTCAGTGTAAAAAGACAGTGATTCCATATCTTAGCAGATGCACCCATAGCAGCACAATTTTTCAACACAGGCATGGAAGGTATCAGTCTAGGAAGAAGAAAGGAGCTGATTAAAGGCCAGATACACAGGAAGTAACAATGTAGATAGTCAAATAGAAACCGGGGGAATGGAGAGCAAACAGCATTGACTGACGGCTGTGTCGCAACCTGCTGGGAAGAAGGGTTTGGTCCGCTCCGGGTAGGGTAGCAAAGGGTTTGCCGGCTAGCTAGCAGGTCGCGGCATTTCGCTGAGCTCCGGGCGCGATGACATAGCAGTGCAGGAAAAACACACACGCACACAGCACCGGAGATGGAGTGGAGTGGACTTTATTTAGATGGTGGCGGCTGCTTTTATAACGTTTGCCGTGGAAGGGTCTGGAAGAAAAGCAGAGCTTACCAAATAAGGTAAGACTGGGAGTTACTGGTTTACAAACCTGGGAAGGATAGGTGGAGAAAAGGGAGGCTTTTTCCAAATTTGAAATGGGGAAGGTAACGGACATACATGGTAATTGAGAGAGATTGTGACCTTATAAGGAATAACAACATTAACAGAGCTTAAACTGATTATATACAAACAAATAACAAAGTATTTAACAATTATAACTACATAACCTCTGTCTTAAACTTATTGTAAAGCTCTTCTGTAAAATGAGTTCCCACACAGATGTATTGTATTTTAGTGATCATGAGAGACTAAAACCAGGGAGATATCATCTGCAAACTCATTCACCCTGTCCCGGGTGAATAAGAATCAAAGAACTCCAGAGCCACCACAAGAACATAAACCTGTAGCAGGAAGTATATACTGCTCTTTTGACATCATCTTTGTTATTTCATCCTTCTCTTTCTTTCCCTAAATTGATACTGTTGTCTCCTCACTCTCCAGTGGGCTGCTAATACCTCATCTTTAGCTGTTAGCTTCAGGAATATCCAGATGAATGTTACTGGCTTTGGACTGTTCCATGTTCATCCTTTCTGCTGGCACCAGTCACAGACGTGCTTCTTAACAATTCTGAAGTAGGAATCTAATCTTAAATTTTCTCAAACTGATGAGCGAAGAGGAAAACATGGAGAAAAGCAAAAGAAAGGGTTGGCCGGAGTAGTGGGTTTCTGTGGCTGGGTTTTGGTAGTGGCAGGGGGGTGTTACAGGGGTGGCTTCTGTTAGAAGCTGCTAGAAGCTTCCCCTGTCCCTTGGAGCCAGTGCCAGCCGTTCCAGGATGGACTACCTGCTGCTGGCCAAGGCCAAGCCAATCAGGAATAATAGTAACACCTCTGTGATAACATATTTAAGAAAAGAAGGTTATTGCACAGAATGAATTCCAGCCAAGGAAGAGCAGAGTGAGAACATGGGAATAACAACATAGACACCAAAGTCAGTGCAGAAGGAGGGGCAGGAGGTGCTCCAAGCACTGGAGCTGTGGCCCCTGTGGCCCGTGGTGAAGACCATGGTGAGGCAGATTGTCCCCCTGCAGCCCATGGAGGACCATCGGGTTGCAGACACCCACCTGCAGCCCATGGAGGAGCCCATGCAGGAGCAGGTGGATGCATGAAGGAGGCTGTGACCCTGTGGGAGGCCTAAGAAGGAGCAGGGTCCTGCCAGAGACCTGCAGCCCATGGAGAGGGAAGCCCACGCTGGAGCAGGTTTTTCCCGGGTGGAACTTGTGGTCCCTGTGGGGGACCCATGTCGGTACCGCTCGTCCGTGAAGCACTGCACCCCATGGAGGAGTGACCCACAGCACAGCAGTTTGGGAAGAGCTGCTGCCCAAGGGATGGACTCACGCTGGAGAGGTCCATCAAGGACTGTCTGCTGTGGGAGGGACCCCACGGGAGTAGGGAAAGGACTCCTCTCCCTGAGCAGTGGCAGAAAAAACAACTGACAGTAACACCCATTCCCCATCCCCCTGCACTGCTGGGGGGAAGGAGGGAGAACACAGGAGGAAGGAGGGGTAGGGGAAGGTGTTTTTTAAGAGTGTTTTATTTCTCACTCTTTGGCTCTTATCCTGTTAGAAATAAATTTAAGTACTATCCCCACTTTGAGTCTGTTTTGCCCATGAAGGTAATCAGCTCTTATCTCGACTCATGAATCCTTAGCTGTTTTTTTCTCTCTCTCTTCTGTCCAGTTGCAGAGGAAGAGTGAGACAGCAGCTTTAGCAGGTACCTGGCATCTGGCCAGGGTAAACCCACTACGGCATGGTGGCAGCTTTGTGTAAAATTGCCTCTTACTCTAATCCCCCAGCTACCTGCCTGATACTGGTATCTGTGAGGTACTACTTCTCTCCTTCATTTGTCCCCCTCCTCTTCTACCAGACTAAGGTTGTGCAAGGAGGAATCCGTGAATACATCTACCTATCAACTAAATAAAGATGGCATTAACATTATTTTGATTTTTTCTTCATACTACATTTTTCCCGAGGTCAGTTCTTAGGAGTAGTGCAGTCTCTGCATTAATTATGTAGAAAAGTAGACACACAGACACTCCAGATACAAATCCGCTGATCCAAAATACCTGTCTGAAATGAGGTCTGTAATTGGTGGGGAAAGACTCTCTCTCAATCTTAGAATTAGAAAGAGGGCAGTTGGAGTCTTTTCATTGCAGAAGACTTTTCACCAGAATGGCCTTCAGTTAAAGAGAAAGGTCTTATCAAGAACAGTGTGAAGATAATCAAAGACTGTTTTGCTGAAAACTGAAATACCAGAGGACACAAAGAAAGTTCACAGAAAGGCATTATGAAGTGTTAGGGAGCAAGAGTTGAAATATCTCTAATGAAAAAAATGGTATAAAATCGAAAGTAGACTATATTAGCGAATTTCTAGTAACATAGCACCTATAGGAACTAAATTTTAATAAGACATAACAGATAGCACCAGAGTGCACAAAGGGAAACAGAAAAAAAAATGTAAAAAAAGTAAGAGCATGGGAACTTACTTATTAGTATAAACCACCTCATACGCATCATATCTTACTATTTTTTGGGCTGCTAGAGAAATATTAGGTAACTTTAGTGTATCTAGAGCATTTCTTTATTACAAGATGCCACTGAAACACCATACAAAATTTATAGGATGTAGT
Organism: Cephalopterus ornatus; assembly: GCA_013396775.1. Taxonomy (NCBI): domain Eukaryota; kingdom Metazoa; phylum Chordata; class Aves; order Passeriformes; family Cotingidae; genus Cephalopterus; species Cephalopterus ornatus. The sequence goes on from VZRE01010156.1 coordinate 9,493, forward strand.
TAACAATATCTGCATGGAGTTAGAAAATGAATATGAAAAATGGTATAGAAAGGAACGTCAATGAGAACATGTGAATTGTGGAGAAAAACCGCTATGACAAACATGTAAGTCTTACAAAGAAAAAAGATGCCAAGCACTGTTTCTACAGTGTTATTTCAAGATGACCTAGTGAATAATATATTTCCAAAACGTAAGGAACACTCCAAGTCTAAATTACAATTGTTAGGTAGATGCTAACTTAAATGCTTTCTTTTGTGCCTCACAGCCAGACAAAGAGATCAATCAAGAAAACTTGTTTCTTTTGCAGAGCACGAATAAGCACAGCCTGCTTACTGGACTTTATCAAAGTTAACAAAAATATAAGCATAACAATTGAGAACAACCTATTTTCTACCTTAAAGAAAGATGCAGGATAGATAGTCATAGAAGGGGTCTTTCCTTTTACTCTGCATTCCCAGCAATCTTTACACTGAAGGTCAAAGAGAAAAAACCCACACTAATAAGCAGGTCTAAAGACAACAAAGGTTTTGGCAGAACAGAAATAGGTCTTTTAATTGGTGCCATTTGAAAATAAGTGCTTCACAGAACCCAGTATAAAATAGTCATCTCCAACAAGTAAAGTTTAGTAGGAATGCACTTTGAATGAATCATCTCAATCTTCTCTAGGTTTTTGTTTTAACAGCAGGTACTGAGCAAAGAACTAAATCACCAAAGGTAGAATAAAAAGGTATGTTACAGAAATAGTACATCCTTTCCCCTAGTGATGATCTGAACCTTCAGCACTGGTGGGGAGAGAAGAGTAGGATGGTGAACAAGGCATCACAATTTCAGAGAAATAAGTGGATCTAGTCACTTAATAAACACTCAGACAAGGAGTAAACTTAAATGCAGCCCGCTACCTACCCTACAACCAGNTTTCCTTCTTTCTTTTCTTCTTTCTTTTTTCTTTCCTTCTTTCTTTTCTTTTTTCTTTCTTTCTTTATTTCTTTTCTTCTTTTTTCTTTTTTCTTTACTTCTTTTCTTTTTTCTTTCTTTTCTTTCTTTTCTTCTTTCTTTTCTTCTTGCTTTTTTCTTTCCTTCTTTCTTCTTTCTTTCTGTCTTCTTTCTTCTTTCTTTCTTTCTATTCTTTTTTCTTTTTTCTTTCTTTCTTTCTTTTCTTCTTTCTTTCTTTCTCTTTTTCTTTTCTTTCTTTCCTTTCTTTCCATGTTCAAAGGTTTACACAGGGATCTCATTTCAGTTGTTTCATTATGATTATTTTTAACTTTAACCTTGTAAAACAGAGACAACCTGCCACAGCATCTTATTTTATATGGAATTAGATTTCTAAAACACAAGTAAAAGCAAAACCAAACCAACAGAAATAATGAATAATAATTGATGTTCTCTGTTTTAGCTTGTACAGACTACATGTAGGGTGCAACATCTTACAATATGTCTATGCAGCAATGAAAAGTATGACTACACCTAATGTAGAAACTGGAAAACTAGCTTTTCACTGTCTGCATTGGGTGGTAGCCATGCAGACATAGCACCAGAGCATGGTGATGTTTAGAGTTAAATATTTACACAGATTTTGAGAGTTTGCAGCTTGCACTGCACCTCATGCCACAGCAGTACCAGCACAGCTGGAAGTACCTGAGCTAACAAGTTCACAGCTAGGACATTTTTACACAAATTGCCACCACGCTTCTGGCTCTAGCATTCATTTACATACAGCTTCAGGATTTGTATTCATTTTACATGTTCTTACTTGAATGTGAGAAATAAGAGACCATAGGGCCCATCTCAAGGCAAGAGAACTAGAACATTTACAACTCAAACTTTTTTAAAGATATATGACATAGAGGAGTCTGACAGTGGTTTTTTTAGAATGGAAAAAAACCCAACAAACTTAGAGAGAAAAACTCTAAATAATTTGCCTCTTGTTGTTTCTGTTCTGTCTTACTTCTGTGTTTAACTTCTTAAAATACCATACATCAAACATCAATCACATATCACAGGTATCTGGAATTGTGTGCACTTGTAAACTGTAGACATGGCACAAGGCTTTCAAATGAATGTTCAAAAGGTGTAATAGTAGCTACTGCTATTACTTTCATTAAACAAAATACAAATTTCCAGCCATCTGCAGTGAGTATTCAGAGGGAAAATATATGGTAAAATAGATGATATTTGAATTACAACCCCTAGGCAGAAAAGAGTCACATTGGTATTCAGTTCATTTTGTGGCATCTAGTGGAAATAAACATTTCTTGAAACACATTTCCGTAGCAATTGTTCGATATGTATTACCCCTTCTTTTCACTAGACAGAAAGACAAAGTGATTATCTTTCATGTTGTATACCAAGGAAAACAACAATAAAAAATTGCCGGACAGGAATCGGACTGCAAGTGTCCTCTATTTTGATGCTTTTAACCCAGTATACTTCTTCATACTTGTTTGTCATGTAGGGAATTTTCGTTTTAAACTATCACCCTTCTATTTTTGTTCAAATTCTAAGATGTTTCAAGTTCAAAAAACCTTAGGTTAAAAAATCCAAAGTTTCCATATATGCAGGCAAAATTAATAACTTCCAGGAGAAATGACTGCCTAATTCTTACAAAATACAAGCCTTGTTCTCAGCCAACCAGTGTCATTTTTCAACAGTTGTTCCTTAGACACTATCTTTACAAAAACATGATATTACTCAGTGGATAGCACATTTTAATACACTTAATATCATGTCTCACAAACAAATACATGTTGTTGGTGTAAAACACCTCTATGGACACTCTATTTCCATAGCTGATTCTGAAGGAAAGTTAACGTTTAAAAGACAAAAAATTAAGGCATTCTGGAGAGAAGAGAAGATGAAGACAAGCAGAGAATAAGTAGAGGTTACAATATGAAAAAGTAGAAATTTAAACTGACTGCAGTGTCCGAGTCCCAACCTGCTTCCTTAGTAGTTGCATGAGACCTGTTAGGTATTTTTAACCCACTTCCTAGAGTGAGAAATTAAACAGGGACATTCAATAGTTCCTTCTTATTTTATACATGAACAAAAGTATGTTGAAACTGGCTGTTAGTTTAGGAACTGGCACTAAGAACTGAGTTCTTGGCACCAACAAGGGAAAAATAAGAATCATTCACAGAGCATAAAAGAAAAATAAGAGCAAGGGTCACAAATACAATGGGCCATGCAAAATTTCAAGCGGTAAAGGAAAGATTTCAGCTGTTTCTCGGTGTTCTTTCTTGCCACTCTATTTCACACTGAGAAGATTATTTGCATGCCCTTTCACACCAATTTTTTTAGAGAAAGTAGGTTCTTTAATAGACGTATGTAAAAAAAATGAATCCGTTCACTGACAGTAACAAGGCCCTCCAGGATATGCGTTATTGTCTTGATAAAGAAAACTTAAGATAGCTAAAAATATTATGCTTACCAAGGCATGACTCTAAAGTCAGTGCTGTGCAGAAGGACATAGTTTACTGTTGCCTAATGTGGAACACAAGGGCTGGGGGCTACAGCAGTCTACCCAGGGTGAGTCAGAAAGAAAACACATCATGTGTAAAAAATAAGGAACTATAAAGATATCAGTACCTCTGGGTTTCACCTACATTATTTGGCTGCTTAGTTCACTAACCAAGAAAAAACATAGCATAGCTTTAGAGAACAGAGGTCCAGTCAACCATCAGTTTAGCGAGAATATTTATAGGCATCAATGAGCAAGAAAACTACAAAGCAAACACAGGGAAGGCCACATTTTGTTGCTGGATTTTACAGAGCATGAAAATACCCAATAATTATCTGCTAATTTATGATGTATCAAATCTATTTAACAGAAGTAGAGGGGTTTTTGTTTGATTTTGGTTTGATTTTGGTTTGATTTTGGTTTTAGTGGGCTTTTTAGATTTTTGAAAGACTGCTCATGCAAAAGCCAGGAAGTTGCTATGGGATAGATATGTCTCTTGTTAACACTAGATCTAGCATTCCCAGTTTGTATTCCAGTAAGTGCAGAGGCCTCCCTGGAAACTTCCATTTCTCCCTTTACATCTATTGACTTGGCCAGCAATTTGATTTTTCAGTGCAATACATTGCAGTAATCACACTTGGCAATCACAAGTGTGGATTAGCATAGCCAAGCGTAGGAAGACAGGGTGCAGTTTCCTGTCCAGCCTCAGGCAGAAGGGGACATTTTGCAGAGCTGGTGTTGTGCAAGTTTGCAAAAGCAACATAAACATGCAAAAGGCCCCTCAGGCTTTACATTTTGACACATCCCACAGTTCAGTTTAGTTGAAGTGCTTCTTTTTGCCAAATGAAACTGTACCTGATTGGGGAAAGAAAAACCCCACTACATATTAAGAAACCCACAACATTCATCTAGCAGCAAAGTAGAAGTTGTGTCAAAAGCTAGATCAATATCTGTTGCTACAACTGTACAACTATATTCCTAGAAGAGGGAAAAAAAGTCTGATGAGAAATGCTGAACTGCTTGCAGATTTCCTTTTTGATTATCATTCCCTCTACTCTCTTGTCTCCAAGTAATCTCAACCTTATCAAAACAGAAAAGATGACTGTTAAAGGATCTTCTAGACAGTGGATGTAGTTTTGCACAGCTGCTAGAGTGATCCTGGATTTGCTAACAATATTTTACTAAAGAATGGAGAAATAACTGTAGTTCTAGTAAGACTGAAGACGCCTTACCCTCTTCCTTAATAAGACAACTGCTGTTTGAGCCTGCCATTCTTGCCTTCTGCCTGTGACCTACAATCAAACCCTTCTTTTATTTTCAAAAAAAATTGCAAAAGTTTCTTCTGAAATTTGACTGGTGTTAGACAAGCTTTTCATTAGGAAAGAACTTATGTTTTACTTATAATTATTCCTGTACAGAGCCAAGCACAATGTATGCACCAATAGGAAGTCAATACTGGATGCTCTCTATAAAGATACAAAACTTAAAGCTGATCAATGCTTTTTCATCAAACTATATTCTAGAAGAAAAATAGGATTGTTGTAAGATATCTTCTAGGTTTCAACTGAAAAATACAATGATGCTTCCACTAACAACCATAAATACAAAGTGCTGTCTTTACTCAGTGAAATAAAGGCGAGGGGAAGGTAATTAGACAAAAGAGCAACTATAAACTGTGGAGATACTTTTCCACAGAACTAATATAAAGGGAGAGAAAAAACTTTTGAAACTGTCCCAGGACAAATACGGGGGCATTTCTGGACCAGTCCCTGACAAAACCCACTATGCAATTAAGCGGTATTCCCGGTGCAAAGTGTTTGTCAGTAAACTGCCTAGATTCTCTATCTGTGATAAAATTTATGAAACTCTACACTCACCCTTCTTTCTTAGCCCAGCTGTTCATATACATTAATGTGCCATAAAGAATAAAACCTTTTCATACGCTGAGAACTAATGCCAAAGAGTGGTTTCACTAACCCACATTTTGAAATAGAAAGCACTTAGTGAATTACTCAGCTCTTAAGAAATATCGGCTTCAGGGGTTTACCAGCTAAGGCATTTCTTGTGTGACAATCTCTGGGTCCTTATCCAGTCTAGATCCTTATAAATGACACAACAAGGAACACAAATATCTTTTCTAAGGTTTTTTTTTTGGTGGTGGTCTGTTTTGGGGGTTTTTGGTTGTTTGTTGGTTTGTAGGTTGGTTTTGTTTACAGGAGATTTTAATATTATCTTCTACTTATTGCTGTAGACATGTCACCAGACAATGGATACCAAAGTATTATTATTATCAAGGATACCAAAGTATTCTCTTAAATCAGGGTCACCATGTCTGCAATAACAGCAACATGCTGCAACAATCAGATAGCTATGACAATTATCTCCCTTTAACAGCTTCTCAATTGCATTTATGCCTGCCAGTTTTTGTACAGCAGCTCAGCACTGTTGACATCTCATGAAAGAAGAGCAAGTGGACAGATGGGACAACTTGCACCAACAGTGACATTGTCAGCCAGATGTGTAACCAGCACTGCCACAAATGTGCTATTAAAGTTTCTAACAACTGGTATCCTTTGATTTTGCTAGGCTGAATTAACAGGCTTTTACAGAGAAGCTATCCAAAGAAAACTTCTCTGGACTGCAACGGATTTAGGAGCAGGCTAAATCAACCCTCAGCAATAAATTCTCTTTAATTCTGCATTTATTTTACATGTGGGAACCAAGGATATTCAGAACTACTGGAAAAAGGGTTGTACCAATTTTTTTCGTTGATTTTTTTTTGGCTTTGATAGCATGTAAAATTCTGTATACAAGGTTCAGTGTCGACACAACAATAAGGCCCCACCTCCTATTTTATTCGTGGGTGATAAAGAGGACAGAGAAGATGTAATAAGCAGACTCATGATAAAATAGAGGTTGGAAGAGACCTAAGGAGGTCCAGCTTCCTCCACAAATCAAGGTTAACCCTGAATTCACATTAGGTATCTGAGGGTTTTGAAAACCTTCAGGGTCACAGATTCCCCAGCCCCTCTGTGCAACCTGTTCCAGTATCTGACAATCCTCACAAAAGAAAACAAAACACAACATCCCCCTTATATCCAGTCAGAGAGTCCCATTTCATTTAATAAGCATTGTCTCCAAATCTCACAGCATGGACCTCAGTAAAAAAAGGGTCAAGATGTTTCAAAGAAATTAAAAGTAATTTTTAGAGGAATGAAAAGTCAAAGAATAAATTCTTGTGTATTTTCATGACTACTTATTTAGGACTACGCTATATTCTGCGTTTATTCTTCAATTCTAACAAACTCCCCATGTGTGAGGAAGCATGTGACAGCTTCCCTCTCCATGCTCTCCTGTGATCTGTTTGCTTTCCCAGTAATCACTTGCTCTGTTCTCTAACTTTTCTCCCCAATATCTAAGCTATAAGCATATTTCCAATTAAGAGTTCATTCAAGAACAGACTGGCTGGAAGCCTTTAAACAGTGAATAGCCCAAGCTCAGCTTTCCACCATTTATAGGAATGCAAATGTCCTGAAAAGCATATCCAGCCCCTATGCTTCAACTGTCTGTGAAAAGGCAGCACACAGAGGGCCCATAAAACCAATGCTGTACCAGCTAAGGACTCATATGTGCAGTCTCCCTGTTTCTCTTCGATAACATAACCTGAGTCATGACCATTCTTTATTGTCTCCCCCATTTAATAAACAAGCAATCTTCTGGAGGCAAGACATGTATTTCTGTGTAGAGATTTATAATGCATTGAAGTAGTGAGTCAAGAAACTGGATCATTTTTAATGTCCTTTCAAAACAATGGAGAAGTTCAGTTATGGGGGTTCACTACTGCTCTCACTGCTAGTTATGTACCCTATTTAAAAATCCTAAATGCTCTTTTCAAATATCAAAGAAAAAAATAGAACCAGTCCTTCTATCATTATTCCATTTTATTATGTTCTGTGCTAGCCTCCTTTAGCGCCCTGATTTTCTTTGGTCTTCAAACTCATCTTCACTCCCATCTCCTTTTTCAAAAAGGGTAGTGTGAAGCCTACCTCAGCTTTGGTGTCTGAACTCCTTTTATTTGCCTAAATAATGTTAAAGGGGAAAAAAAAAAGTAAAACCTGTTCAATAAGTATTTTCTTTGCTGCCTTTAGTACACCTTTCCCTTTAATTTTCTTCTAATATTTTTAGTTCATTGTCTTCCATAGTATTCAGTTTTTCTTTTTCTCAAAGGTGCCTGATCTTTCTGAATGTAATATCATTTTCCCTTTTACAGTATCCTCTATTGCTAACAAGGGTGTCTTTTGATGTCTCAGACCTTTTCTTTATCGGCTCACCTTTCATTCTGCTTTTTAGAACTATTCAACCAACAGAAGTCCAAGCCCATGTTATTATAAGCATAAAAATTTAAAAGCTTCATTTTGTGTGTTTGAACTGTACTCTCACTTTCTCTTGAAAATCTAAGTAAATATGCCAGAAAACTAGGCATAGACTAGACTAGACCTAGCATAGGTGCATAACATGTTCTTACACAAATATATGAGTATATGCAATACAAGATGCAGTTGAGTGATTTTATATCCAGGTGGCCAACAGCTGGAAAGGTCAAGGACAGAATGAAGACAAGCTCTAGTTTTCCTGAAATCATAAACAAAGGAGTTCATATATCTTCATTTCATGGGGCCCTGCCACAATTTTATTGCCCTAGACATTGCTAAAAATATATACATTGAGACAGCAGACTTTCTATGTGTTTCTGCCATCACCTTCTCTAACTAGCATGGTCTCTGTATCTACTGCTGAACAAAGACATACACGGCAAAATGAGGTCTGTAGGTTTTATATCAAAAGACACATGGCTCCACTGTTTATTGTAAGTGTCACACTCTACTACTTAATAGTTAGTTAAGGATTAATAAAAAAGAAAATCAATTGCAAACATGTTTCTGTGCAGTAAACTTTGTTTTTGACAGTGAGACTATGTATTCCACATATTTTTTAAGTACATAGTTTTTAAGGACATTACAGAGAATAACCCTAATTATTTTTACTTATATTTCCAAATTTCTCTTCCATGCTTGCATCAAATGTCTAAGGAACTTTGAAAGAATTTTATTCAATAACTGTTTTAAAATAAAATACATTAAAAGTCTAAAAATAGAAAACTGAAAGGATCCTGTCCACTGTGGACGGAGTCCAAAGATCCACACTGTCCAAAGAATTGCCTGAAATACTGAACTGTGGCCCCCCATGCCTTCTGGGGTACTTAGAAGGATTTTTTAATTCCTTCCCTCTCCAGAGGCCCAGCTTGTCAGGAGAAGTGGAAAATGCTTCTGTTCAGCACGAGTGGCAGCCTAACACCCAGAGAAAGCCCCAGAGAGTACCCTCAGACAAAGAGAAGCCCTTCTTTCCTGGTTAAGTGCTATAACCAGTGACTTAACAGTAACCTCCTGTTACCAATAAGCTGTGAAGTAGGTGGTGAGCACTGACACATACATTGTCACACCTTACAGATAGAGCTTGTCTGTGCATTTGGTGAGCTCAGAAGTCACACCAGGGTAGACATCACTCTGCTCAGTGTTCAGGCCCACCAGGGCAGGGAGAGAGGGATCTCACCGAGAGAGAGGCAGCTCTGGCTATGACACCAACTCTGATTGCAAGCATCAGCAGAACTTGTCACTACTTCAGAGAGAGAATTAGTTAACCGAGATATTTATGGGATTACAGTGATGAACTCCAACATCCCTGGTTCACCTAGATTCACTTTTTATATCTTTGCTATTAACACAGAAATAAGCTTACAGGGCTAATATTGTATTTTGTAATGTACACACCAAATTTCTAGACACTTAAAATTATACAATCTAAAATACATAATGCGCAATAAAGGAAATAAATTCCCACAAAGAAATCTTCACTTTCAAATGTGTCATGACCCTCTTTTTCCAAATGGAGGTGCTACTGAAGATTTCAAAAGCACCTCAGCATGCCTTGAAACTGAAGTGAGGTATATTCTGAATATACTGGTTTTGAACTTTGAAATACAAATGATCACTGCTATTGGTAAGTCATTCAGTATTATCAGTATTTAACCCACTCCCTAGTAGTGTAAGTTGGGAGAGTCGAGACAAAATTTGTGGCACGTAATGGCTTTTTCTTTTTAGATTTTTATGTTAATGTATGAGATCAAGCACATTTACTTTGAGCATTCCTCCCCAGAAATCGTAAAGCAAACCATTCTGATTCCACACGTCTCTCAGTATACCAGTATGCTTTGTTATTATTGTTTACCTTTTCTTCTGCCAAGTTTTATTCCACAAACATCAATAGTGTGTATTTAGAACACTAAAGGCAACTGGGATATACATTATACACAGAGAATTTATTTATCCAGTCATGTGCTGCTCATGTTCATGGCTAGCAGGCGTGAAGCCTGTAGCAACTACATTGTTTTATACAGTTCCAATTACACAGAAAGGTGCATCATAATTTCCCAGCCCAGCACAAGACAGCAATGTTCCAGGTCACCAACACAGAAATGAAACCACCAGCATCTGAGGGGCAAATCAAATGCCATCTTCCACATCTCCCATCTCCCTTAGCTCCTTATCAAAACCTCTCTCTGAAGGTTCAGCTTAGAAGTCTGAAAAGCTGAGTGGCCACCCGGGCTCTGTTTTTATTGTATCTCTCAAAATCTGAGAGGCAGTTTTAGCCCTTCATCATACTCTCTGCTCTGAGGTGTTCATCTGGGTCGCTACCAGCAGCAAGCAGAAACACACACACACACATTCAGGGACTCTGTTGTTAGAGGTCAGATCAGAAGAGGACTTAGGAAGCACAAGAACTACAACAGTGAGCCTAGATCCTCTCCTCTGAAAGTGGTCAACTGAAGATGTTTCGGGATTGCTTTAAAAAAAAAAGATCTATGTATATCTTCCTAGTCACTAGACATGTGCCTTCCGAGTCTGCATCCAGACTAGATTTTTTTCTAGTACCCAATTGAGTTATTCTTTATGAATTCATGGAGTTGCTTTAGAAACACATTTATACTTTTAGCCCTCTCAAGATTGCACTGGGCATGAATTCACAACTGTGTGCACTGTGTGAAAAAGTACTTAATTTATTTTTAAATCAAATAATTCCATTGACTGACTTGAGTCCCTGTATTTTGAGAAACAGTGATTAAATTATTTCACACTCCCATTCTCCATGCCACTCCTGATTTTATGGCTCTCTGTGATACCCTGCCCTTTTCCAAGCAGGAAGGTGTGAAGTTTTACCTTGTTGAGAACATATTACCTGCTGCTGACTGACCTCATTGCAATTAATCTAGATGAGTTATGAAAAGATGAGTGTTATGTGGTTAAAAGATAAACATGAATAATGTTCACATCCAAAATTTTGAATTCTCTTCCCCTCTAACAGAGTCTTGAAATAGCTAAATAAAGTTTACACTCAGGTCTTGCACAGTAACAAACAGCTGGGCTGTCGGTAAGTCTTTCAGGAAGTCTTGCTGAGGTGGACAGAAGCAGATACGATTCAAAAGGGCTTATTATATTCCCCTCAACACAGCATTTTCAGACCAGAGCTGCCTTCAGGCAAAGCAGAGTGCTAATTACCAAAAAGGCTGGGTAGGCAGGTTACACAGCGCACAAAGTAGTTGATGGCAAAAGGAAGAAGCATCCCTGATGTGAAGAGTTAAACAAAGCATGGGGGAAAGCCCACCCCTGTGGATATAGAGCCAGTTTGTTCCTTTGGAGAGGGAGGGAGAAGAAATGCATGCAGCCTTCAAAAGCTAACCTCAAGGACCTAGCTCCAGGACTAGGACCCACACAAAAAAAATGCTGCCAGATGTTTTAATAAGAACAGTATTTTTTTCCCCTAAATTAAAATTCTAAAGAACTATTTTGTTTTTATTTGGCATTTCTGTAGTTTGTCCCAAGCAATTTCAATAATTCAATGATTCCAGTGAGGAAGTAATTACTTTTATAAATAAAGATAAATTAATGTTAACATTTGTCAGAAAGTTCTAACGTCTTTAATAGAAAACAATGATATCATATCGTTATATGTTGTTACTAACTGTATCTATAATTTAATGAAGATTTATTTCAATACATCTTCCATAAAAATTAGGGGGAAAAGGCATTTGTTTTTGAAAGTCCAAACTCATGGTCCTTGACATGATATTATGATGATTCACTTCAACTGCTCCTTTTACAACTTTTACAAAGAAAACTCAATACATGAACAAAAACCTGCAGAGGCCTAAGCAAATATCTAGTTTTAACTGAGTAAATAAGTACACTGAAGCTAAGGCGGTCACCTGCATGCAAGATTTAGCTACTTACGGAAGTGGTATCAAAGCTGATTTGTCAACACTTGGAAAAATGAGAGAATACAAGCAACAGAACTACAGAGCAGATGTTCACTAGGGAAATACACAGGCAAAATGTCGTTTTAAGGGGAAAAAAATTAAAGTATGGTTTTGGTGGTTTTTTCACAAAAAAACCCAAAACAAAACATAAAACCGTCTGTAATAGCATCAGGATTTCCTGACTATGAGAAAGAGGGAAAATTCAATTTATTCTCAGAGAACACCTTGGGACATCACAGTTTGATGTCATTAATCACTCCCAAAACAACAGAATACAAAACACCTAATGATCTTCTAGTTATTAATATGGCAACAAAGGACATAATCACTGAAATATTTAAGTTGACGTAGCAGAACACTTGTTTTCAGTTTAAAATCAAATTTTTTAAGATGCTATAGTTTATTAAAATTTCCAATTAATATTGTGTGATATTAATTCTCAAGTCTGGAAAATACTGGGTTCTCCTCAATGTCATTGTAAATGTCAACATTTGACAGTGCTGTCTTTTAATGGAAACGACCACAGAACTGAAGCAGACATCAGATGGTGACATAGGATCCTGCACACTTGAATGGGGTTTTTGTAATTATTTTGGGGTTTTTGTCAGATTAGACTTAGCCATTCTGCAACTGCAGGTCAAATTTTCATGCTTGTTTCAACAGCTTATTTGAATACCCAGTATAGACCAATACTAAATTCCCCAAATTGTCAATAAAAGGAGTCAATAGAGCTCCTGACAAGAATCTGTTTTCTGAAGAAATTTTAATAGAATTTTTGTTTTAAGTCTCTCTTCCACCATTAGGCTCCTTCCCAAGGAGCAAATATAATAAAGACTGACGAGATGATTTATTCCTCACTATATTCTCTAAAGGTGGACCTTGATGTTTATTAGGCCAGCAATCAGTAGGACTTTATAAGATGTAAAAATTTCCACTAATGTTTGAAGTTTATTGTTGTGCATTCACAGAATAGACAGTTGAGTAATATTTGTACCTGGCTCATGACACAAATAGAAGTTGTTTTACACTTACCATCTAGATTTGAAATCAACATTCCACGTCATATTTGAAATTGTCAAGAGGAGCCACCTAAACTCAGAGAGCTGTAAAGTAAAGGTGGTATTCATCAGTTTTAAAAAAAGAAAGGAATTGCAGTATAAAAAAACCCCAAAACAACAAAGCACCCCCCAAAAAATAATAAAAAATCAACCAAAAACCCCAAACAGGAAAACAAACAAACAAACAAACAAAAAACCCCAAACACCTACATGACCAAAATAACATTCTTTCTGTAGATATACTGTCTAATGGCAGGACCTATGAGAAAATCCAAAGGGCTACGCGGAGATGGAAAGGCAGAAACTTATTACATCAGAAGTGCATCAGCCTATCATGAAGCAAAACCACTCCCAGTTGCAGGCTTTCTTGGGACACAGAACCCATTCCCTCCTCTGATATCAACCCTCACACTGCTAGTACTGTTCCTACTTTTTGTCTGAAGAAAGTCAAGTTATACACTTCCTAAGCCTGATATCAGCCTCAAGCCACTCTTCTCTTAAGAGTAGAAGGTTGCTCTAAACCCTTTTATCAAGGGGTGAATAAAGTCCAACTTCGTGGCACTGACAAATCAGACTATTACACCTGTCAAAGAGCATCTCACAAAATGGGTGGCTTGAGGGCTTCAGGGACTACAGGCAGACATTTTCCAGTTTCCATTTGTTCTGAAATCACATCCTATCTGTTTTGCAGTGAGTTGGGAGAGTAAATGGATGGACTGGAATGGTTTCCCATAGTACCAAAAGCTTTGCCTTAGTACTGACATGTCCAGTATAAAGGAGTCTGGTCCCTTTTCCTACTGCCAGCAAAAAGCCTGAGAGCATTTCTTCCAAGGAGAAGGAATTTGAGAACAATACATCTCAGTCTCTTCTTCAAAGCTGCCACACCCCAATATAACACAGCTATAAAGATTTTGGCAAGGAAGTAGTGTCTCACAAGTACAAAAGTCAAAGCAAAAACATCAAAGAAAAAGGGAGATGAATTCTAGAAGGCATAAGGAAGGGATTGTAATTTGGTACAGTGTCTTTGATGCAATGGCACTCAGAAGAGATTATACAGAGTGCAGCATTTTTCAGAGTCATGATTTGAAGAACCTGACCTGTCAGCAGTTTGAGATAAAGTTAAATTTTATTTTTCCTGGTGACTGAGTTGTTAATGATCTACCTCTGTGTATCTCTAAGACTTTGGAGTAGGAGACACTTTAAGAATCAAAAGCCTTCATCCAGAGATCAGTTCAGAGGCTGGTGATAAATGACTCCTCTGCAGAGAGAGCACAGCTCTTGTGTATGACCTTCCATCTAAGCAGGGGGTGTATCCTCCAATTTTGAAAACCGCCCTCTGTCTGCTTAAGTATATTTATCTTCTACTCCTCAAACAGACTGAAAAATCGAGAAAAATGAAGTGTTAGGTTGGGACAGACCTCTGAGATAAGATGTCATAAGTAGTATAGTCAAATTTATCTATTTTGCCATTCATTTAAGCTGTTTTATATACTATACAACCTCAATGTTTATTTTTAAGAAGGTTCTACAGGTAAAGACTAAAGTAAAATATTCTTCTTTGACTTACCAAACCAAACTTTCTTTCAAAAATGACCCTAATATAAAATAAGCTTATTAAATTATTTAACAAATATAATTATTTATAATGTTTTTCATGGAATATATGCAGAGAAGTCACTAGATGGTTAGATAACTTAAAAGCTATCCATATTTTTAAGGTCTGTTTCTAGATATTCAAACCCATTTTATAATTCTTCACAGTAGTAATTTCTAAATTCCATTTAAAGAATTCAAGTATCAAGAAACTATCAAGTGCAAAACGTATTGTATCTCTTCCTGTGTTTCTACCATTTTGCTATATGCAGGTTAATTTGTAACAGGATGAGGAGTTTATCCTTAATACTGTAACTTGGTTTCAGTTTAATTGGCTTAATCTTGCTAGTTTGAATCGCATGAAAAAATCACACTATAACCTCCCCTCTTTTATAGCCCATTAAATAGTCTTATATATTATATCTATTTTGTATTTCATATCATTTGCCTACACCTCTAATTTCTATTGTTTTATTAACTCTAAAAATATTAATATAGACTATGTTCCACTTTGTGGCGTAGGTCATTTCTATAAGCATTTTTAATGTTTGATAAGTTAATGAGTCATTTACAAGAATTCTTGGGGGAAAAAAATATCCTGTTAGAAAACACGTCAGATGCTCTTGAAACAGAATCTTATGTAATTCCATTATAATTTTTGTCCCAGTTAGATTTGGTTGTTGATTGCAAAGGCAAGCATTCATATATAAACCTCCTTCCATGAGCTATGAAAGGAGAACATACACATTAACTTCATTGCTGACATAAAGTTACTACAGTTGTCGTTCTTACTTCAGAACGGCTCCCTACTTCAGCTGTGCTTCTTCTAATGAGTTGCTGATATAAAGACAGACACGGGCCAGAACTTGCTTCCTGAGACACCAGTAAAACGATTTCTCATCTTCTGTCTCTGCACGGAGCAGCTAGAATTACAAAGTCACAAGGACAGAACAAGTGAATGAATTATAGTTTCAAAGGTATCAACAACAGTAAATGAAGACACTGGGTTAACTGTTGTAATTCTTTGCACTTAATACTGATCTTAAAAATTATCATAAATTGAACAGACAAGTTTGGAATAATAGGCTCTAATTTTAACTTTGTGACTGATTTGCTGGGAACTCAAATCTCTCAGCTCTTCAACTTTCTTTTCCGTAAAATATATCTGGTAGTTCACACCTAACTCTCAAGGCTCCCGGGTAGGGGAAGAAGATCTGATTTGAAACATAATTTTCAATACTTATATTCAACAAGATGCAAATCATTTACTGAAATTCTCCATTTTTTTTAAGGAAGTATCTATAACAGTGCAAACTAATGCTGTATACAGAAGCTCTGCATAAACACTCAGACAAGGAGTAAACTTAA
>VZRE01010159.1:0-18438 GCA_013396775.1 Cephalopterus ornatus
AGATTGCCCAGAGAGGTTGTGGAGTCTCATTCCCTCAAGATATTCGATAGCCATCTGGACACAATCCTGAGTACCAGGGAACTCTGCTTGAGCATGGAGGTTGGACTAGATGACCTCCACTGGTCCCTTCCAGTCTTTACTATTTTAAGATTCTGCGATTCTGTGGTTAAATACCTGAAGATATTTAAAAGACTTGTAGACATGGAACTTAGAGGCATGGTTTAGTGTTGAATTTGGCAGTTGTAAATTTATGGCTGGACCCCATGGGTCTTTTCCAGCCTAAATGATTCTGGTTCTATGGTCTTGGTGGAGATGATGCAGGAAACCTAAAGGACATTCATGCTCTTATTGAGGGGTACAAGCCAGGCAAGTGAGATACAGCCTTTTGCATCTCAAGAGGCTCTGGCTACATAATGTGTGGATGTCTGAACCCCAGCACATCCGTATCATTTCTGCTGTTGGATATGGGCTGTTTGCATGAGCTTGTTCCCCTGGAACCAAAAAGAGAGGTCTCCTTCCTTCCATGAGCCCTGCCATCCATGAGAAAACCTAAGACTTTATAGAAACAACTTCCTGTTCAGAAGTGTATCATACTGTTACAATACACAGTGCCCTATATGCTTTCCCACACGTTGCTACCTGCATGTGAGCATTCAGCTCTCCGTTGTTCAGTGCCCCAGCAGAAGAAAGCATATGTCAGCTAGAGAGGTGAGTTTGGAGTGTCCAAAAATGTGCAGTGACTGCATTTCCTCCTCTTTCCTATATACACATATGAACATTTTTCCATCCAAAATAAAATCCCTTTTCAAGATGAGCCAATTAATTTAGAAAAAAGCCTAAATGATCAAACCTTAATGTAGTCCTTGAAACAAGCTTTAAGAAACTCTGATGTGACCAGGAACCACAAGGAATTCAGATAGTGTAGGAGTCCTGCAATCAGTCAAAACTGGATTTCTACTTGAAGAACCAGACAGCAAACACTGGTGTTTTTGTTTCTGAGACAGTATTTAACCACATACTGAGAACACTGTTTCAGAAACTAAACCCCATGAATTCTCCACTTCCCCATGGTATAAGTGAGCTTTTGTCATGCCTCTCCCTGCATGAAATCTTTCAGTAATCCCACCTGATTTTGAAGACTTTCCCATTGCTTTACTTTTTTTTTTTTTAAAGAAGATGGAACTGAAGATTAGATTTGTGCAGCCAGTGACAGCTAGTCACTCTATTGCTCTGATGCCTTCAAAAATTGCAAACAAATGTGTTTCCGGTGCTAAAAAAAAGTAGCACTAAACAAGTAAAAAAAATATCTCTGCCAGAGCATCTGTACTAGTCCATGACTTATACCTCTTGCATGGAGTCATTTTTCTCAACAATGACCCGAGTGTCCTTGTTTTATAGGAAACTCTCTTGTCAGGAACTCCCTCCTGCAAATCCAGACATGCAGAAGTTCAGCACAGGAAGTCAGGCTGTCATGGCTCCAGGCATTGTTAATCATTCTTAAGTGATCATTAAAAGGCAGCAACAGCAGAAAAAGGATGCGGCTCTGGTGAGGTCAGATAACAAAAATGTCTTTTTTTTTTCAGGGGGGTGGGGGGCAGTGTAAAACAAAAACACATTTTGCAGACTGAGTTTTAAAACTCTATTCAATGACTTGGAGTTTAGGACAGGAAAAGAAAAATACAGTACTGGGCTCACAGTTTCTGAGGCCATTCCTACCCTACTTCCTGTGCCCTCCACCCACCTCCCCCATTCCCAACAGACAGACCCACACTCCCTCTGTCTCTCTATACAACCACAGAGGCTTTGCTGTACCCAGTGCTGCTTCGAGTCTAATACCTCAGGTGTTCAAGACCTGACAATTCACAGAGTGCTGTAATTGCAGTTTTCCCTGCTTTGAAAACTTTAAAGACCTTTGATTTCTTAAAGCCTTTGGATTTTAAACCATTAAAATTCAGATTCAATATAAGTTTTGTGACACAGTCCAATTTTTGCAGTCTATATGTGCTGTACCTATGTTTTGTCATCATTTATCATGCCCACTTGTGGCTTTGGTGTCATTTGTGCCATCAACTAAATGTCATTGACCCTATTATTATGAGAAACGTATAGCACAAAGTATTTCTTCTCCCCTTCTGAACCTCTCCTGTATACTACCATACGGTTTCTGTACCAAGGGCACTCCACCATCTGGACTGTGGAGCCTAACGCCCTGAGGAAGAAACTGACATAAACCAATTTATGTTAAGACCCAGACCCCAGACATACGATATTGGTGTGGCCATACGGCAGGCCTCCACAGATGAGGAAGGATTGTCAAGTCCCTGGTAGCTTTCCCAGTTCCTCCCACCATCAGTGGTCCTGGTTCTCGGCTGTGGCAGGCATGCCCACGTGATCCTCTGGGACCCATTTAGAGACACTGCACACCCTGCCAGTAGGCTCCTGCCAAGGCCTCTCACAGGCAGGAAAAGCTCTGATCACACACCCTGAGTCCGCACAGTGTATTCTTGTGGCACTGCCTCAGATCAGCAAGAGGGATCTCGGTGGAGGTATCAGATGGGATCAGTAGCCAGCAACCCTTTTACACCTTCTTTCTTTTTGTAAACTCTCCCCATTTAAGCTCCTAATTTCTCAGACCTGGTTATGCTCCTGCCTACCTCTCCCAGATTTTGATCCCCATCCGCCTCCAGGGACCTCTTTCTCTTAAGTGTCTGAAAAACAACCTCTGTTTCAGTCAGGAGGAGAGTACGGATATAGGAAAAGGTTTTCACCGTAAAGTTAGGACCATTTTTTCTGGCTTATTTTTGTCAGAGTCCATCATACAAATGCTGCCCATCACCTGTACACAGAGAAACCGTTGATAACCTCTACTGGCTTATTTTTGTCAGTCTCCATCATGCAAATGCTGCCCATCACCTGTACACAGAGAAAGCATTGATAACCTCTGCTGGCACCTCCAGCGTGTGCTGCCTGGGCCAGCATCTCAGAGGGATGCTCAGTGTCCCAACTCTCTCTTCAGGTTGCCACTCCTGCCCATACAGGAGAACCTCACAGCCCAACAGCACCACTGTGCCAGGCAGGACAACCCTGCACCCCACTGCCAGGAAACTGCAGTGAAGCTTTCAATCTCAAGTATGTGTATTTTAAGAAAAGCTGAGAAAAACTAATGGCTTACAAAACAAATCACAAATATTTGCTTATTAGTCTGCACTTAACTTCACAATTCAGCCTTGCACCTTTTTATTTCGCTCTTTTTTCTCTTTTTGCTTCATTGCAAAACATTGAACCAGGCTGCTTGGCAATTAATCCACAGCTGTAGTTGCTAAGGAACCACCAAAGAAAGTAGATTAGTCTCCAGTAACCTGTTTCGTTGTCAGAGGTATTTATTTTGCATAAAGGCAATAACAGTACACAAAGGGGTTTATTGAACTTGGATGAACAAGCAAATTATGCATTACTTTTCCTTCCATAGCTTTCTCTGCTGTCACAAAGCTCCACACAAAGACTTGAGCATTTCCTCAGGGAACAGGATTTATTTATTCAAACTTGTGCACTCCATTCAGGGCCAGACTGGAGGATGTTGTCTCACAGGCTGCACTCCAGTTTCCCCAAGGACATGCATGAGGGATACTTGTGTCCTTTGCCCTTCCTCTCCAAGCATGCTCACCTGCCAACCACAGCACCAGCCCTTGGCCTTCCCAAGACCTGACAGCCAGGGAGGACACAACAGGCTGCCAACTGACACCAGCCCAAAATAGCACTGCTTCAGGCAGTGGATTGATTCTGTGGAGCTCATTTTTCACTGTTTAACTGCTGACTGCCCTCTCTAGTCAGCAGCGGAAGCAGAGCCTCCCCTGCCTGTACTGCCCTGCAGCCATGCTGCCCACGGTGTCCTGTCCACCCGCGGGCTCTGTTGCCCTGCAAGTCACCTCCATGCACTTCTGCTCGCTACAGCTGCCAGAGCAGAACTGGAACAAACCTCTTCCAAACACTCTGCTTTCAGTGAGGAGCAAATGACTTATCAGACACATTCTGCAAACAAGAAGCCTGACTACGTTGGTTTGTATTTCCTTGAGACGCAGTTCCTCTTGTTGTCCTGCTCCAGCACTTTCTTCTACACCCAAGCCTTGTCTGTTGGTGAAATTTCTGACATTTCTTCAGATGTTTTTTGGATATCAATAGACCAACAAGAAGGGATGAGCTATCAAGGATTACAGCAACTAGGGATTTGGAGATAAAAAACAAAAATACATGCAAATGATACTAAGGACTACCAGAGTCTTGCTCAGAGAGCTGAGGTAACACTGCACATACCACCTCATATAGTTAGGATCTGCGATGCCATAACACCAGCTGGTGACATAAGCACAGATTTTCAGAATTTTGTGCGCAAGAAAAGTTTTCAACCATGAAATCTAATGCTGGTAACTATACCAATGAGTTCTAAAATTAAAATCACAGAAATTTCCTATGTGGAGCGAATTTAAGTTCCACAGGGAGACACAGTATGGCAGACAAAAGTACCACAGCAGCAAATGAAACTGACACATTGTTTAGTGAAAATTAAAACTGTTTAGGTTTCTTACAGATTCAAGTCCTCATCTGCCTTCCTGGTGTAGTAGCCTCAGTTACTTTATTCCTTCATGTCACCAATGTGCTGCGGCCAGTTGGCTTCCTCATGCGTGAAGACTGGATGACTGCTACCAAACAGTTTGACAAACAGCTGACTTATGACTACGTTTTTAAATGAGGCTCTAATTAAGATCTCTTTCTTCTCTCCACCTATTGATTAAAACAAACAAACAAATAAACAAAAACAAACAACCCCCCCATCACATTAGGATGTATTTCATGTTAAGATTTCTATCATCTCCTTCAGACTCAGTTAAATTTGGCTAGCAGGTTGCAGAGTTACTGGAGCAGAGAGAACTGATACACAACTGGAGAGACAGACCATGTTATCACAGAAACTTCAGTTCTCTAGGAAACCTGGCTGAAAGTTGGTATACAAGCATTACAGTTATTGGAAAGAAGCACAGGTCTTGGAAGATAGGCAATCCACAACTGAAGCTTAAAGGAAAAATGGTACACAAAAGGTATTTAACACTATTTACAGCAATTCTGATGCAGGCACCAATACAGAAATTTCTAGATAAGGTCTTCTAGACCACTTGTTTCAGGTACTTTGAATCATCAGGAAAGATGTCACTGTGGGTTTAATAGAGGGAACTGTGCACTTACATTCTGTCAAAACTGATGATGTACACATCATCTCACAAGGTGTTCTGTGGGGCTTGGTTTTTATTACTCTGTGAAAGATTAGCACAAGATTACAACACCAGTGTTGTACAGCTACTCAGGTACTAGCATGGGAATTAAATGCACAGCTATACAGCTGTAAATTGAACTGCTATGGTATAGACTCCTTGCAGATGACATTCCACAAAATATAGTGCCATCAATCTCTCTTCTCCATTTCCTTCTTCTCCCCAGGAGATGTCTAATTGGGGATGTCTGTGTTATACTACCTTATGTTACAGTGTCTGGACGCTGATGTAACTTTTTCAATATACTGAAAATCCAGCTGATGACCAGTCCTAGGTCATTTTCTTAATTTACCACTGATTAATGAACAATCCAGCTGTTGTAAAATTCTCCCAATAGAGCAATTTGTTAGGTCAAGGAGAGGGGGAAAAAACGCCCACCGCTTAAGTTAGAGATGTTTTGTAGAAGCTTCTACAAAATAAGTGTTACAAACACTAAATTCTCCATGTCCAAGTTGTGAAACAATGGCTTGTGTTATATTCCCATGGCAATTTTCTTTTTAAAAGAGAGAAGGCTGTAATTCTATTCTCTATTTTCAAAGTATGATCTCACTCTCCAGAGCTAGTTAAGGACAGAAGCAGCCTGAAATTGTAATGACAAGAACAGGAAGAGCATCTGTGTACTCTTTTCACTAGTCTGTGAAAGACTTTTCACACAAGTCTACACAATAACCTGCTTGATGGTCCAAAGCAAAACTCTGACCCCTGTCATGTAGCAGGATGTGCAAGAAGAGGTTCAAAAAAGTATCAAATAACATGTTTGGATCATATCACCAAAATATACTGCAGTTATTCCTCTGGTTTGGTTGGAATATTTGTACTTTAGAAATTTTAAAGAGTATTTTATGAAACTGTGGCAATTGTTACCAATGGTAAAAAACTATGTATAAAAAAAAATAATTTGGTTTAGAATTATGTTACAAGGATATTATTCTCAGTTAAGGAAAAAAAAAAACCAACAAACAAGTCTTTGATGTTAAATCTTTTTTCCTGTTCCTTCCAGAATTATTTCCTCTACTTTATCGCTCAGTATGAACATACAGAAAGCAAAATCTTGGCCAAATATCATGTGCTTGCATACATCAGTTCTGATGGGGCATACATCAGTTCCACAGTTTCGTACTCTGGAGAGCAATGCTCAGTTCCTCTCATACACAAGACTGTGATGTCAACATGACATCAGTAACATTTGAGATCAAGATAAGAGAGGGTGGAAGGCATTAGTGCTTTGTTACTAAAAGGCAAAAAGAAGGATAAAGTCTTTGTAGATTTACAGATAATGATCTGGAAAGGGAGGGTAGCTGGGAACACTAATGGGGGCAAGGACAGAAGTGGAGAGTAGTGCATGAAAGAATAAGGATTTTCCATTTTCTATTCAGGCAGGATAGTATTAAAGAGGAGCCATTATTATGCCTAAATGTTCTTTCCTTTTGCTGTGTCCCTGAGGCACTTCTTCAGCTTCTGTCTCTAGATAAGTCTGAATCAGTTATCCTTCAAAGTGGAAGCCAGTGCCAAAACATTTACATCAAAGTGCAGCTAATTCAGACATTGGGCCCTAAATAATTCTTGTTATATTTCTCTACAAAAACCAATGAGTGCAAGGATGAGTACTATTGCAAAACAGATCATTCCATCAAACCAGTAGACCTTGAACTACGGTTCATCCAACTGCTGGCTTTCTTCTAGAATTAGACAAAAGCAGTGTGTAAAATAATTAAGCAGCTGAGTGTAAAATAATTTAAAAATACAAGGTTCAATATGTCAATGTGGATTCCCGTTTTGCACAAGGGTAATGTTGCTGAACTTGGTAGAAGGGCTTCACTGAATGTGATCTAATATAAAGGGAATTCAATTAGGCATGAAAATTTAGTATTTCTTTGGATAAAGAAAGAAGTAAGTGCTGCTGCTGCTGACAATCAATCTGCAACAAAGCCTGGCCATAAATAATTGAGTATCAAAAGTAGATAGCAATGAAAGGATACAATTTCCTTATAGTGTCTCAAGGGTATCCTATTATGTTATAGTGCATGGATAATTAAAAAAATTGGCTGTGAAGACAATGCACCTCATCCAGGTCCCAGATTTTAAGACTGTAATTATCCAGTCTGGATTTGTGCAAAACCAGAAACTGCAGAATGTCATTAAACAGTTCTTTCGTTAAGTCAAGTGCCTCATGGTTGGGTTGGAATATTGTTCTGCTGGAAGATATCCAGCCCCAATTTAAAAATATGAAAAAATACCAAACCCACAGCATCTCTAAGTGCATTGTTCACTAGATAATTGTAGTAATTTCTAATCTAGTCTCAGACTCTGACTGAATCTCTTATCTACTAGATTAAAGAGTTCTCTGCAATCACAAATACTCTCTTCCATGCTTTTCGATCTCATGGGCTGAGTCTCCCTATATCTGCATGTTGCACAGGCAACTGCTGGCTGTGCTGCACGATGTGGCTGAATGCATGGGATGTATGGTCAGCAAAGCAGAGTGACCCCTGGCTGTCCTGGTTTTACTGAGCACTCCTAATCTGTACGTGTGCCAGAGGTGCCACCTTCTGCTCCCACTTAAGGGGAAGAAGTGCAAGGAGCTTGTGGGTGCTAAACTTGTCTGCCTGCATCTGGATGACAGTGAACAGAGGGTCTGACAATGGTCAATGGCCCAAATGAATAGCGCTCACAGATCACAGGAGGTGGTCTGAAACAACAGTATCCAAACTAAGTCACCTCACCAGCTCAATGCTGATATGTAGCCATCAGCACACATAAATCCCTCCCAAGGCAAAAGTTTTCCAAAACAGGTCTACTCATGGAATTATTTTCAATCGTCCACCTAGTTTTTAAAAATATTGGACAGAGCACTTTCCGAATACCCTGACCAATGCCATTCACAAGGTCTGTTGAGCTCCCCTCCTCTTACTGTCTGCCATTCTGATCACACATTCAAGGAACAAGCTCCCTTCCATGCAGTTTCACATTCTAAGTTCATGCTCTGTTGATTATTCACCACAATTCTTGAACCTGTCAGATTCAATGCCCTGCAAAATACAATCCCGGGGCTGTATGCTATGAGTAGGATGTACACTCATTGTTCCATGATGTTGTATGTGGATGTTAAAAGGCAAACAAAACCAAGCAGCTATAGAACTGTTTGTCAGCATTAGGACATAGCCATCTGTGTGGGGAATACTTTTATTTCATTTATTTGGGTATTTTCTCAAAGTACTGTTAAAGGCCAGCTGCAAAGCTTCATAGCAAACACTACTAAACAGTCATGACACATACGTTATGTGTCTTCATAAGATTAGAGCTCACCAGAACCACTAGAGTGACCAAAGCTATTCCAAAATATCCTATCTCAAATTACTCTCAAGAGAGCTTCCAAGTCCATTCTCAAGTATTGAGGCATTTACAATGTTCATCAGTCCAGAAAGTAGAGGATGAGCATAGTAGAGCGGAGATTATGTGATGAAAAACTTACCTTCTTCTTTAGCACAGAAAAAAAGTGTTGCAAGAAAACAAGAGGTTTAAAAAAGAAAAAATCTAAAATGTTCCAAAAGGAAAAATATGATAACAAATCAAAACCCAACGGATTTTGATTTCAAAATATGACTCCACATCTTTGTGGACAGCACTGTGCAGGTACCTCTCAGGAAGGGCCCCTCAGCCAGAACTCCTTGATAACAATGCCCTACAACTACACAGATGCCAGAGCACTCCATGTCCCTCTCCTGTACCTTAACATATAGGACAGACATCTGAGCTGCACTCCTGGGAATGGAAATCCTTCAGGCTCTGTAGTATACAGCAGTGTATTACAAGTGCAGTGTAAATTGGCAGCCACTTCAAAATCAGTCTTCGAGGTCATACCATAAAAAAAGATGTGAAAACATCTATCTCAGCCAGCGTCCCTTTTCCAAGTGGCCAGTAACAGATGCTACAACATGCAGAGAACTGTATGTGTCAGCGTACATTTCTATCATCAGTCTATTAGCTACACAGGAGTAAGCAGAAACAGATACAAATCCACATCTCTAGATTTAGTAGAAACAAACAAAATCCATCCTCCAAAAACTTTTATAGATCTTTTTGTGATCCACTGTGTCTCATGCCAATGAAGTTCTTCCTTTGTCTTACTCTTGAAGTGAAAAATTTCCGATTAGATCTAACTTCATCAACCATAATTGTTGATTAATTTTTGCTGTGTGAGGTAAAAAATGAATTATCATTCCACATTTATTTTATGTTTCTTTTAAAATTTTTTCAGGGCATTTTCCTCTGAGCTGTGGGCTTCTCTTCAACCTTTCTGTATACTTGAGACCATTTCATTATTATTGCTTCCCTTCCCTATGGCATTTCTTATCATACCTCTTCTTCTAGGGGTGAAGAGATCAGAATTGCCCACAGGGTCCAAAAATGGTTACGCTAGAGATTTATGTCACTTATTAATGACATTTTCTGGCTTACCACTCCCTTAAGGATTACAAGTGCTCTTTTTGCTCCTCTGACCACATCCAGTTATTGGGCTGACATTTTCAGGCCTTCTTATGATGGAGAGAGAGACAGAGAGAGAGAGAGATGCACATAAATAACGTCTTCTCTTTCCATCTGCCCCTCTTTCTCCCTCTGTCCTACATGTATGTCTTCAGTACTTAGTATACTGAATGTTATATGCCAGTTTGTATTTCAGGATCATAAGATCACCCTGTAACCCTCCATAGTCATTTCAAAAAGTTGTACCTTTTAAAACCTGATAAAAAAATTGTTAAAAAAAACACAATATAAGGAAGGCTCACCTGCCTTTACTGAAGAGTCAGCCCTTTCTCAGATTTGCCTGTCTTGAAGAGAAAAAAAAAAAAAATTCAGTTGGCTGCTCTACCGTTTATTAAACATATGGTGTGTCTCTTATTGCTTCTGACCTACAGAAATTTCCTATAGAATTTGTAGATCTTTTTATGACCCAAACTTCTTAAGAAGCATTCTCATTCAAAGCAGTCCCTGTTCCACATCTGTCCTCTGGCTGATCAACCTGATTTCCCCCAACCTCATAAAATCCGAGAGTCAAACAAAGTCAAGGAGCACAAAGATTTCCTAGGAGGAGTCAGTCAGCTCCAAAGAGAACAACCTTTCAATTGCTATCACAAAAATCTTAACATGACCCCACAGACAGAGAGCAAAATCATATTGCTTGGGCAATAGGGACTACGGAACTACTTCCAACCAACATGGTATATAATGTGGTAGTGGCAAATTCTGTTGGAGTTATTAGAAGATTGCATCATCTCCTCAGCAATGACAAAGCAACCAAGATAACTGACAAGTCAGAGAACTGCAGCAAGTGAAAGGTTCTTGTAAGATGATACCTTTGCAACTCTAAGTTTTGACCTCTGACAAATTTGAAAGGCTGATTACAGGCCCCCAAGGAGAACCTGGGAAAAGTTAGCAGAATTAAGGAGTGCCAGCTGGAAAAGAATTCACATCTGTACTTGTGTATGGGCTACCAGGCCTCCCATGGATACTATAGAAAATTACAATTCTTTGAAATCACAAATTCTTCTACAAGCACTAAATTTTCACCCGGCCTCATAAAATCTGTAGAATCTTCCCACTTGACTCCCTCAGACCACTTTTCATCTCTCATAGCTAAAGAAGGGCTTCTAACCTTTACTCTCCCACACCCATCTCACTGTCACCGGGCTAAGAGAAGCAAGCATTTTTTGGATAGCCGGATCACCCATGGAAACAGACAGAGTCACATCTGCAAATGTTCCAGCTCATGGTTCATATTCCATCAGCAGAGCCAGGCTGACGGTACATATGTGCTACTATATCCCACTTCTACCATAAAGATGTGTTATCAGTTGTATTTGAATGCAGATACAAAAAGCATAAATAAGTGGGAAGAGACGCTGTAGTTTATCCTCGTTTCATGTACATACAATAAGTTTTGAAATAACTGGTGGGCAAGTCTAACAAAAATTTACAGTACCTAGAAGTAAATAATTTACAAACTATGATTAAGAGCTGTATGAAAATCACGGAGTACAGAAAAAAAAGATCATTCAATTGAAAAAAATGAGTCACAAATGCGTATTTCTTTCTTTTATGTTTCACTATATTACATAAACTGGAAAACAAACAAACAAAAAAAAGGCATGTCAAAATGTTAAGTTTGCATTCCTGAATCATCTGTTCAGGTAGTGAAAGTCAGTGGAGTTATGTTGATTTATAAACCCAGAGCATCTGTCATCCGCATTTTTTAAAGTCCATCAGCAATGTTGCATTTCAGGATGTTTTCAACATTCTGACATTGAAAGATGAAACATAAGCATCCAATAAACAGAAACAAAGGGAGGAATGGCTACAAAGTGTTTGCCTGTAGATGGTCTATGAACATTAGTGCCCGTGAGTGTCCTGTGCTGTTTTCAAATAAACGAAGAGAAATAGGAGACAAGTTTTCTGCCTTACTGCCCCACAACTGGAAAAACATGATCACTGGACAAGAAGGCAGGGTGTAATGGGAATATTATAAAACCACAGAGATGAAACAAAAAACAGATATCCTTTAGAAGAGAACTTTGGAATGTTTGAAACAGCATTGTGGATCCCAGCTTGCAGCCTGCTTGAAGTGGCCCCACTGAAAATGGTGTCAAAATCTCCCTCTGATTTGAATGCATACAAATCCTGACCGACTCCAAACTTAATCCCCACAAAAGATACACAAGAACTTGCATTATTATACATAGGACTTATCCACGAAAGGCATTTCTAGCTCCCCACACTGCAAACGCTTGCATACTGAATAAACAATGGCCTGCATATCCCAGTAAAAGTGCACTGTCCACAGATAATGCTGTATTTCTTCCTGACCTACCTACCAAGGCAGATTTACTCATGAGTCATGTAGAAAATCCATGCTGCCAAATGATGGGATAAGCCTGTGGCTAAGCAGGAGATGCTGTTGGCACAACATAGGAGAGACAGTGGGTCAGAGTTTGCTCCCCCAGCATCTTGCAAGGAGTCCCAAGGATTTTTCCAGTACACTGAAGGGTTTAAACACAGCTCCATGTTTGTTCCTTTTTCCTCCTAGGATAAAACAGGTAGAATTTGAGTGGGGTTTTTGGTTTGGTTTTGGGGTGAATTTTTTGTTGTTGTGTTTGTTTGTTTGTTGTCTGTTTTTTCCTAAAATCCCATTCTAAAGGGTCAGAGTAACTTGGGGAAAAGATTTCAAGACTCAGAAATCTGGAAATGATTTTCTGATACTAAATATGCACATACTAGTAATTATAAGTCCACAATGTACAACTTCTTTTATTGAGTGTTAAATACTCAAGTTTTTCTGTGGAAACTCCAGAAATTGCTGCCATATCAAATATACTTCTAAATTGATTCAGCTTTGGGTAATAAAACAGAACTGCTGATACACCATAATTTCCAGGAAGACTGAGGACACAGATGGCAGAAGAAAATGGAGCTGTCAGGAACTGTGATCATTTGTATAGACTGTTACGCTATCTATCCTGATGCTCTTCCCCCAGTGTCTTTCTGTAAAGGTGGAATGCCTGAGAACTATTGGTGTTCAAAACAGGACAATCCGCCTGGCCTTCTCCACACACAAGTGATTTGGAAGCCATGGAAGAAATTGCAAAAAAGTGTATTTAAATTATTATTCAAGATAAAGGTGACGGATTTATAAGAATTGTCTTCTGCAGTCAAGGATAGTAATGAGAAGCACCATGGCATCTGCTCTATAACACTTTAGGAAGTGAGAAGTCTTCAAAATTTGGAGTAGGGGTCTATAGCCAAGAACCATGTTTGGCAATAGATTCATGTCAGCTCCTTTTTCTCCATTTAAGTTCAGCACTATATTTATAGGCATCAAGCTATTTTACACAGTGAGAAATTTAACCTAGTTACGATTTTCTTTGCTGAGACTAAACCCTTAAGAAACTAAAAAAGAGAAAAATGTCTTTAAACCATTCTCTCAAAACTGCATGGAAGATTTGCAACAGCAACATTGCCAGAAGCCAGGCTTCTGTCAGTCTTGCTCTTTAGCTAAAAGAACATCATTTAAGTTAAGATATTTTTAAAATATTTTAGGGTATAAAAATAATTAAAAAAATAAGAAAAAACAGTAACTTATAAGAGGTTATTTTCATGCAATCTGAAATCAACCAACCAGAGAATGAAACCCCATATCCTCCTTACATGCTTTCGGTGACTTTCTCTGATCCTATAGGAATGGTCATAACAACTCTTTATGTCTACGTTTTTCTCACCACCACAGGAATCAGCCCAGCTTAGCGACTTTCAAGAGAGTTAGAGACATGTACAGACAGGAGAGCCTTTCCAGGTACTGTAAATGAGCAAGGTAGAGATCTCACATGGAAAAGATAATGAAGGAAACAAGCAACTGGAAAGAGAGAAAGATGCAAATACAAAGAAAACAGTCAAGTAACTTGAAAGAATGTTCTGGAATTATATGCATGTTGGCTCAACATGTATTTTCTTTATTCAAAATCTGAAATTGTTCCTCTTGGATAAAAAAATTCAGAGAGTGTGGATGAGGTGAAACATTAGGTGACCTCTAGCATCAAGGCCAAAATAGAGTGAAAGCAGTTGCAGGATTTGGAGTTACATGTGCAAGAACTTCAGTCATCATATTTTGATTAGTCAAAGTACACTTTTCCACCTTTTCTAAACACAGGTAGTACTTTTCTCTGCATGCTAGACATCTACTTTATAGAATTCCATTTGTCCATCAAAGCAGATTATTAATTTATGGGCAGTATAATTTTATGGGAGCCTCTGATACAGGAAGCTAATTTCCTTAGCTGTCCTATTTCAGTCTTAATGTGTTTCTTCTGCAGTGTAAAAGAGAAAAAACGTGCATATTTGAACTTAAGAAAATACTATTTAAGAAGAAACTTTTGTCATGAGATTGCACTTGTGGGAGCACCACCTTCTCCACAGAAATAGTAATTCCTATAAACAATAAAACTTTCTACATACTGTGAATTATTTCCCCAATGCATTTATTTCTATCTGACATCTATTTATTGAGGAAACTGGTTACACAAATAAGGACTGGCCAAGTTTAAAAAATTTTTTCCAAGTGTTAATAGTGTTGATATTTCAGAATTGCTCGCACCTGTTTTAAAACCAGAACTCAGGGTTTTTTATGACAGGACATAAGGATGGTATGACAGGAAGGAGAACAAAAGCAGAGCAGATTTTCCCTAGACACAACATTTGCACTCCAGTCTCTATAGAATTGCTTTCCCATCCATATCTGCAGCTACCTCCCTTGAACTTCACCCCAGAAATTGGAATTTCACCCCGATTTAGCAAATGGTTGATAGACACCATTGTAACTCTTCAGAGTGCCAGAGAAGTGTTTTGGAGACATAAAGTCTGAATTTCCAGACAGAAATACAGTGTGTATTTGCCCTTC
Source organism: Cephalopterus ornatus (assembly GCA_013396775.1). Taxonomy (NCBI): domain Eukaryota; kingdom Metazoa; phylum Chordata; class Aves; order Passeriformes; family Cotingidae; genus Cephalopterus; species Cephalopterus ornatus. The sequence goes on from VZRE01010159.1 coordinate 14,770, forward strand.
TGATTCATTCATTCAGTTGAGACTGTGAGAATACCTCTGAAGTGCAAGGAATGAATGACTGCTTTATTCCATCATCCTCTCTCCCAGCCACTGTCACAGGCTGTGAGCTCACATCACCACAGGATGTGAGCACATGCCTGGTACCACTGGCTGGTTTTGCAGCTGATGCTTCTTCATCTGCAGCAGTGGAGATCTGCAAGCACAGGTCTCCTCTCTGCTTCTCACTAAAAGTGTGTCACAAGGCATACACAGCACATCCAGCCCTCCCTCACACATTATGCTCCTTCCATCCCTTCACAGTTCAGCATGTTTGTCTTCTTTTCTTTCCCACTTTATTACACACACTGAAAGCCAGCAATGGTTCAGATAATGAGACACTAACGCTGGGTCCAGTCCAGCCTTGCTCACTTTTGCTTTAAGCTGTTTCACATATTTTATAAACTTTTCAGATATTTTCATTTCTGTTGAAAATAGAGTTCCTTGAAGTTACTGTTGGCTATGGTAATTAATCAGCATAAGCTTAGCAAGAGAGGGACTCTGGGTTTCTCTACTAGGTCAATTCCAGACTCAGTATAATGTCTTTGAAAGTAAATAAATACTAGTTTTCTGAAATGTATTTGCAAAATGAAGGTTGATTAGCATAAAGTAAGAGGAAGTTTATCCATGACCCTAGTACATCCCTGCTCATTAGCTGGTACATCACAAACTTGCTATGACATACAATGCTTCCCTTTTTTCACCCTTTGTATGCTTTGTAGAAAGTAAAAAAACCAACCAACCAAACAAACAAAAAAACAAACAAAACCCCAAAACCCAAAAACAAAACAAAAAACACCAAAAACAAACAAAAAACCAAACAAACAAACAAAAAAAACCCAAAAACAAAAAAAACCAACAAAACAAACCAAAAACAAACACTGTCCCCCCCAACCCACCAAAAACCAAAAAACCAACCAACCAAAGGAAAAAAATGTCAAATTCAGGTTCAGAATTTTGAGCTCCAAGGTCTTCCATGGGTCCTTGATATATGAGGTTTTCATGCTCCCTCAGGAAATCCATTCTGTGGATAATAGAAGTCTTTATAACTCCAGGACAATAATTCCTTCTCATCTCTAGTAGAGGAAGGACAGTGAGATGCCCTGTCTGACCTGCATTGTTATCTGCATTATATCACTGGCAACAGTAAAGAGCCATGAAAATGGTGCAGCAAATCCATCAAACTTTTCATCTGTATATTTACCCCTAGGCTATGCTCCACTCTCAGGGCTAATGTGTATGTGTGTATGTGTATACATGCACACACACATTCACACTCACACGTAACACATAGGCAAAGAAAGAAAAATATGTAGGAGCTACTTGAGACACAGTTAGCACTGGCCAGAGCAATCAAGGCATCCCAGCCACTGACAGATGGAAACCCACTGAATGTTCTGTCACTACCAGGACTATGGACAGCCAGATATGCTGGGGCTAGAGAACAGGGGGTGGAGACCACCACTGTAGGGTTGCAGGCAAAGAAGTGAGATGTTCCTGTGCGTAGGTTATATGAGAAATGATGAATCTGCCTGTCTTTGTGTGCTGCATCCATCATACTACATTCATTTGCAGATCTTAGCAGAGTGAGCAGGTTGTGAGTGAAGGGGGAAGCAGAAAAGCTATAGTTGAAGAGAGAGGGGTGGGAAGAGTCTGAAAGCTACACATTTTAGGAATGGCTCAAATACAGGAACGCTTAGTGAGAGAAAGACAAGAGGTATCACCGTTCCCCTCCCCTCAAAAACCTCCACTTCTTCATTCCTCCTCTTCATCAATAGTCCCTTCTATTTCATTCCCTCTCTCATCTCTCAGCCTGCTCCCTCAAAAGACCCAGTCAATACCACCATAAGAGTTTTCTCCTTCAAAGACAGGAGCAGAATAAGGCATTCTGGTTCCATCAGAAGCTCATGATACTCTGAGCCTGGTGAAAAGACTCGGACACCCAGCAGTCTCTGATTGAGGTCATGAACAGCTGGGATAAATCCAAGAGCTGCCTTGGAATTTATTTTATTTATTTCAAAGTCTAATCTGTCCCTGGCTAGCAGCAACAGAGGGAAAATATGATTCACAACCACCTTCTCTACTGTGGCCAAAGACTACTCTTTTTCCCAGGTCAGAGGCAGTTAGCCTGTCCCAAAACAATCTTCTTTTTTTCTGTTTTTGGGGTTTTTTTGGCAATTCATTTTTTGCCTCTGCTCTTTGATGTCAATTCCAAAACTCCCCTTTATTTCATCAAATACAGGATTTGTCAGTGTGAGATACAGTGTAAGCCAGCAGGCTCCCCATTTAACATGCATAGGTAGGACATTTCACCATATGACCAAATCTCTCTCCATCTTTTCTAACTAAACCAGGTAGTACAGTAGCCACAGTGTGTGGAAGAACTCTGCATGGTGTGTATTTTAATGGGCACTGCAGCACAGGAGTGGCAGCATGACAGGTACCACATCACATTCAGTGAAGCTGAAGGCATGTCAGCAGTTGTAGTAGGTTGGTTGTCACATCAGGTTGGCTAACCATCCTCACTGGGCAAGAGGGGAGTTACACACCTGATTTTTTGATTGGTTTTGCCATGTGTCACAAAGTACTATATTTTCCCTCACATTTTTTCAAGTAGTTTCCTTTATGTCCTCTCTAGTAACAGATAGAGACGTTCTTTCAGTGTACAATGACTAGTAGACAGATGAGGAGCAGCGGTTTTTGACACCCGTGACTTCATATAATGCTGCACTGGAATTCACACGAAAGTCTGAGCTTCCAGCATACCTCCCTGGCAATGACAGCCCCATCTACCCTGTGATTTATGGTGCTGCTCTGTCAGGGCCCTACTGCCATGACCCCAGCAAAAACACTAGATAATTTAGATACCTGCTTTTGCCAAATAATCAACAGTATCTTTTCAGACAAAGACAGGAGAGGTTAGAAGCTGTGCAGTAAATTATCCAAGTGACTCCTGGCTTTCCATATCAAATTGCTACAAAATGTTTCCTAAGTAACCAGGACATTTCACTGGTAACAAACCCATGGACTTCTGTTGACTCTAGTTACTCAGACATATTTTGCACACTTTGACCAAAAAATAAAGCTGTTCCAACATACTTCTCATAAGCAACGTGTAGTAGGAATTAAATAAATAATTCCTTGAGCACACAAATGAAAGTTGCATGATAATATTTTCTTATGACTAATGGCATTCATTTTGTGTTACAAGAGGGACACTTCTATGACCCAGAACACTACGCTTCAACAAAACAGCTATTTTCTTGTTCAACAAACTGAAAAACAAGTTATACGGGGCTTTGATTCATTATAACTCTGCATTATTTTCCATTTAAGTACACTTTGGAATGTGAAGCTACAAGTAGAGTCAACAGGTTATACCATATGACGTCAGACAACACACAAGACAAGGCAGAAGGGATCTATGAACCGCCCAGATAACTTCTTAAACAAAATAAGCTAATGCATTGAAAAAAGCTTTTTTTTCCCTACATTGTTTATTTGATGGCATGGCAATCTGCTTGTTATTATTTTCAGGTGTGTATAGTCTCCACCAAAGTACCTAAAATAGGCTTCATACACATGACTCCCTGGGTCATGTGATAAGAGAATGCACGTGAAGAGGGGAAAAAT
>VZRE01010160.1:0-130219 GCA_013396775.1 Cephalopterus ornatus
CCCTTACCTTCTCCCTCCCCCCCCCCGCCCCAATACTTTGCCGTGTTTTCAGCCTAAAAAAAGTAAATCTGGTTGTTTGTTTGTTTGTTTTTTCCTTTCTAAAACTTCTCTGTAAGAGAGAGGAAAACTAATTCTGAACCTGAAATAAAGAAATTTATTGCACATCATCCAATAATGAGTGTAGATATTAACGGAAAAGCGGAGAAGAAAAACTCCTGCTTATAGTTAGCCTGCTCTCAGGAGTTTTCTGACATTTCTGTTGGAAATTTTAAGTGATAAAGTATTATCATCACTGCTTTTGCTATATTTGTTCAGACAGAACACTGTCTGCTTAGTTCCCCTTTATGGAATATATGAAAAGGAGTTAGTGTTTTTCATAGTGCTGAGGCAGAACAGAGAGTAGAACTGGCTTGAGAAAATGTTCAGTATTGATTGCTGGTAGCTACACCGTGGGTATGACTGAGAGCTGCTTCTCATCTGAAATACTGTGCTGGCTTAGACCCCTACTGTCTCATCACCAAAAGCTTCAGAATGACAAGTCTTAATGAGAAAAGGTTCACATTATTTTCTGACTAAATGCGTGGATTGCTGAGAGTAGAAGTGGATGTTAAGAAACACCAGTCATCACAGCAGTCAGTAACATGATCTTGAAGTGTTTGAGGCTGGTTTAGGATTCAGGGAAAGGAGGTGGAGGGACTTTTTTCTTTTTCCCCATTCTGAAGGCCACACTTGGACTGTAGTACCACCAGAGGGCACATGAGAGGACTGTTAGGTGGATGTACTGTGCAAATAAATGTTTATTGCAGAATAAAACAACCTGATTATTGTGGTTCTGTATTGTGCCAAGATTTCATTTCAGAGAGACTTCCTGCTGTATCTTTCTGGCAAATGAGATAGTACATTTGGGACTGGACCTAATTGTTATTTTTTAAAAGGTAACAGTTCTCCGCAACTTTTCAGTGGCCTCTACCTTGTTAATAGTCACTGTTTATTTGTAAATAAAACACACAATTTCAGAGCAAAATGCAGACAGTGGTGCAACCAAGTAGTCGGAGGGTTTGTGCCAAATAGGTATTTTGCTTTCTTGGATGTAAATTTTGTTCTCCATCCATGGGATAACGGTCTGTAACTGGAACTAGAGATTTCATATCATTATGATCAATTACTACTAAAACAGCCTAGTCAAAGGTTAGTATTTTTAGTGTTATCAAGCTTTATTAAGGGAAAGGATCTTTGTGCATTTTATCAAATGGCTGATTTCCAAAAAAGTATGAAAAAAGCACTTAAGTATTATTTAAGAAAAATTTCTTTCTTCTGGGGTTCACCGTTGATTTATTTTTTTAAATGCTAATGATAAAAAAAGTCAACAATCAGAATTGCTTCCTGTCTTCTTTACCCACTGTTCATTCTCATCACTTAGAATTTTTTTTTTAATATTCAAGAAGCAATATACAGAGAATGTTAGGATAATTCTTGCAGCTGTCTTGCTAATTAGAATTTTATTTTAAGAAAATTGTGAATGAAATTGTAGTAAAAAATTAAATTTTATAGTTTGTTGAATCTTTGCAAAAACAGACACCAAAACCTATTTTGGAGTGTTCATACAGACATGTCTCATTCAGAGAGTTGTTTTTATTTCAGTGACAGATGTGACAGGTGGTGTGTAACAAGAAAAAATCAGCAATCGCTCTTGTTGGGACTGGTTAAATTAATCTTACTTTAAGTATTATATTACTACAAGTATCTAAAATAACTATCTTAAATCCAATTTCAATTTCTCTTTCTGATCGATTTAAGTTACTGAAGTCTCTGCTGTGTGTATGTGAGATGGGTAATTACAGCAGCAGAAATTCTTCCAGCAGAATGTCTAATCTAAGACTTCTATAGCCACTTCTTTTTTCCTCTCCTCTTACTAAACTTAACTGAGCCTGCTCCATCCTGATGAGGAACACTGTGGTCTATTTGATCCTTAGGGAGTTTTAAGTGCTGCCTAGTGCACCTTACAGCTGCCACCCACCCACACCTCTGGATGAGTGTGCATTTTGCCCAAAGGAAAATGTTCCCAAAGGACATCCCCGTCTGGTTCGCAGATTTGCAAGATTTAGTGACAGAGCCCCACAATATGACATACGTAGGTTGAGGGCAGATGCAGGCAGTTTCACTTGATTCACAAAGTGTTGGCTTTCAGGACACAATCCAGAAAAGTGCTTTGAATCCGATCTTGCTCCTATCAAATTCAGTGGCAGAATCCCTGCAGGCATCAGTGATGCTGTGTTGAGCCTGTGAATAGTCCTTTTGATGTTAGGAATACTACTGGTGCATTTAGCTAATATGTTTTAAGTGCTTTTCTGGATAGGGGCCATGGCAAATTGTAAACTGTTATATAGCTCAGGCATATTTGTGTTCAGTTTATAATTTATATCAGTCCATAACAATTTGCTCAATATGAGCAGCGAAAAGACATGAGACTTCATTAGTTTTGCCATTGTAGATGCATGTGTAAATATTGGAAAATTGGTGGCAACTTTGCCTTTTCTTTTATTTGTTAAGGCTGTAAGAACAGCCTGGAAAGAAATAAAAAAGACTGAATAAACTCCACATTGAATGTGTTTTCCATTTGTGTGTCCCAAAACTGAGATTATCATGATTGTGAATATAGTAAACCCTGCAAGTTCCTTATTTGCCATAGAAGAATGTAGACAGAACTTTCAAATTTTTATTAATTCAAAATTTGTAATAGCCTTACTTAGCTAGAGAGAAGGATGTACCCAAAACTCTTTCTTGTATTTCCCCAAAATTTGTTAGAATTTTCTCTTGTGTACTTTGCTGTGCAAGTGTATAATGTTTAGTGGATATAGAGCTCGTTGTATGTGCATCACATTCAAGTATAACCATGGGTTCCTATGGAATGCAGCATGTGTTTTATGTAGAACACTCACTATTATAGGTTAGTAATAAAGCATTTGTATTCCAGGACAATTATTCTAGTCTTGGTTAATTAACACTAGTGTTAATTAAAGGTTGTATTGTGCATCTGATCAGACAATGTAATTAGGAACATAAAAATCGGCATTACTTTTAGCAGACACTTCTCAAATCCTAGTCTTCTGATCTTTCTGGAATAAAACTGTCTCATTTCCCTCTTCATGTATATTTTGTGTTCTTCCACAGACAAAAGAAAACATGTTGGCTAATGGTAAACTTGATGATTACAATGATGATGAAGAGAATGAAGACCTAATGTGGAGGTCACCCAAGGAAGAAACAGACTTTGAAGATGATTTTCTGGAGTACGATCAGGAGCATATCAAATTCATTGATAATATGTTAATGGGATCAGGGGCTTTTGTGAAGAAAATTTCGCTCTCACACTTTTCAACCACTGATTCAAACTATGAATGGAAAGCACCCAAAAAGTCATCCCTGGGTAATGTTCAGTGTTCATCAGATTTTGATGATTTTGACTATAGCTCTTGGGATGCTATGTGCTATCTGGATCCTAGCAAGGCTGTTGAAGAGGATGATTTCGTAGTGGGCTTCTGGAATCCCTCAGAAGAAAACTGTGGTGTTGATGCAGGAAAACAGTCGATCTCCTATGACTTGCATACGGAGCAGTGTATTGCTGACAAGAGCATTGCAGACTGTGTGGAAGCCCTGCTGGGCTGCTACCTGACCAGCTGCGGTGAAAGAGCTGCTCAGCTTTTCCTGTGTTCACTGGGGCTGAAGGTGCTCCCTGTAATTAAAAAGACTGATTGGGAAGGCACTTTATGTGCTACCAGAGAGAACTGTAACAGTGAGCAGAAAAATATTTCACCAAACTCTGTTTCTGCTTCTGTAGCTAATTCAGAGCCTTCTCTGTGTAAAGACCTGGAGTATGGCTGTTTGAAGATTCCACCGAGGTGTATGTTTGATCACCCAGATGCTGAAAAAACCCTAAATCACCTTATTTCTGGTTTTGAAAACTTTGAGAAGAAGATAAATTACAGTTTTAAGAACAAGGCTTACCTTCTTCAGGCATTTACTCATGCCTCGTACCATTATAATACCATTACTGGTAAGTTGTCTTAAAGAACCTCTGTAATTTTTCCCCATATAGTAAATGCAAGAGAAGTAGTATATGTTGTGCTCCCATATAAATTCTGCTTTTAGATATCACATGTTACTTTAAGAAGCCAATAGTCTCTGAATACAAAATCTTAGCAAACAGTATTTTGCCCAATATTTGGAAGGGGATACTTGCTCAGTCTGTATCCCAATCATTATTCATATTTTGACTTGATGCAGACAGAATGTATTTACTGAAGCCTCAGAGCAGAATTTATCACCGATGCTGTATGAGTGGCATTAGGTCCTCATTTAACAGAAACAAGTTCTTGTAGAACTCTGGAAAGTTGTCACGTACTTCAGGAAATAGAAGTCACATTTAGCAAATCTGTTCCATAATTGTATTCCAAGAATATTATACTTTGTCTGTACTCCTGAAGATTAATTGTAGAATATACAGTTTTTATTAGCTGAATGATCTATAGGATTGCAGAACATGGAGACTTCCCTTTGAAGTTGTGAATTCAAGGGCTTAATTTAAATCTAGGCATTTTTATTGAGTAAATATTTAAAGTCAAAGTTTGAAGTAATTGACTAAATCTGACTAAATATTAATTTCAGATTAACTGCATAAGGTTTCTCTACATGATCTCATAAAAGATTTTACATCAGTAGAAATTTGTATTCCTGTAATCTTTAATTGCATTTGCTTATACTAATTAATGTAATATTTGTTCATTCTAAAACATTGCATATTTTCCTACAATAATATGCAATCAAAAGCAAACCATAGCAAAATTCCAACCCTATTTGTAGTGATTGGCAAATTCCTCTGCAGTCAGCAGTCTGAAATTTTTCTCCATAGTGAATTGGTCTCTTATTCTAAGGAGTGAAAAAGCTCTGCTTTAATTAAAGAAATAAGTCATTTTGAAATGTTACTACATTGCTAAACAGTTCTGACAAAACACTGTAATGTTCCTTTGGTTTTTCATTCTAGGTAATATTACCCACACATATATTTACTTTTTACAAATATTTCACAAAACCTTCATATGGAAGGTAGATGATTATTTATATATATGTATATACACATAGGCTAACAAAAACCTTGAGACAAAGTGACTACTTGAAATTACATTGTTGGTAGCTGAAACTTTTGATTTCATTTCTTATCTACCAAGTAAGACAACTGAATTGCTGTTACCTGTAACTTTTTTTCTTAAGGAATAGCTAGCAGTTGAGATGTGGCAGTGTCTTAGGTTCAGCTGCTAAAAAAGCAACTTATTACTAGCCATTTCACTCTCATGTTAACTTCTGTAAGTAGTTGTGTCTTCCTTCCTTCTCTACCTGCCTCTCCCTGTTTGCATTCTAGAGGGTTTTTGCTTTTGTTTATATTCTAAAAATAGATGTTCACTGCTTTCTGTTCCCATGGCCACTGCCAATTTTCTAAAAAGCAAAGGCTTGGCAATTTTAATTTCCAGTTTAAAAGAACTATTCGAAACAGGAATCTTTGTTGAAGGTTTCTAGTGTGTGGCAAATTAGATGAAAAACCTCAGATTTTATTTTCCCCCTGCTTTTAACACATTGATTTTTGTATTAATTTTTTGAGTTTTAATTGTTAGTAGTTTTCAGATCAGCCAGCTGGTGGAATCTCTTACTTTCTCAGCAGTGTGATGATCTTGAGTAAAAGCATTAATTGATTATAAGCACAAGTGTTTTGCTAGCCTGGCAAAAATGACCATTTTGTTCAAAATTGGCTTTATTGTTAGACATAACTTATGTTTTTTCCTGGTTTCTTTTTTTAGTAATTCATTAGCAATCTCTTTCAATGCAAAGGTACCTATTTTAAAAAACAGATTGTCTTCTCTGAGCATTGGTTAGTTTGTGGAATTTACATGGCAGTGTACCAAACCTCTTATCCAGAAAGGCCTGGAAAGAATGTGTGTGTTAAACTTAATTGTGGTGTTGTACATTCTTTTATTTCCAACGCTTTAAGATTGTTACCAGCGCTTAGAATTCCTGGGAGATGCAATTTTGGACTACCTCATAACCAAGCACCTTTATGAAGACCCACGGCAACACTCTCCAGGAGTTCTTACTGACCTACGATCTGCTCTAGTCAATAATACCATTTTTGCATCATTAGCTGTAAAGTATGACTACCACAAGTACTTCAAAGCTGTCTCTCCTGAACTGTTTCATGTTATTGATGACTTTGTGCAGTTTCAAATGGAAAAGAATGAAATGCAAGGAATGGATTCTGAGGTTAGTGGAAGTAGAAGAAATGTGTTCAGTATCTGATTTGAAGCATGTCACTGGATTTCTTAGCGTGATGCACATTTTTAATGTTTTATGAACACAGCAGCCAAGAAGCAGGCTCCCATCCTAGTAATAAAGGATGCAATATGGGAAGTAAAATAATCTTTTCAGAAAGTATAAAATCAATTAGAACTTTCAGAAATTAATTAATTTGAAAGCAGTTTGCCTCTAGGCTTTTCTGTGACACTTGATTTTAGTCATTGTTTTGGTTTTGTTTTGTTAGAACAACATGGGACACACACGCACACTTAGCTTGCTTCCTTCCCGAGCTGATTGGAAGCACTACTATAACATAAAATTGTGATGAAGGGTTCCTAAGTCACATAATGCTGACTTGAGGTAGGATATCCGTGCAACAACATGAAAAATACTACCCTGGCACAGTGCTGGGATTATTAAATGTAGTGCACTGACAAGAGATTTCTGCTATTTTCTTCTCATGGTTTCTACTGGAGCAGGTGTTACTGCACTGTGCTCAAGTATGTTTGACATGCTCCTGAAGGCTTCATATCTGCTAGCCAGGGAAACATACGCATCTTTCAAGTAAGCCACTTGAAAAATAGTTTCACTGAAGACCTGCAAATGAAGGTCATATCTTGTGCTGTGCAGGAAAACTGATGATAATGAACTTCCATTTGCTGGAGAACGTACTAAAACCAATTAATTTATATAAGCTGCTTAGAAAATGCGGGAGCAAAGGCCTTATGGATCAAATTCTAATCAGGATCTGGAAGAGATGGACTTTATCTTTTCTTCAAAAGTGTTATCTGGTAGATATCCATAATAGTTTGTCTTCTGAGACACTGACCAATCTCTCAAAAAAAACTTTTTTCTGAGAATACTTCAGAACTGAGTTAGCATTTACTCCAGCAACACTCCAGTACTTTGCTTTTAGTAATTTTGTTTCTAATAGACAATTTAAAAGCTTGGGAATTAAAATACTTCAGTCACATGTGTGTGTTTCTAGCCCTTGCACTCTGTTGCAGAGTGAAAACTGTGTTTTATGGGAAAGATTCATTAAACATTAAGAAATTTATCACTGAAATTTGGATAATGTAAATTACATTAGAGGATCAAACTGTTACTTATCTTGTTTTCTACACAGTATGAGTGGAAAGGCCAAGAACTTATTTAAGAGCTCATAGTAGTGATTTTTAGCTTTGTTTTTGATTAGTTTTTGCTAGTATGCAAAAAGATTGCCTAGAAGCTTGCACCAAAGTTGCAACCAAATTGTGTGATAGCTGTTTCAAATAAAATCCTTGTTTCACTCTCCCTGTGCCTGCTCCCTATCTTGGTCTGGCACTGAATTACTGAAACTCTTATTTCATGAGTTAATGCAAGAGTCTTTGTTTCTACAGTTCATGCCAGCTAGAGTGGTTTCCATGTGTGTCTCCACATCATCTGCTTTTCTTATTTTCAGATCTCACTCCTGAAACATCTGTTGTCCCTTGCCTTATAGCTCTTAGTTTCTTTCTCCTTCTGTTATTTCAGTATAATTCAAAAGTGTTACAGTTTGCTCTTGGTATGAAATACACTATTCAAAACAGTTGAATTTATTTTTTAACATCAAAATTCCCGTTTGGAGTGTTGTATGCATCAGGTCTGAGTATTTGCTTGATTTATTTTAGGTAGAAATACTGGGTGGAACATGTTTATGAAGTATTATGGTCGCTCTTAAGAGGACTGAGTCAGATTTTAAATCCCAAATAGCGACCAAATGGAGTGAGAGGGTAGCTGCTGGCGGGGAGAAGACTGACAGAAACTTACTTCTCTTTAGGCAGAGAAGCATAACAAAAACTTTGTTTTCAGGTTGTTTTGTTTGTAGTTAGGTGAATATTACATGTTAGATGTATTGCATGTTTTTGAGGTATTTTAGTAAAGGATTAGGTTAGGTCAGGACCTTTAGGAAATACACTGAATGTTTAGTTTTGCTAATGAGAATAGACTGTTATCTTAAATTGGTAGCATAGAAGAAAACCCTGTCTGGAACATTTAAATAGCTAAGTGTGCCTGTTAGCTCAGTCTGGTGTTGCTGGTTTTCAGTTTTACTGATGCTGGTTTCATGCTTGTGTTCAGGGGTAAATAAGGTAAGGAAAGGTACATGCAGCTTTCATCCAGAGATTGGACTTACAGATTTTAAGTGTCTTTTTTTTGGAGATGTAAAATATGTGAACTCCTCCTTTTTAGGAGTAGATTTCTAATATTAACTGATGGAGCCGAGTCTGTTTCGTATTGGAAAAAACAGACCCATGGTGCAATCCTACAGAATTATTCTCAAAGCATCAAAGTCCTCTGTACACAATGCTGTTTGGGATTTTTGGTTTTTTCACATTTGAAAAATGATATATCTAGCACCTTGGTTTCATTGGGGAATGAAAGAACACTTTCACTGTGGAAGGTTGTCAGTCAAAAACAAAGGAAGCAGCACAGGATATAGGATGCAAGAGCGCTTACATTTCTGAAGATCTTTGTTCTACTGTAAGTAAAACAATTATTTCTCTCTTTTCCCTTCTCCTTCTCTCTCCCTTCCCACCCTTGTCTTTTTTTAATTGCAAACAGCTCAGAAGATCAGAAGAAGATGAAGAAAAAGAGGAAGACATTGAAGTACCAAAGGCCATGGGGGATATATTTGAGTCCCTTGCTGGTGCCATTTATATGGATAGTGGAATGTCTTTGGAAATGGTTTGGCAAGTGTACTATCCAATGATGAGGCCATTAATAGGTATTACCAGCTTTCAAAAAAATATGTATTACTAAGTGCAATCTGCTACAAAAAGAACAAAGCTAATTTTTTTCCACTTTTTTTTCTGAAAAGAAAAATTTTCTGCTAATGTGCCCCGTTCCCCGGTGCGAGAACTGCTGGAGATGGAGCCAGAGACAGCCAAATTTAGGTAAGAATATACTTTCTTTGGTACAGCTGTGCTTTATAAGCTACTGGGAATTTTTAAATGTCAATGAAGTACTTGTAATTTCTTTTGCACTAAGCATCTAACATGATAATTATGTCTACTGGTTTTTTTTTCTTGCGTAGCTTTTTGAGAAATGTAGTGATTTCTGTTTAAGTTTACTGCTTTAACTTCTGTAGAAAAGAGAATGTAGATCTTATTTCACATTAACTTGCCTTAGGCAGTAAATAATTCTTGTGTATATTTTTGCAGTCCTGCAGAAAGAACTTACGATGGAAAGGTCAGAGTTACAGTGGAAGTTGTAGGAAAGGGAAAGTTTAAAGGTGTTGGCAGAAGCTACAGGATTGCCAAATCTGCAGCTGCGAGAAGAGCACTACGAAGCCTCAAAGCAAATCAACCTCAGGTCCCAAACAGCTGAGACTCCTCTTAAAAATAAATGAAATGGGGAAAAAATCACATACAATTAAAGCAAATCTAAAAAAATGTTGATGTTGAGAGGAACAAATTGGAAGACAGAATTTAAAGTTTGATAACAAAATAGATAACAAAACATTTAACATGTATAAAATTTTGGAACTAATTGTAGTTATAGTTTTTTGCGCAAACACAATCTTGTCTTCTTTCCTCACTTCTGCTTTGTTTTAATCACGAGAGTGCTTTAATGATGACATTTAGCAAGTGTTCAGAATAATTGTTGTCAGGTCTTTTTGGTTTACTTTTATTGTCAGTACAGCTTTGCTTAGTGTTAGAAGGCGAGGGAGCTTATGCCTAATGCAGTTGCTAGATTTATATATAGTAATCTTGAAATTCTTCAATCTGTGCACTAGTGCCAGTCATAAAGCAGTTGATAAACTGTACTGGATGATTGGGTATAAGAAAGTTTAAGTGTGCCAGTATTCTCCTTTTTATTTTCTTTTTTTTTTTTCTCTACATGTCATCTTTTTACATTAAGATGGCATTCCCAATCATTGTTGCACTTATTTGTTAGGGACAGATTTTAATTGAAATGGCTGGCATACTAGTAGAGTGAAACTTCAGTTTCCTTATGCCACACAGTCTTGCATAAAAAAGGTTCTTGCCTTAAAAATAAATAAACCCTCATTAATAATCTTTATTTTCTGATCTCTTTTGGAACAAACTGTTTTACATTCCCTTCATTTTGTTATGCATTTTACAATGATACAGCTCTATATTTACAGTACAACTCATTACTATAGCTGTGACTTATTACAGGATTATAATAGAAATTATATTCATATATATGTAATTAGGTTATTTTTAACAATTCTGAGGAGGTGGTTAGTCTACAGTTTTTTTTATACCATAAACAAAATATGGTCTTTGGCTAAAATTCCAGTTTTACACAAACCTGCAGGCTAGATAGTTCCAATACTGGAAACAGCAACGAATAATTGCACAGTGCAAACTGTCACTCTAACAAAATAACCTTAGACATATCACACCTAAGATATGCTGCAGATTTTATAGTCAATTGGTTACGTATTTAACAAACAGAGCACCTTTACACTTAGAGATATTTCCACGTAAATTTCTTACTGTACTTTTCAGAGTTGCATGCATATTTCATCTACCAAAGCTGTGCTGTTAAATAACATGAAAGTTGATGTTTGAGATATAACTGCCGTACTTTTGATACATCTGTGATTTAGGTCCTTAATTTAGAGAAACTAGCTCATTGGTGTTTTGGTCTACTGGGAGTACGGGGGGGAAATCATACTTTTATTTTTTAGGCTTTGCCTATACTTCTTTAATTAGATTTTTGTAGGCACTCTTCACTTAAATACCTCAGTTCTTTTTTTTCTTTTCTTTTCTTTTTTGTTTTTGCATGCATTGTTTTTTTTCTGTTTTGGTGCTATGTTTATATATTATGCTTGAAATTTTAATTTTTTGCACTGTAACTATAATACCTCTTAATTTACCTTTTAAAAAAGCTGTGGGTCTCTTATTCCCACCAGTATCAGTAGAGGTTTGCTGCAATTTTGCCCTGTTAATTATGCTTGAAGTTTGAGAAAGCAGAGCAAGGTGTTTTAATGTTTTCCAGCACAATAGTTTGAACTTGATGCTGTGTCTTATGTATTAAATTACAAATAAATACTGTATTTCCTGCTTTTAAACCATATTCCTCACAAATGCACACTAAAACAAAACAAAAACTGTCAGCTCTTGCTTTCTTAACAAAAAAATAAAATAATGCCTTAGTGACAAGGGGCAGACATTAAGCTTTTCTGAAATACAGTTATCAAAAGTTCATATATTTTCTATCTCCATAATTTTTCATTCTGTGACAAGGACCATTCTTGTATTTGAAAGCGGCTTGTTATAGTAGTCAGACCAAGAATTAAAATACTAGCTTATAAAAAATTCTAGCATTTGTTTGGTACTTCAGTCATGAAAATGTAACAAGAAGGTATAACACCTGCAAGTGTAAATGATACGGAACAATAAAAACACGCAGTCTAAATTTTTAAATGCAAATTGCTTTGTGTTAGCTGTTTAAAAATTAAAAAAAAAAAAAGTCACTGATTTAAGCTGTAGCTCTCTGGTAGGACTGAAGTTTCATAGAGAAAATACATGATTAGTGATGTTAACAATTCTGTGTTTCTGGCCAGACATCAACCACCAGATTAAATCAGACCATCTAGAAAGTCTTAAGTAGTTTTAATTGCATTGTGAAAACCTAAAATTTAGGTTAGTCTTTGAACATCTAAAGTTTCTTACTGATTGTTGCAAGGTTATAGATTCTCAGGGGTTTCAGGTAATTGTTAGCAGTGAAGTGCTTACAGAGTGTTTGGATGCAAAGAAAATTAACTGAACTTACTCTGTGTTTCAGAACAGTTTAATGGTCACTTTGTTACTAGATAAAGCCTATGAATTGGAAATCTGAAATGTGTAGTGGCTGACTATAAAGTAGTTTCTGCTGCTGATGCGTTTTTAAATGCGTTTTAAATACCGCAGTTTTTTCCAGTGTGACCTCATTGAAATATTTTTTATCCTTTTGAGACAGAAAATCCACATTAGTTTCCATGTTATGCATCTGTGTGTTTTACCCTACAGTTGATATGATTTTGATACTGGACAGTGTATGCTATTAAAGACCTAAATCTGATCATTTGAAGGTTGGGATAGAAGTCACTTGACATGCTATAAGCACAAGTGTAAGTGGACTGTTGCAGCCCATCTTCAAAAGCAACCACACAGGCTCATCATAAATAGTGTGGGGGTTAATTGGCATGAACCTTGGTTTTTTTAATCTAAGTCCTGTTATACTGTACTTTAAACAGTCCTCCTAACTATGCTGCGTTTTTATTTTTATGGCTTTTTTTTGCGCTGTTCTGTTCATGTAGCACAAATAAGCATTGCACTTGGTACCATGCTTTACCTCATTTCAAGGAAAAAATGCTTAACAGAGAGGAAAAATGTGGTTTGGCCTTGCTGCTGTTCTGATTTACTGAATTTGAAAAAGATAGTTTTAATGCCTGCAATGTGTCATTTACTTGCACAACTTAAATAGGTCATTTGTAACGTCTGTGGCATTTTTACTGTATGTGGAAAAATACAACAAAGATGTGTAACAACTCTTGATTGTATTTTAAAGCTATTATTTTTCTACTGCATCATTTTACTGTTATGTGAAGTAATTAAAATTAGAATGACCTCTGACTGACACTCCAGTAATTATCTCTGAACAAACCAACATATTACACGTATAATGTAGTTTTTGGGAAAAGACAGCCCCTAGTAACTTGGTCAACCTCAACTAAATTTGTGCTCAGTCTGAATACTGAGTGCCTAGTAGTGACTTCTGAAGTGTTTGTTCAGCTTGATGCTGCTAAAGTCCATACAGAAAAAACGCCTACTATTTTTAAGTCTCAATAGTATGTTGTGACTGCTGAGTACAGAACTCGGACAAGAACCAGTTTCAGTGCTGGGGAGGAATATAAGAGTGGCCCAGGGGTGAGGCACCAGATCCTCAGCTGGTGCAAATTGATGTGGTATCATTTTAATCAATGTAACTGCATTCATTTACACACCTGAAGATCTTGTGCTTGTATGTATGTTGCAGAGTTTGGGTTTTCCTCCTTGTAAGCAAATATAGAACCATTAACTGGAAAATGTGTTCTTTCTATGTTACTGCATATGGCATAACATATGCTACATACACTATGCATTTATCTGTATAGAAAGTGAAATCTCTGTATCCCAGTCACAGCAGCACAAATGACAAATGGCATCATGGTCTGCTGTGATACTGCACTTGCCTCTACCTGACAGTATTCTGGGTTTGTGTGTCTTGGATGGATTCTTCATGAAAACATTCTCATGGAAGTCTCTGTATTTATTACATGAGAGAAGCAAGAAGCATTTTGATTTTTGGTACTTAATTACTGACATTGATCCTTTTCCAGTTGCTCTAATTTTCAAGAAGTTAATTTCTTTACTTTCATATTAGGTTTTAAACTTAAAACACTACAGTTCATGACCATGAAATGTAATCTAAATATCAACTGTAAATCTGAATTATGTTAGCAAATATCTAGAGGTCATTGTAGTATACTCCACTAGCAGTTAAAATTAATTTCTGTCAAAGCTAACTACATTTCTTAAAAATAAATTTTATCCAATAAAGTCCTTGGGTTTTTTCCCTCTTTTATTTGAATGGCAACCACAGACTACTTTAATTGCTTTGTAGATGCACTCAGAATTTACTGCAGCAGCAAGTTGGAGAGAAAAATGTTTGTGAACAATAATTGGAAATTGCAGGCATTTTTATTGTAAATAGTTTGACTGAAAAGATGGTTAAAATCAAGTAGAATGAATAACAAATATAATTTGATGGACAATAAAATATTTACCATCACATGCTGCAGCTGTCTTTAAGGGACATAAAAAGTAATTCATTCATACTGTAATCATGCTGCAGAAGTTTGCAATCTGCACCTTATGGATCACAATTACCTTTAATAGTTTTTTGTAATAATTGTAGCTGAGTATATCTCCAATAAAGTTATGGTCTGTTCACCTTGTATTGTTGTTTTGCTTTTGTTTTTAATTCCTCTTAATCTCTCCATAAATCTTCTAGAGTTTATAAAAAAATTGCTTTTCAGTTTAAATAAAAAAAATGGTTAAAACATTTGTGAAAACAGTATTTCTTGACCTTGCTTAAAGACAAGTCTGCTTGTCTCCTTTCTCTGATGGATGAACTGTCTTCATAGCTATGTGTAGACTCTTAAGGGACACTCAGGTTAAAAATGATGGTGTACGTGGTACGATTTGATCTCTGTGTTGACCATTATACCTGCAGAATGTCTGTGGGAGCCGGGAGGCCCCAGAGCACAGGGGTTCAGTAACACAGGTTTGCACAATCGGCACATGTTTTAAGAACAACGTGTTCATATTAGCTAATAGTCTCAGCATTAATAACATCGATTTTAATTATTTTTCTATTTGTTTTCTGTTAGTATTTCACTTACTCTGAATATTGAAAGTGCGTTTTTAGTGTTCTGACTGGCACACCAGTGTCATGTATCTGTGGAGACAAGGCAGATTTGCCAGACAGAGATCAGGAGTTTTCCTTTCTGAAAACTTCACAGTGCTGCAGTCAGTAACTTGGCATCTGTAGTGGTTAACTGTTACTACACATTTTGCCTTAGGTTATACAGAAAAGCCTGCTGAGCTGCTGGTGGGCGCAGTGATACCTTTTTCTGGGATTTGAGGAGGGCCCTTTAAGGGTAAGGCCCTTCAGGCTGCAGCATACAGGCTAGTAAGCCATAGTAGGGGATGGCAACACAGCCCCCATCCCCCCAGTTCTATCAAGCGAGTCAGATCAGAAGACTTTCTTTCCCCAAATTTTCTACAGGAAAATAGGTCAGAAAATAATAATGAAAATTAGTTGAAGATGCCATTATATCCTGTTCATTGTGGTGAAATGAGATAAGGGATGGCCATCTCAACCTGAGTGCAAGGAAGTGGTCCATCCCTTTCTGGGTGGTACTGTGAAGCAGCCAGAGTTCTTCAGAAAGTCCAAGTGTCAAATCAGTAAAGGTTCTGTTTCAAAGGCAGGTGACCACATTTTTTGCCAGTGGGAGCATTACCTCCTTACTGTATATTTTGAGTACAGCTTAATAGTAACGGTGTCAAAACCGTATAGTGTAAAATATCCTTTTTTTTTTTTAAATTTAGGAATGTAGCAATGACTGAGTTCTTCCTGATCCCCAAGGAAACATCAGGCTTGACTTAAAAAGAATAATAAACTTTAGTAAGGATATAACATCAAGATGCAAATTTTTGGGATAGCTGCCTTTAATTCTTCTGACAAACCTCATTATTCACCCTACAGGAACTGTCTATCTGAGGAAGAGTCTACAGGTACTAATTTCTCATCTCCTTATTACAAGATAAGGAGATATTCCATAAGATAAGTGTTCCATAATTGCCTCAATAGAGCTAAGATGTGTTTGGTTAGCTGCTGTTCTTAAATAAAACTATTAAGTAAAACAGAAAAAGGAGTTTGAAAATTGAAGGGAGTAAGTTTTTGAATATGCTTGCCCTGAATAGAGGTATTAACAAAGTTAATCATAACTTCAGGTCCAGAAACAGAGGAGCAGGTTTGGTCTTTGTCTGGGCTTTTCTTAAGGCTGCTGCCAGAGTCCAGGTGCAAGATCTATTCCTTAGAGGAAATCTCCATGTCAGTGGACACAGGCAGTACTGACTTGTAAGCAGGTTTTATTTTCCTCGTAGCTGTGATTAGGTCTTTCCTATTGTAGAATGTGAACAATTAATTTCATTTTGGTAAGCAAAATAACCAAGGACCTTCCCAGTTTTACAGAAACAGTATAATTTAGTTTGCTGCTTAACCATCTCCACTTACTTGACTTACACTATTTTTTCAGCATTACTTTTTATGCATATTTTATTGGAAGTCTCATGCTAACTTTTGAATTGAAGTAATTGTCTTCTGTTAACTTGAAAATTTCCTGTAGTTTTGAGTTCCTGTCCAGCTCTCACTGAAGTCACTGGGAAGATATCCACTTGGGCTCTGTAGCTTGTGTATTCATTCTCCAGTCACCTGACTAGACAAGACCCAGGTGTCTGAACAAAACCCTCCCTGAATCCAGTAGAGCCTCAGTAGCTTGATAGTTAGGATTATGGAATAATAGAATGATTTGGAATGAAAGGGATCTTAAAGAACACCTAGTTCCACCCTGTCCCACAATGGTCAGGGACACCTTCCACTGGAACAGGTTGCTCAAAGCCTCATCCAGACTGGCCTTCAACACTTCAGGGGACTGGACATTCACAGCTTCTCTTCCTGTTTTAAGATCTGCCCTATTCTCACACAACTACAGCAATTAATACTATTTTGCAGCACCAATTTTAAGTTAAGAAATGATTGCTTTCAGGGTGATTGTAGCTAGAATAGCAGGGCATTATGTTCCTGCCAGCAACACTCATCACCTTTTTCCCAGCTTTACATAGTAGATGTGCTCCAGGCAAAAGAGATCTCATTATACAAACAAGCATGGCATAGGCAGCTGTAGTCCCTGTCTGGCCAACTGGTTGCTGGGCAGGGCTGTGCCAGCAAAAACCTTGCTTAAAACAAGGGCAAAAGTTCCTGGGACGCTGCCTCAACAATGGTGTTGAAATTGCTGGTGGTGGAGATGGAAAGTGATCTATGGAAGATTTAGGAACCATTCTTTGCTGGAGCAAATGCCTTTGTTGGGCTTTAAAAAGTTGCCCTTTCTGTGGAATCTGTGAGCCAGAAGGGTTCCTGCATGGAGCTGTGAGCACTGTCGGCCATGGAGGGCTGAATTCCCAAAGAATGCCACTCCCCTCAGCAAGTACAGCAAGGCAGAGGAGAGAAGGGCAAGTCAGACCTTCCCCATCCACCTTGCAGGGCTGAATCAAACACACATCCTTGTGCTTGCACAGTGCAAGAGAACTCCTTATTTTACTTATAAGTTGCAAGTTGCTGAATTAGTGTAAAACAATCATACAGCAACGTCTGTGCAAAGTGTCTTGTAATGTTGGTGTATTGGCAGCTTAGCTAAGGTGAAGGGTTTACTTAATGCAGCTAAATAAACGCAGCAGAGCCTTATGGCTTATGGGCTGTAAGAATTAAAGTAGACGTGAGTACACAGTCTATGCTAGATATATAGCAGCTGCTTTTTGTATAGGATATGGTGCGTTGATGTGTGTTGGGAAATCCAAGAAACTGTGGTGGCTGAGGCACAGAGTGATGGGGGATCTGCATAAACACCTGAAATCTATCAACAGATAGAGAAGGTTGTAGACTGGAAATATTTTGGAAGAAATACCAAGGTTCAGAGACACTTCAAATATACAGAGGAAAGGGAACAGACCTGGGCAATCCAGCACATAAATCAGCTCCCTAAAAAGGGGTGAGCATCGCGAGGGAGGGCTGGGCAGTGGTGGAATCAGGCAGAACCAGAGTTTGCGTATTCCAACATCAAAATTTAAGGTGGCAGTGGGACTTGAGGAAGGGACAGGGAAGAAGAGACCAACTGAAGCAGGGCCTTGCAAGAAGCAGAGGTTGACCTTGGTCACTGGGTACTGCAGAAATCACTGAGAAGTTTTTGCCACTTCCAACAAATTTTAAGCCTCAAGTATCCCTGAACTTACTCCTCCGATGTCTAAAACAAGTCCTGAAGAGTTTGTGACTGAACTGTGAGGGCTCCGTGTCTTTACTGCAGTAGTGAAAGCTCTGCCTTGCATCCAAAGCAAGCTTGTGGTGAGAAGAGCCATGGTCTCTTCACTGTACCAACAGTAAAGGTACAATTTCTGAGCCAGCCACACCTCAGGTATCAGGCATGGTAGAGTTGTGTTTTGTAGGTGGGAAACTGGTTTTGCTGTTAGAGGTAAGACTGTAGTTGTGGCCTTCTGACATCACTCAGCTTAAAATCCCCTCCTGTTTTTTGTCTTGTCGTGATTGCTTACACTTCCTCAACCCCACACTGGAGCTACATTATCTTCATCACCACATTGGCATGATCTTCTGTCTTTTTTGAAAAAACATCTCTGCCCTGAGTCTTCACCAGGATATGTCTCAAACTGAAGAGAAGCAGGTTAGATTGGTTCTCTGGTTGCAGTCTAATAGGCAGGAGTAAGCCTGTTGGTGGTGATTTTCAGAGGACAGTTTTAAGCTTTTGACTGATTTCCTAGTAAAGCTAAATCTAACCTAATGCTAAGAAGTTGATTCCTTGCCGTGATCAAAGAGGTTCTGAAAAGGTCCTGGATGAGACCAGGCTGAAGAGATTTGGGGCTGACATGAAGGCACAGGAGACTACTTTGGCAATTATGGCAAGTATGAGGAAGCAGATGAAGCTGAAATTGGAGTCAACTGAGGAGCACAAACATTTTCCCGTGGTGGAGGTAAAAGCAGTTTTGACAGCCAAGTTCTGACTGGGTCAGTGGCCTAGCAAAAATCCCTGCATCTGCCTGATTTTTTCTAATACTGCATTATTTTTGTACAATTTCACCCAATTACCACAGAGGTATCTAGTCAGTGGGCTTCCATTTCGGAAACACAGCTGGGGTTATCTTTGGGGAATCTGGGCAATGCAGTGCAATGATACTGGAGAGGGGGCCTTCAAGCCTTCAGCCTTCAGCCTTCAGCTCAACTCTGTCAGCAGCTGTACCATGGGGAGGCTCATCCTGAGCTGAAGGCTGCAGGCTGGCTGCTCACCAGCGATGGTTAGGGCAGGAATGCCCCAAATTGTGCTGTGTTCTGCCACAGCTGCCTGTGCACCTCCCTCGCCTGCAGCTGTGATTATGCCTTTTATACGATGCTCCTGAGACTTTGGTATAAGTTTCTCTGCTCCCCATTCCCAACCATCTCTCTAAACTGTCAGTGTTTATAATGGCTGTGCACAATTCCTCTCCTCCCGTAACCCTCACACCACCCCAGAGGCAGCTGTATTTGCACCGTGAATGAAGCAATTCCTGTATGTATGATTTTAAAGTGCTTTGAGACCCTTTGGGAGAGAAGGTGCAATTGTACAAGAACAAGATATTATTAAAACAGGAATCTGTGTAATAGGTGATAAATTTTGATACTGTATGTTTAATATAATATGACGGTTGTAAATCCAGTGAATTACCATAGGTATTTGCTGTGCAGTGTGTTTATGAATTGTTTGGGCAGGTGTTTTTCAAGTCCCAGTTTTTCACACAAAATATGAATTATAGGACAGTTTAATAATATTCCTTACTAGACTCCAGTATGCCACAATTAACTGCAGAAATATTATCACTTGGTGGCTGAGCTTGGTTGTTGATTAAGTTCATGTATAAGAAGGTAAATGAAAAAAGCAGCTGAGAGAAAAGAGACACGCAAAAGTTAACTTTTAGATCTGCCTTTGATCTCTTACAAGCAAATATCTTTTAAAGCTGCAGAAACCAGTATTTTTGGTATTGTTCAACTGTATTTTACATGTGCTTCCACACAGCTTAGAAGCAGTCTATTTTGATTGCAATAATGAAATAGTTCTCTAAAAGTTTATATTCAATAGTTACACTATATTTATTGATGTGAAGGGATATCTGTACTGCACGTTATTTGAATGAAACCTTGTATAGCTTTTAAATCAGATCCAAAATAATGTCATTCAGGATTACACACAGTCAGAATTTCTTATTTTTATTTTTTACTGACTTCCACATAAAAAAGACCTATAAAAAAAAATTTTCCTGTCTATGAAGAAAAGAGAAATGCTGTATTTCACTCTTCCATCTGCTTTTCTACTATGAGCTAAATCTCATCCTGAGCTGATAACACACCAAGCAGCACAGTAGTAAACTATTGAGAGGGAGGGCTGAGGAGAGCTTTAAACTTAGAGACTGAAGAACATCTCCTCCATCATGACAGGATTTTGTGAGTGTAAACCAGATTGTCATTAGTTTTATGAAAACCTTTTGCTAGTGTTCTTTGGAGTATGGAGTCCTTTCCTTGCCAAGGTTTGCAGCTCCGGAGGAGTAAACATGTCTTACACACTTCTGTAGCCATTGCTGGCACCTTCTAGATGAGTGAAGCTCGTGGCCAGGTCTTGGAGGTGCTGTGGTCCCACTGCTCCAGCTGATGTCCAGGGCGGCTGAGCATCCTGGTCACCACTGCACACCTCTCCAAGTCCTGTCCCACCATGGCTCATGCCTTTCTGAGCACCCAGGAGCTCAGCAACACTGGGATCAGGCCCATCATTGAGTGTCACTGGATCTCACTAGCACGACGCTACAAGCTGGTAGCTGGGATGGAGTCTTACTTAAATATTTTCTTTCCCCTTGACTGGCATAAGGAAGGCGCCTGCAGCCCTCCCCCCTCCCCACACCGTGCCTTGTGTATGTGTAAAATCTGCCCTTGGCCCCAGATGATATGTTTGCATTTCATAATTAATGCTGAACTCGACTTGAGGCAGATACGAAAGGACGATTTTTTAAACAGATGTTGCAGGTCACTTGTAAGTTATTTGTCAAATAAGTTTCAGAGCGCGAGCCGCTGCTTTTGCCATTGTAACCAAAGGCGTATTCTGTTCAGCAGCAGTAATTACAAAGCCAGGGCAACGCAGGGAAAATTCATCTTATTTAAAAGTGTTTTAGTGTCACCAAACAGCTTGCTATGCTATTAGGCAAGCTTTTCTAGACACATTCAAGTTGAGGATTTTAATTTGTTTGAAGTATTCTCTAAAACAGAATTATGTTGGAGTTTACATAAAATGAGAGAATGACATGAAAAGTTTTAACTTAAGCAGCAAAATATAAAGGCTAATCTTATTTAAAAGTAATATGTGTGTCTTGATTGAGTGCCCAGATACACTCAACTGGGACATTTTAGTGGAATCGGTTCTAAGCTGTTACACTGAGTTATACAGAGTAGGTTTTCCTGAGCTCACATTGCCAGACCTGAAATACTCTTGTGGCTGCATTTAATAAAGAAACGAAAGTCTTGGGTAAGGGGATATGATTTTTTATGACAGAAGGAATGCAAATAACTTTTAGTCTCATTGCCTAGACCAGGTTTGGTCTGATTTGATGGAGTTTAATAATGACTTATAACCTGTGCTGACAATGTGCAGACCCGCACAACGTCATTTAACTCATTTATTCTGCTTGCTGTAAAAACAAAGAGATGGCAAATAAATATATGGAAAGTTCATTGTTTGTCAGAGGGCCCAAGCCAAAAGTTTTCAGTGACCTTTTAAAATATGGTCCCAGGCTAGTACTAAAATGTCTGTCACTCAGCGCACACACTTGCACAATTTGGCCTTTTAACCCGTGCATCTTGTTTTTCTCTCTTTCAACTGGTTGTATGAATTTCAAATCAGCTGCAGCTATTTAAGTTTTTGCATTGGAGGATTACTGTAAATTGCAGTCTGACAATTACAATGTACAGCGCACAGGAGAGTTATTAATGGATAGGCCTACTGATGGCCTTTCAGCGCTGACGAGGGCCTGGTGTTCCTCACCCATAATTAGATCCAGTGGTTGGGGTCTGCACGGATGAGGCAGAGAAGGGGGTCGGCTGGAGAGCGCTGCTTTATCAGAGGAAGATATCAATTGATCAGAGATAGTTACTATCGGCAACGTCTAAATCTCTAATTCACCTTCTTCTTAATGACTTGTATTGGCTTAAGAAGCTAAGTCGTTTGACAGCGCGGAGCTCGGCTGACAAAGCCGCGCAGGTGGTTTTAATAGAGGATTTCTGTTGCTTGAGATTTCACTAAAGACGGAGCAACAGTTCAACAGACACAACAGAGGCCAGTAAAAACCCCAGTCTGCTGCTCTGCTCTCTGAGGGTACCTGTGGGGCTTGGGCTGCAGCAAACCACCACTCCCATTTACTTTTTCCTTTGCAAGTCCAAACAAGGGCTTTCTCTGAGGTTTCAGTATTTATTTTAAAGAATTAATCTTATGTGGGCATAAATTATATTTGACAAATCAAAACCCTCGGGGGGGGGGATTTGTTTATTTTTTTAATTGCCCTATGAAAAACATCTTCTAGAACATAATGTTCCTGAAAAATTAAATATACTTTTAGGACAGAGTCCAATGCCCAGGAAGAACCAGTAAGCTTTGTAAAATCTGAAGACAATGTTCTTTTACCATTGACAAACCCAGAAAATCAACGGACTGCAAGCCAAGTGCTTAGATTAGCTTCATGAACCAAAATGTCAGCTTTTTAATGAAGTAACCCAAGAAGCAATGGGTTTGTGCTTGTATTATCACAGTGTAAATCCAATAAGAGATGGGCACCTAACCCCTCAAGGCACTGCTGATCCAGCCCTGATCCTTTCTAGAAGAATTACAACCACCTGCCGGGAAGTTTTCCATGTAATAAAGCTGGTAGCCAAACTGATATTCACAGTATGTCTCAGAGACATTTTATTATTATTATTATTATTCAGATGATGTATACCCATGGGAAATATAGGTTTGAGTCTGTTAAGGCTTTTTGAGGGCGTAAACATTTGTTTAAAATCTTGTTCCAATCTCTTAACACATACTGAAGTAAAATCTAATTGAGTAGATCACTGGCGTAGGCAGAACTTTCTGTTGTTGTTCTTGAGGGAGAGCTCAACAGAAAAGCAGGTCTCTGAGACTTTGCATTGTAGCCTTGAGTGGAAACATATTTATCAGCGCAAAGCTGTTCTGGAACTAGCAAAACTGTTGGACCTTTTTTCTGGATTCACTACCAGGTTCATGACCTCACTCCCAATACCACTTCTGGATCACAGTTTCTACTTGTGAGCACCAGCTTCCCATTTGTACTTCCAATGAACTTGCAACCCAGCTTTGTAAGCTATGGCTTTGCAGCTCCTAGGTCAGGGATCACTGGCCTGAAATGTTAAGAATAAACACATTGTGCACCTGTAGTGTGCTGCTATCTCAAGATCTTGAAGTGCTTTTGAAACTTGCTAATTATAGTTTATCAAGCTCTGAGTGTTATCCCTGTCAGAGGAGAAAATAAAGCCAGAGGGAAATAAGTAACTCTCCCAAAAGTAATAAATTGTTAAATGGCTTGCTAAGTAATTTGCCCAGACAGGGATATGGAATAAACTAGTATATGGACTGAAATGCTGATCCTTTGATGCTTATGGTGAGAGTCACAGACTCACAGAATCATTTAGTTTGGAAAAGACCTCCAAGATCATCAAGTTCAATCTTTGACCGATCACCACCTTGTCAACTAGACAATAGCACTAAGTGCCATGTCCAGTCATTTCTCAAACACTTCCAGGGATGGTGACTCCACCGTTCCCCTGGGCAACCTGTGCCACTTTTTGGCAACCCTTTCAGTGAACAAATTCTTCCTGACATCCAACCTGAACCTCCTGTGGTGCAGCTTGAGGCTATATCCTTTTGTCCTGTGACTAGTTGCCTGGAAGAAGAGATGGATCCCTGCCTGGCTACAGGGTCCTTTAAGATAGTTGTAGAGAGCAATAACGTCTCCCCTGAGCCTCTTTTTTTCCAGACTAGACAACCCCCTACTCCTTCAGACGCTCCTCATAGGACTTACTCTCTAGACCCTTCACCAGTTTTGTTGCCCTTCTCTGGACTTGCTCTAGCATCTCAATGTCTTTCTTGTAGTGAGGGGCCCAAAACTGAACAGAGGTCTCAAAGTGTGGCCTCACCAGTGCTGAGTACGGGGGGACAATCACTGGTCACACTATTTCTGATCCAAGCCAGGATGCAACTGGCCACCTTGGCCACCTGGGCACACTGCTGGCTAATGTTCACCTGCTGTCAACCAGCACCCTCAGGTCCTTTTTCACTGGGCAGCTTTCCAGCCACTCTTTCCACAGCCTGTAGCATTGCATGGGGTTGTGACTGAATGCAGGACTTGGCAATTGGCCTTGTTGAACCTCATACCTTTGGCCTCGGCCCATTGATCCAGCAGACCCACTGGCTTCAGTCTAGTCAGAAGCATGTGCATTTTACTTTACATGAGGACAGTGCGCAAAAGCCCAAGTCACAGATAATTATCATGTCCTTAAAATGAGAACTGTCATTTTGAAGATGACTGAGATAGCTAGCTGGGATGTCAGTGTCATCCTGAATTTAATGTGGATGGACCAACAGAAAGCTAACTGGAGAACTGGGTTGAGGTAGAGGGGTTCTTCTCTGTATAATGAAGCAAAACAAAAGCATGGTGATATCAGTCATCTTCAACCCAAAATGTGCCTATTCTGCCACGGACAATGAGGGATGTCCAAAAAGTGCTTTTCGGAACAAGCGTGTGGGTCAGCAGTTTGTTATAAAAAATGGTTTTATTTTATAATTGCGTGTGCTTATGCCCTTAGACTTCTTTTTGTCTTTGAAGTTACATTGTGAAAGGAAGGTTTCTTCACTGATTTTCAGAGTAACCTGCACAGTGAAAACCTGTTACTGTCATATTTGGATGCTAAAATTTAGTCACAAACTACTAACGATGGTGAGGGCAGTAAGCAACATGGTTCTTCAAGATCCCAGCATGTCACAGAAAGGTGTTTTCCTCCTATTGTGTGTCTTGTGTGAGCTGCCAGGTACTGGTGTTGCGGCAGGCCTGAGTCTCCACCATTCTGTCTGCAAGTATGTGCCAAATAGACAGAAGTTAAACTTCTCACTGAGGAAGAGTTTGGCACTAAGAATCAAGCACAATCCTTTCTCTTGCTGTAAGTCTGTCTTTTTTATTATTTAATTTTCTTTTAACTATGGGTTAGAATATTTCAATTTATTTTGTTTTACCTATTTTGAAGGACTTGCTGAAGGAACAGTTTTGGATGCAAAGAGCAAACCTTGATCACTCAGCCCTCAAAGGTGACAGTTTTGGCAAGTTTGGAGGGTTTGAAGCAGGAGGGTCACATTCTTTGCTCGTGTTAAAAGGAGAACCTCGTCTGAGTCAGTCAAGCTCAGTTCATTTACACAGAGAAGATAGGGCCCAATGGTTTGCTCTGTAATGGTTTCCATAAGAGACATCTCGACTCAGTCCCTATTACAGTCCCTGTAATAGCCTGTGTGGTGTGAATAATCATCAATCTGTTAGCAATTTTGAGCAAGCCTGTTAGCACCATGGTCTGATCAGCTGAATTTTGCAGATAGACATTGCTGAGCCATTCTGTTGCTCACAGTCACATAGCTCTGGCAGTTCATCTGTTCTTACAGGGCAGAATAACATGGGAGCTGCTGATATTAGGTAACTCTCCTCCCTTTTGCTGGCCAGTCATGATTGTGCCCCACTACATAATTTTTCAATTCAAACATGCTTATTCAGTTCAATAGCTTTGAAGGTAGTTGCTTTCCTTCTTAATGCCCATTAGCTAATAGTAAGCTGGTCAAAAGAGGGTACATAACTGGGGACCTTATTCTACCAAGGTGCCCATGAACCAAGAACAAAATATGATTTTGTTTGTGCATTGAAACATGTATCTGTACCTCATGCTTCTTCCCCCAGCAAAAAGGTTTAGTAATTCAATCTTTAGTACACACCTGTATATATACACACACTACATGTGTGTGTACATGACTTGCTCATCTGTGACTTGCATGTCAAGCCATCTGACGACAAAGCGGAGAAAACCGCCAACTCTCCAGCTTCTGAAGTGAAGCACTGCTGCAAAAAGCATTTTAATGAATAACTGACTTCTGTCTTAGTGGTCCCTTCATCTTTTTATTCCTTTTAAAAATAAAGTCTGTTTTGACTGTTTTGCTGTACTGTTAACAGACGGACACACTCAAAATGTTGGCAGTTACGTTCAAGACTGGATTAATATAGGTTTGTTATTTTACTAGCATATCCAAAGGCAAATACTCCTACTGGACTCCACCCTTCAGCTGTGAAGCAGGTTGTAAATCAGTCCCTTTTTTTTGTTGTTTTTAAAGTAGTTTAGGGGCTTTAAAATGGAATTTAACATTATTACAGTCTGCTTGAATATTGTACAATTTCTAACTATTTCTTCTTTTTTATATCCACTTTCCTGCCACTCAGAAGCTTCTAAAGAAAACAGTGCAGTCACTGCTAATGCCAAGTTGTAGCAGAAGTGCTTATACTGTTCTTAATGACTGTTCTCCCCGAAGTATTTAGATTCCGTAATTTTTAGCTTGCTAGGAAAACCCAGCATTTACAGAGGAAAAGAATAAAGGCCAGGTTTTCAGACTTTGTCTTTAAGGCTTGAATGGGTAAATTTGGCCTTGCATCTTTCCTTAGGAAAGCTCCAGTAGGGGCACAGCCAACAGTCCTTATCCCTGTGCTGTCCTCCTTAATGTATCACTAAGACTATGGAAAAAATATTCTGCATCTGAAAATATGGAAGGAAATGGCTACTGGCTCAGGAGCCAGCAGTTCTGATGCTAGCAAACATTCAGGCACATCCATCAGGCACTCCATGACCTGTGAAAATTATATCCTAAAATATCCCTGTTCGTGTGTTTCTATTTTGAAATTGTGGTCTCTGAGTTTATTCTATTTCCTTGAAGTGAGAGATATGTAATCTGAATGCTGAAGGAAACTGTTGTTTGAGCTGATCCTCTTACATTCTTGACTGATTCTAAAAATAGGGCCTTCCCATCCATTAAGATAAGACTGAAATGCTGGTGACATTAAGCACAGCTATAATAGCTTTGCTGTTCTGGTCCGCAAAAAAATGTCCATCCTGTCTAGTGGGGCAACTGTGTTTGTCTGGTCTCAGACCTGGGTGAGAGGCTCCAGTCTATCAAGTGTCACCTCCCACCATGTCCTAGCAGCTACTGTCCCCAGAGGGAGAGGCCCAGCGAACACACAACGTTTCAGAGCTCTTGTGATAAAGTTTGTGTACTCTGGAAAGCAAATCTGCTTCTCCCTCACCTTGTCCACTTCTGATTTCATGTCCCTAAACCCCCTTGTGCTGCTTGTTTTTATTTTCTTTGCAAGGCTCCCTTATCAGGCCTCCTGCTGGATCTCACATTCCCCTTCACATCCTGCCCCTGTGCCGGGAAGGGCACATGGGATCAACACAGCCTGTGTTGGGAGCGCTTGGCCTCACCGACAGACCAGCATCTGTGCACAGCATGCTGTGCAAACCCAAGGCTGCTGGCTGTGTCAGAAGCATGCTTAGAGTTTCCCAAATGTGAGGACTAAGAGCTGAAAAAAATTATGATTTTTCAGTCCCTGTAATCTAACCACTGTGTAGATTGACATCCAGCCTTGCTTTGCTGCCCTCCCAACAGTGTGTTCCCACCCCTGCCACCCCAGCAGCAGTGTTTGCAGCCTGCACAGTGATCGAGGCAAGGTAACTATTTTCACCACAGCCTGTCTTTGGGTATTTTACTGTTTTAAGATCATATTAGCTTTAAGCTGGATCAGGTTCCTCATTTGACCTACTCCATAACTTCAGGAGCACTGGCATCAACAGGAGGGAGAAGGCAGGGCTGCTGGAGGTGGGGGAAGCACAGGCTGACCCCAGTCTCCCCTGCCTCTGGTTGCAAGCTGCTGTGAGACCACCAGCTGTGTGTTCCTAACCTGCATCTCCATCACACCAGCCATGGGAGCATCACCAGGACCAGCTTCTGACCTGGTGCTCAGGTTATTTACTGAGCCATTGTGTCTGTATATGGCCACAAAAAACCACACTGGAAATGGGTGATAATGGGTGGGCAAGGGAGAGGACTGGGAATGATTGACAGAGGGTCAGAGTAGGTGTGGTGTGAAGCTGAACCTGCACGAGGGCACCAATCAAAGCACCAGCTCATTGTGTTCATGTCAGACACAAACAAGTGTTTAGCAATTTACTTTGGGGGTGGGATAGAAGTAGTTTACTCAATACTTCTGCAAGTATCAGTCTGCGTGCTGAGGCTCTCTCCCCAGTCACCACCTTCCCCACCCACTACACACACACGCACACAAAAACACACACACAATGCCTTCTTTGTATGCGTGGCAGAATGCTCCACAGGGAGCTGCACATCCCAGAATGCAGCTCTGTTTTTGTCTAGAGTTGTGATGGATCACTGTGGGGAACCTTAAATCTCTATAGTGCTCAGATCTCTATCAAAAACGAGGGCAGCTGGAGTAGCTCCATTTAATGTAAACTACATGTATAGTTGGATTCCTTACCACCTTGTCAATGCCACCCCCAACTGCCAAGGCCTGAGAGCCCCTGAGTCTACTGAAACCAAAAGGAGGTGAGGATTTTCTTTGACTTGGATGCAGATATTTTAAAGGGAACATGGGAAATAATTAACACATAATTAACCTGTGAAACTTTCTGCCAGGAAGTATTACTGAGGCCAACCACTCTGCAGGGTTAGGAATTTATATGAATAATAAGAGGTCCAAAGTGGAAAAGGTATCAGCCTTCAAAGTAGGGAGGACATCATTAACCAAAATGAGCTAAGGAGATGGTTTTCTTATGAATAAATTATTTCCCAGTGGTCTGTTATGGGATGTCTTGCACCTTCCTGTGAAGCCCCTGGGAATAGCTACTGAAGAAGACAGTAGAGCACTGGTATGATCCACTCTGTCAAGCATGTTTCCTATTAAATATACAATATTGCAGATGTACTCCAGAGCTAATAGAGCAGCACCTACCCTGGTTCCTACTGTGCTCCAGAAAATAACTGCTTGTTCGAACAATGTAAAAAAAAAATATATCTTATTTGAGCCCAGATCTGTCATTCTTGTAGATCACCACTGTTTGAATGGTTCATTGTCACTTCATCTCACTAGAAATGAAAAAAATGTATATGGAGGAAGACATTCTGTTTAGGGAGCGAACTACATAGGAATGTCAGAACAGACAAGATTGAAAGGCCATCCTGGCCAGGATGGACATTTGCAGTGGTCTGTAGGTGCCTGAGGAAAGGACGTAAGCAATGGAGTAAGTGAAATTGTCCTTCCTGGTAAATGATCTGATTGTGGCACTTCATAACTTGTGGACTCCTGGAGCTTGAGGTTACATCCCTACCACAGGGCTTAACAGACACTTAAATTTTTATTCCTTCTTGAATCCTTTTTATATTTTGGCCTTCACTACATTCTGTGGCAGTGACATCCCATGTTGTAATCACACCCTGAGTGAGAAGGTGCCTCCTTTTGATTGTTCCAAGCTTGCTTGGCCCAGTCCCATGTGACAAACAAGAGTAAACAGTCATTCCCACAAGTTATTATGGCCTCAGGCCATGCTTCCTGCGTCCTTCCAGCTTATCACCCAGCAGATCCTGAGACTGTTCAGAGCCTCTGGTGGTCCTTTACTCCCCTCTTCCAAAGAAGAGCTGAAGCACCTCTTCTCAGATAGATTCAGCAAGAGACGCAGAATCACTGAATGACAGAATGGATAAGAATGAAAGGGAGCACAGTGGGTCATTTGGCCCAACCTCCCTGCTCAAGCAGGGTCAT
Source organism: Cephalopterus ornatus (assembly GCA_013396775.1). Lineage (NCBI taxonomy): Eukaryota > Metazoa > Chordata > Aves > Passeriformes > Cotingidae > Cephalopterus > Cephalopterus ornatus. The sequence goes on from VZRE01010160.1 coordinate 29,649, forward strand.
CCTAGAGCACAATGCACAGGATTGTGTCCAGACGCTTCTGGAATATCTCCAGTGAGGGAGACTCCACAGCCTCTCTGGCCAATCTGTTCCAGTGCACCCAACAGTAAACAAGTTCTTCCTCATACTCAGGTGAAATTTCCTGTGCATCAATTTCTGGCCATTGCCTCTTGTCCCATTGCTTGTCACCACCAAGAAGAGCCTGGCTCTATCCTCTTGACACCCCCTCTTTAGCTATTTTTACACATTAACGAAGTCCCCTATGAGTTCCCTCTTCTCAAGGCTGAAAAGGCCCAGCTCTCCCAGCCTTTCCTCATAAGAAAGATGCTCCAGTCCCTTAATCATCTTCATAGCCCTCTGCTAGACTTGCTCCAGGAGTTCCATGTCCCTCTTGTACTTAGGAGCCCAGAAGGGGACTCAGCACTCCAGATGTGGCCTCACTAGGGCTGAGTAGAGGGACAAGGCTTGCACATATTTTTGTTTTGCACCCTATTCCCAAGGCAGTAGATTTGACTTGCTTTTCTCCTTGACCTTGCAAGAGATTGAAGCTTTTGCTATCTACTTTCTCTGTAGCATTTGTGATTTTGCACAATTCTACTGTATTTCCTCATCTTAGTCACCCCAATACACTTTAGTAATTTCTTTTCAGTCAAAGTACTTTTTCCACTGACTGCTTCCATGTATGAAAGTTCAAAACATCCTTGTCTTTTACTGCCCTCCATGGACTTTTGTCCAGTATTCTTGTTGCTTTTCCCTTTTGAATTCTGATGCATCCTGCTAGAGATTGGGTAGCCAAAATAGCATCAGAGATTCATGACATAGGGACACTATGCATTTACCCACTGGAAAACAAGCACTATGTTTTTGTTCTCCTGACCCCAAGATCATGTTTGCTCTTTAGACTGCTGTGAAACCCAGAGCTGATACTTTCAGAGGACAAACCAGAATGAGACCCAGTTCTATTTCCTAAGTAGTTTTTGAGCCTGCTTAAGGAGCACAACTCCAGGAACAACTCCTTCAGACAACTCCTTGTGGGTATTTTCTTTAGTGGGGAAGTGAAAAATGTTTTTTCTAGATTTTTCACAAGAAGGAAGCTATGGCTATATGGAATCAGACCAGAAATGTATTTTGCTCACAGCCCTGACTCTCTGACAGTGGCTTGTGGAGGCTTAGGGAAGAACCAGGTGCGAAATTTTCTGTATATATTTTCCATATTATACCAGCCTGTGGCTTGGGAACTTCTTGGCCACGAGTTGCATTTGTTTTGGTTCTCACAGTCCGTGGGGCACCTTTTCTCTGTTAACATTCACAAGGAATTTTTAATACCTTTTATTTCAGCCATTTATTAATCTGCAAGAGGAACTCATCCTTATCCTTTAAGAGCCTTGGTCTAAGGAAAAGTGGGCAAGAATTTTGGGGTTTGACCTTTTTTTGAAACTCCAGACTCATTCATCTGACAGCCAAAATAGCCATTGGCTATTATAAAGAATATCTTTTAATATACTTAGAATATTAATGGAAAAGTGTCTTTTTCCATTTGCCTATATCCATATATTCCGTTGTCCATATCCTTTTCCATTTGTCTACCCGCATGTAGAAACCCAAGGGGATTGCAGTTCATGAAAGCTCTCCAACCTGGCTTGAAACTAGCAGCCTCAGAGTGCTTGGAGATGAAGGAGAGGTGCACAGATCTCCATGGGTTATTCAGCCTTCTGCTGCCATGACTGCATCGTTATCAGTACCCAGCAAGCCAGACGAAAGCTACTCTGCTGTCTGCTCAAGTCGCAGTCACACCTCCAGCTTGCAGTGTAGACACCCCTTCTGTCTGAGAGTGTTACACTACATGAGTTCTTCCAGTTATAATAAATTTGCAGTGAAATATTAAACACTGGCATATGCATTTTTTTTGGCAGAAAGAAGCAAAAGTTGGAATTTAAAACTGTAACGCAACAAGTGAGCATGCAGATTTATGGACTTAACAAACACACACAACTTTTGAGACATGCCTAGCAGACATCATGCTTTTAAAATGTCACAGTTCATGTAGCTGTCACTTCAAACACTAAAGAAACTGGCACTCCCAAAGTGCTAGCAAGCTCTGACTGGACAGTAATAAGACTCAGAGGTCTAAAATTAAAAACTGTCCAAGAAAATGCATAACTTCTTAAAGACCTCATCCTCAATGCTTTATATCACACTCCAGTTTGCAAAGAAATGGTTGTCTGATCAGCTAAATAAAAATGAGATGTTTCCACTATACCTTCAGTAGAGGAAACAGTGCTGTTTGTAATGGAGCAGCTTCCATGGGGAGAGTTATGAGCCCCACTGACTGAAAAATGTCTTCTCCCGAGGTTTTCTTGCCTTCCTCTAGCAGATATCTAATCAGTGATGCTGATGTTTTATGTCATGGACAGTCTCAATGTCACTGATGAACGGGATGTATTCTAATTCTGCGGTTATCAAAAGCCTCATTTCAGTTCACAAGTCAGACAGTTGTTCTTTCTGTTACAATGTTTTACTAATGTCAGCTTAGAAGTCTTACTGCAGCCTATTTTGGCAAACAAGGTAGTCTGACCTAATTGAAACCTCTGGTATAAACAGACAAAACTACCTTCATTTTGAAACCTGCTTCCTTTCTCCTAACAGCAGCAGACAGACACCCCTGTGGAAGCAGCTCTCTCCTGCTGAAATGCACCAAATTGTTTGATAAATGAACATTTTCTTCCAGTTCTTCAGGAGGTTAAAGTAAATATTAAAGTCCATAATATAAGAACACTTCTTATGAATTCCAAGCAGACTTCACTCTTCCAAGAAACGTGTTTGTGTTTAAGTTTGAGAACTTAAACATACAAATTTTCTGGTGAGCTGAGACAGGAGAACTCTGTAGTGAGTTTATTCTATGCTAACAGAATATTCTGATGCACAGCATTAAATAATCCTAGATCAGATGTTTTAAATGTTATTTTCCATTTACCTGGGTGTAGCGTTACAGCCAACCGTCCTCTCCTCATCATCCCAGAGACACATTGGTTGTATTGGGTTTTCCTGTCCTTAGGGTTAGTTGTCAGCCAGATCAGTTCCCTCATCCAATTGACCTCACCTCTTCGAGTCCTGCTGTGAACATAGCGAGGGACAGGTATGTGTGGCTGAGCACAAAGGAAAGAGCATTTCATGTCCTTTCAGATACAGGCTCAAAATTACATTTTTCAAACTTTTAGTGCAACTGTTGGACACTAATTAGTGCTCTGAATACATCATTCCACTGAATTCCTTGTTTCCCTTGATGACTTCCAAGCCAAAGGTTTCTATTGGGTATGGTGGGATTTTGCACTTTGACTTAATTAAAGCACATAAAAGAAGCACAGCTAAGTCTCACCTATAAACGTGGAACCATGCTTGAAATACATTAGGATGAATGGTTTTGTTGCAGTTTCCTCTTCCTTATATGAAGAGTTCCTTTTGTGAGGCAAATGAAAATAAAATGGATTTCCCTGTGGAAATGAAGAAGAAAAATAAAATCCTAGGACTAAATAGTAATAATTAAAAAAACAAAAAAAAGAAATGATTCCTGCATTGCCACAAGGACACAGCAAAAATGAATATTGTCTGTCAGTGTTGGTCAAGTTTCTTTTCTTGTCTCCCCTTAAAGAATTGAAGAAGCAGCAAGAACCATGATGCCAATACACTTCTCAAATTTACTGATCTCCATTCTTTCCTCTGCCAAACTGCCAGGCTCCTCAAAAAAGACTTTTAGTTCATGAAAAGTTCAGGGATTGCTAGCTTGTACACAGAAGGACTGAAATAAGAGATTTTAATTAAATTCCAGACTTGTTATTGAGTTAGAGTACTGTCACAACAGACTATTTTCTTTTGGAAAGTTTGTTTTTTTTGACATGCAGCACAAATCTAAGTAGGGCAAAAAGAAACTTCAAGAAAATGAGGAAAAGAGGAATCTTCAGTCTTTGGATTATCGGATCCTTTTTGCTCAGAGTTTGTAATGGGCATGTGGTGGCATACAATGGCGTACAGTACTTTTTGAACAATACTATGCAAATACTTGCCGAAAAGTAGTTTCATGGATAATTTTCTTCTTTGGGTGGGGAAGACTCCTTGCTTGTGACTGCAGCTGAAGTGTTACTGCCCAGTTTTATCAGGGGGACACAATGTACGCAATCACAGCTGAACTCATGGATTTGTCTTCCCTGAAGCAGTTAGCAGGAGATACCACCACAGGCCTTTTAACAGCTTTCAAATATTTAGGGCCACTTTTCTCAGACTGACTCCTGCCATTGGATCCTTGAGAACACAGGTGCCAAAAACATGAATTCTCCATGTATGACTACATGTCCTGCATGTTCTTCCCTTTCCAGTGCATGTGTATCACAAGCCTCCTGCTTCCAGCCAGGCTGATTAGGTGTGTGACTAGAGTTGACTGGCTAGTTGGGATGATTTCGATTACTCCACTGGGAATACTAAACTATTTCCCTAGCTGTGTCCAATGAGCTGGCTGTGTATCTGACACCCTCTATTTACAAGGAGATGACAAGACAAAATATTTGGTATAGGATGTATTGGATGGATGGATTATGCAGAAATTTGGAGGTGGAATAAGCGACATATTTAAGAGAGGTACGGATGTGTAGGTTGAAACACTTAGACTAAAAGCCTATGAAAGATTTGAGTCCTTTATTCTTGTGCTGCCCTAGATACCAACATGAGTGAAATGGGAGAGTGGCTCATTGAAAACGCTTTGGGTTCTCACAGACCAAAGGGGTTTTGAAGCTGGTCTGAGGTGAGAAGGGAGACTATTGAGGGTCAGAATGTTCCTTGCATCCCAGTGACCCTCGTGGTGTCACAGGAAGTTTCTGGAGGATCTGAAGGCTCTTCTGACAGCCCATGGGTATCTGAGGTGACTTGGATGCTGGGTTGATCAGGGTGAACATTTACACCGGCATCTCCCAGGTGCTGTGCTGTGCATCTAGATGCTGTGCTCACATCAACCCCCACAAAGAGACTACAAAATAAGCTGCTTCTCATGAAAGCTGATCCCTTTAGCTAAGGGAATTATAAAGAAAGACGCAGAGAAGGAAGGCCAAATGCCCAGTGGGGCAGTGTGGTGTGGGCAGGCTGCATGGTGACAGCCTCTCCCCTGGGATGCCACACGTGTGCCTGGACAGATCTATCAGGGGACATGGCCCCTGTTACCCTCTGTTCAGCACTGTATATTTGTCAGCACAAGGCATTGCACATTTAATATTTCACAAGACTTGTATGATTTCCAAAGCCCATATGCCATTAATGAGATGAAAGTGTAAAAAACGCCTTTCATCTCAGGGATAGCAGGCCCAGATTTTTACATTGCTGCTATCATATGTTTCTCCTGAGCCCAGAAGTCTGTGGTTTCTCTGTCTTGTCCATTAAGATATTTCATGACCCCTTTAGTGGCCCTCAGGCCATCTAGCAGTTCTTGCTCCTGCTTCACCAGGTGGAGAGGCTACAGTCTTGCTGGACATGCCTACTGAAATTAATGCAGAAAGTTGCCCACACCGTCTTGAGTTGTAAAGATCTCCCATGATAAAAAAAAATACAGATTTATGGACAGGATATGTATGTGTGGTATATTGGTAATAGCTTTCTCCTCATAGAAATATATATTCAAAAAGATATAAAAGTGTTGAGCTGTCAAAAAAGTGATTGAAGCAGCAGCTATCCATTATTTTTCAGGGAAAAAAGTGCTCATTTGTCAGTGACCATCTTCTCTTGATGTGGTTATCCCCAATTAGGCTAAAAGTGCTAGAATTACAATACAGTGTCTGCCAATTCATCTTTACAATGGCTAGATAATTATAGAGCAAGAAAATAGTATGTCTGGAAGGGTGTTAACTGAAGAGCAAGGGGCCATGTAAATAAACTTGACAATGATATTGAAAGGCAAGAAAAAGACACTACTAGATAACAGCATTATGATGTGCAGGAGTTATTTACATGCAACCAGAGCTTGTCAAAAATAATGAGAATTAGAGGAAAGCCCCTGCCCTTGGAAGCCAGGCACACCATGGAACCTCTTTGCCTCAAAAACACAAACATGGGAGTTTAATCTGCTTTCTGTGCTGCCCAATGCAGAAAATTGGAAACTACGTCTTCTTACTGGGCCTAAAACATGGTCACAATGTCAGTGTCCAAATGCCAGCGCTCCAGGCAAGTTCCTCTTCAAAGGTCAGTCAGCTCCATGGAAAAGTGGGAAGGGGAACATGGGACATGAGGAAGTGCTGTGTTTCTTTGTGGAAACCACATGTTTTGGGTGGTGGGAGAACTCCAAAGAGCTAACCATGAGTTAGTTAGCAACACCAGATGCTACTCTGGCCTTTTCTTCATCATCAAATAGTACCCACAGAAAGGTTAGACAAAACTTCCATTGATTTCTATGGATTTCACCAGACACCTTTATGGCTTCAGGAGGTCTTCAGCCTCTTTTATGTGTAAAAAATATTAAGTTGCAGCACAAAATCCTGCATCCTTCACCTACTTAAACTAACAGCATCTCATCTGCAAGCCACTTGTAGAGCTTGTCTACATCTGAGCCTGTTCTGCCCATTTTCTGCAGGGCTTTAACCTCTTGCGGAACAAGCACAAGTTTTCTCTGCTATGGCCTGTCTTGACCAGAAATTATGGTTAGTGTAGCTCAATTAATTATTTGAAATGATGATTAGCACAGATACCACACTGTGCTAACAAAACCCCACTGCTTTTAGCCTGCTTTGAGCATGTCCAGAGCAAGACAATGTTTGCCTGGAGAACACTGTGTAATTTTCTTTTCCCTTAACCAAAAGGAAGGCCTGTACAACATCCAGCAGGAGGTCCTGCTCTGAGACAAGGTCTTTCATCTGCACTGAAGAATAATCAAGGATCTTACCCTTAGCTAACAAATATCTTCAGGATTTGGACCGTAGAAATGATAAAAAGGATAGGTATGTCAGATTATGAGGTCTACATGTATTTCTCAATTTTTTTCTAACTGTGGCTGTACATTAATAGACACACTATGCCAAAAACTACCCTATATCATGATATCCAGTATACTGCATAATGCCCCACTTTGGGGGGGAGGGGGACACAGAAAGAAAGCCTAGGCAAACAATACTCCTTAAACTCCAAGTGAAGCAATGCAAACTTTTACATGTCATGGTGGCACAGAAAACTTAAGAACTGGAAGCAAAATCACTATTCAGATTGAAGAGCAGGAGAGCAGGCAGCAGTTGCCCTGCATTTTTGAGTAAATCAAACACATATATTATTTTTAGGTCACTGTCCTGATTTTGCGAGGCTTCATTGCTGTTCCTGAACAGGAAGGATGCATCCTGCTGCCTGTTGCCCTCTCTCTGGAATCACACTGCCTCCCTGTTATTTTTTTTTTTTTTTTTAAATACAGCATAGCATCTGGGAATAAGAGGGAAGAGGTGGCTGTGCCAGCAGCCAGCAGATGCCATCCAGATTGCCAGTGGCCAACACAGTGTGGGCTGGGTGGGTTCTCACCCACAGACGCTTCAGTAACATCCCATGTAGCATCCTGTGGTGTCCAACATCCTGTGTGAGAAAAGTCCTGCCGCTCTCCTTAAGAGCCATTTCTCTGCTGAGTAAACCTCATATTAACAGTTTTGAGGAAAATTGCAGTTTTCCAATTCATCCCATTAGGAGCTGTTTGCCATCAAAGCAGTCAGTGCTCAGCTGTAACCGAGGTTGCTGTTTGCAATGCTGGTGGAGCACTGCCTGGAAAGGTATGCAGTGATGTTACAGCAAAATGATTGACTGTATCACCAAAGTTCAGCCTAGTGAGTGCTTTCACCAGCCTACCCACTGTCCTAGTTATCTCCCCACTTCTTCCCATGGCTCTCCACAATTTCCCCTCAGCTCCTGCCCTCAACTATGGTGCAGGGCTACCCATATGGCTTCTTTGAGCTCGAACAGAAAACTGAAAGAAGTTAGATTTAAATCAGATATTAGGAAGAAGTTCTTTACTGTGAGGATGGTGAGGCATTGGAACAAGTTGCCTAGAGAAGCTGTGGATGCTCCATCCCTGGAAGTGTTCAAGGCCAGGTTTGGATGGTGCCTTGAGCAACCTGGGCTAGTGGAAGGTGTCCCTGTCCACGGCAGGGGGGTTGAAACCTGTTGATCTCTTGTCCCTTATAACCCAAACAATATATGATTCCATGGTAAGAGCAAAGTTTGAACATTAGTTTTCATCTGGGGAGTATACAAATGCAGCCTACCACAGCTGTGCTACATTGAATGCCTTCCAACTTTCCCCTCTAGTCAGGTTTCATATCTCTATCTAGGGATACGTAAATACTTCTGAATCTGGCTTTAAGAGATGAAAGAGTCTCAGTGCCATCTATTTTCTCTGAAACAGGCCGTGTTCTTCCCAACTTCTTCATGCTGAGGTAACACAGCTGAGTATCCTGGTCCCATGCTGTCCCATGAGGGCACTCCTCCAGTGTTCCACAATCTTCATGAGCTATTTCCCATCTGGGCTCTCTCCCTCTCCTCCTGTCGATCTGTGCACCAAACCCAGCAGTGCCCATGAGCAACAGTGCAGGGGACTGTACCTTCCAGCCCCACACAAGGCACCTCTCCGGGTGGTAGCCTAAGCCTCATGTAAAGCAAGATGTTTCTGCCACAGGGGCCATCTTCTCTCTCCCTACTTTGCTGTTGCCTCTTTGTTCCTCACTTGCCTGTACACCACCATACAGCAACATACAGCAACACATGTTGCTCCTAGTAGTTTCATGCAGTTGTGAACTCTGTAAGAGTTGAGGTGTGCCCAAGGGCTCAAAAACATCATTCAAGGTAACCACAGGGCTGAGATGAGCCAAGGTCTCAGCGATTTCAAGGTTTCACATTGGTGTCTCCTGGTGATGCACCAAGCAACTAAGAGGTCCTTCTCAGGAACTGTGCTTCAAGAAAGATTTGTCCTGCTTTATACCCTTCAAAACCTGACTGTAATATGCATTAAAATGGCAAAAACACTTATCTGGATCTCAGCTGTTAAATCTTCCTGGCCTGGCATCTTACTCAGATGTTTGAGTTCTTCCTTCCCTTCTCAGCTGCCCTGGCATGACTTGGGGGAGTGAGGCATATGGGCACTTTAAAATAATCCTCTTAGAAGTCTGTCTCCTCCTCCAGGCACTCAAGTACTTACAAGACTCTGGCCTGTTGGCACCTTAACAAGCCTCTTATCTCTTCATATTTCATCTATTTCCAGGAGCACCCAGAGTTTGAGAGCACAGAATTTGGTGTATCTGCAAATTCTCTAACCAAATAAGCTGGTCACCAAACATACTGAATAACTAAGAGAAAATTGCAACATAATAGGAAGACTACTTTACGGCCTTTTAATGTGTCCTTTCATTTCCATTCACTTGGAAAGAACCTGACTAAATGGCAAAAATAAGTACCTGTTGAGTTACTGGGCCAAATACATTCCTGAAGTAAGGCCAATGGAGTTACACCTGGGACAAGTTTAGCTCTGTGGATTTACATATGCCTCTGTTTTCCATGTCGAAGGACTCACAGCTGATGGAAAACACAACTCAGTGTGTTCATTCACAGAATCCACGAAATGAACCCATGTTTCATGTTGTTAAAGTCTGAAGACATACTATATGTTTCATATTTCTTGTCAAATAGCCCTCAGGATGCTGTATCACCCATGAAAGCTGATGTAGCTGGCCTTTTAGAATTTCTGCCTCTTCAGGCATGCCCCAGGGAATGGAACAAAGCCAGGGCAGAGGGATAAATGCCCCTTACTTCACAGAGAGGTATAGCACAGGGAGTTGTGAAAAACGATTCAAGACCTTCAAAGCATCTGAGCCTCCATCCCATGCCTCCCTGTGGAAGGAAGCACTGGGGCCATAGAGAATGGGGAATGCGCTGGAGCAGGACCGATGTTGTTTGCCTTTGGGCTGAGCACATGACAAAAAAGCAGTTTGCAGTTACCTTTCTGTTCCCTCCTTATCACAACCCCCCCCGTTGTGAGCCCAGTGGGTTCAATCCCAAGGATCTATCCCAAAATATTTAGCTCATTTTGTACATATTACCTTCAAGTAATCATACACCACTGAGTCATACATCATGGGATTAACAATCCTACACATGGTATAAACAGAACCTAAATAAAATCCCAGAAAAAGGATATTGCTTTTTAAATAAGTCCTGACAGCTGTGGAAAATATTATGCCCCAATACAACCCTCCCATACGACATACATTAATACGAAGAGAACCCCAAACTGTTCCTCTGGATATTTTGTAAGGTTTTATTTTATTACAGATTGGACATATTGAAGTAAGACTATAATCTTATTGTGCTCTGACCTGTGCTTTTACTGCACTGTATAAACAGCAGTTACTATGTTAGATGGAGAAATGTTTACAGAAAGAAGAAATAAAAACAAACGGATTTATTGTGTTGCAGAAATTTGAAACAAGGCTGAAAAGCTGCCCATGTGTTTTGTGCTTGTAAGAGCTTTCCCTGATGAAAACAGACAGTTTAAACATGACAGAAGCACAGCGAGGTCCTGCACTATCAAGAATAAAATGTAATATCCGCACAGCACTGACTCTCTCCAGCCAGCCTCGCCTACAATCAAAGCCCTTGATATGGCTCTTGCTGTTGTCTGTTCACATACAGCAGGTTTGGGATCTAGTTTTTTTAATAGATCTTGAAATTTTTTTCAAGTGCTAGTGAAAAGTGCCAGATTGACAGCTCTGGAGTCTGGAGTCTCTTTTTAACCACAGAAGGAGTATAGCACGGGAAATGGCAAAACAAACTTCCTTCCCCAGCCTGCTCTCCAGCACCAGCAGTACCAGAGAGAATGGAAGCATGGAGGGTTACCCTTCTCCACAGGCTTCTCCAGCGTGTTAGAGCACCCAGGGCAAGCAGACACCAGCCTTCGCGGGCTGCAGATTGAGAAGTTACCCAAGGCACCCGTAAAACCAGTCCACGCACACAAAGCACCAGGGAAAGCAAGTCTCCATTTTCATAAAGCTGTTCTCTTCCCTTCTCTTTGAAAACCTGACTCTTTCTCGAGACAAAGATCATCAGAGAAAAATAGACTTTTTCACTTCATGGTTTGGCTTCTTCCTGTTGACATTTTTGTTGACAAAGCATATCAAGATCAATGCCGGCATGGTCATTTAGATCTTTCATTTTTCCAAATTCTGTGTTTTTGGCAGAAAAGAATGCTAATAAACATGTCAGTGATATCTTTGATAAGAAGATTGATTAACAACATCATATGCAAAATATTCAGCTGTAAAACACAGAAGTGAAAAACTGGCCTGTTTTCAACCCTACAAAATGGAAAAAACTTTGAAATTCCTTAGGATTTTTCTGTTTCACATTTCAGCCAGCCTTGTGATCTTCCAAGTCAACTCTCCACAGACTGCTCAAAAAAGGACAAAAAAAAGTTTTCTTAAAATGAAATCCTGGCCCCATTGAAGTAATCTGCAAAGCTGTAGTTGAATTCAACCCAGATAGAATTTCACCCCTTATTTGTACACTGAGCAAATCTGATCTGGAGTTGGTAACACATAATAAACATGGGACCCTAGGATGCCATTTTTAGTCACTTTTCAGGGGAGAGCTGTGCTTTAATTTATTTTGTCAACTGTTTCCACTTAGGTTTTTCCTATTAATGCTTCTGTTACCCGCTGCACAGTAAGGTTATACCTCATATAAGTTCTTCTCCCTTAAAAGTTGTGGTACTTTTGCAAATGTTACTCTCTCTGATATGTGATTTCAGAATAATGAATGCTTGTCAGACTGATTTCTTGCTGTCTTAAAATAGGTGGATGTGTTAAGCAATTTGCACTAGGAAACAGGAATGATACAACTTAAAGTGGCAGTCTGTCCCTTTCAGCCCCCCACAGTAAAAAGTCTGTGTACACATGAAAAAATTAATTTCTGAGATTAACTATATATCAAATAACACCCTGAAAAATTCCATCAGCCACCAAGTAGGACAAGAAAGGTGACACACAACCTTTCACCTTCATAAAAGAGAAAATCATAGTCCAGGTGTTATTCTTGGTGACTTCAAGAATAGTTCATAATATTATATACGGCAGGAACGTAAAGAGATTATCCTGAAATAAGAATTAGTCAGAAAACAGAAAAAGAAAGTGATAAAGTTTCCCAAATTTTTTTTTGTAGCAGTGAACAGTACGAACCTTCCCCTTACAAAGACTTTCTTGAGAAGATAAAGACTACATGTTCTGAAAAAAGCTCATTGACAAATACCATTTTTTGGGTGGAAAATTTTAGTAAGTAATAAATAAACAATTGTATCAAAATTAGTTTTTCTAAAGCTAAAACCATTCAGATTTTAATGTCTAATCCCTTGGTTAGTTCAGGGCCAAGATAAGTCGTGGCTGACCCTTCCATGCAGTTCCATTCATCCTCCCAGAAGTGCAAAGCTCCAACATGTCACTTTTTAGGCTTTGAGTTGTCAGCCTTCCAGCTTATGGTAGTTTTACATACGGAAATGGTGTCATTATATCACATTAAATGTTGAAAGGAGTACATGTCAAGAAATGATCATATTGGTATAGAATCCTGGGTTTTGGAGGAAAGATTTTTTTAATATATGTATGTATGTTTTTAAAATGGCTGTTTGAAATTGCTTGGGGAAGCCTTAGAAAAATGCCTGAATCACTGCATGTAGGTGATGGTAGGAAAATAAACATTAATTACACAGCCTTGTGAACTAAATGTATTTTAGACTCATGGTAAACAGAAAGAAAATGCAAAAATAGCTATTCCAACTTTCTCTGCTTTGGTGAGATCAACTTTATGTGTTGTGTCGAGTCTAATCTGCATCTTCCTAGCTAGGTGAAGGTTTTGAAGTAATCAGAAGCATGTGACCTATGCACACAGTCATCTGTCCTTGTTTTCGGACAGCAGAGCTCATGAGTTACTGTGATACAGGCAGGAATCAAGTGATTCACCTTGATGCTGGAGAAGCTTCCTCAGCCCAGCATCGAGAGTACTTTATAACACCATTTCTTGCCAGTCTGTTAGAGGACTATGAGTGAGAAATGTTCACAAATGTATGAGCTGATAAGGTCTTCAAAACCTGTTTTGTAGCAAAAATTGAAAGAAATTAAACCTATTTACTTTGTCAGGACAGAACGTGGGGCATGGTTGCAGATGAAAGAGGAACAGCTCCAACAGCTCGCTGCTGCTCAGAGGGATAGCCTGGGTGCGTGCCCTCTGTTCTGGAGGCCACCTGCATACCCAGAATCTCTTATGGAGAGATGATTTTGGATATCAGAAAGGTCTTGATTTTATCAGTGCAAAAGAAATACGAATCAGTGGCTGCAAAGGGAAACTTTACAAGGCAGTGATGTTTTCTTCACAAAAAGAAGCCAGCTGCCTCTGACTGCTGGAACAACTCCTCCAAGGGTGTAGTGGGTTGCCCAAACTGTATATCTCTGTTAAATTTTCCAGCTCAACCAAAGGGTTTTGGTTTGGTTCAGGAATTGCTTCTTGCCGTTTGTTGTTTTACTGCCTTTGTTATATCAAAAGTCAAACTAGATGATCGCAACAGCCCCTTTCAGCCACCAGAGCTTTGGATCTATTATACAATTTTAAGAAATCCCTGCTCTGGCTCCAGTGAGTCACATGTGGTGTCGGTGAAAGTCAGTGGAGAATATTGCTTGTTGAGGTATGTGCATTCTTGGTGTATCACTGTACAAGTAGGTACTGTGCACAAAAGAAAGATAAGTGAGCAATTGTGTGAGTATGTAAATGAAACAAGATGATGCACTACACAGAGAATGAGAGCATGATAAAATGGATCTCTATGTAAAACCAGCCATCTAATGGAAAAAGCAAGAACAGATGGTGAAATAACTTTCTAAACAAGCTGTTGCTTTAGACTCCGGCCGTCCACAAACAAGTTGCAAGTATTTCTGATCCATGGTCCAGTGATTAAAGAGATGAAATTCAAAGGAAAAAGTGGGGGAACAAAAGAGGGGGGATAAAGAATGCATAAAACCCCAACCCAGTTTAAGTTTCATAGTGGAATATCAAAGCAATATTGAAATATAGGAATACCAAATACCAATACTTTATTTTTATGTTTTGCATTTACTGAATCAGTTTCAATTGTATGAAGCCCTCTGCCCTTAAGCCCTAAGATATAAATTTTATTGGATTTAAAGGAAACAGATTGGGAGTCTGGGACAGAAGTATATATATATTCTACCAGTGCAGATCTTACGGTTTTGCCAGAGGAAGCTTCAAAACCATTTGATGTGCTGCTTATTTAATACTACTAACATATTCAGGAGTTGGGGATGGGAAGAAAGAGAGAGGTAAGGGAAGGCAGAGAGATCTGTGCAAAGAACAAGTAATGTTGTCCCCCTGGAACCAATAAAGCTATCAGAGGCTGCAAGAGTGCCTGGGGAGATGTGAGTGAGGGAGAGGAGAGGTGGTGGAGAGAAGGGGTTCTAGCTGCCAGGAAGGCTAAGTAATGTTTCCACCTAAGTTTTTGTCAGTGAATGTGAATGCTCTAACCTCATTATTGGACAGTCAGTTGAGATGACGATGGCCATTAACGCCCAGTTGCCAAAGGCCTGCTGGCAGAAGGGCAGCCAGATGTCCCTTTGTGGGTGCTACCCAGGAGACTTCATCCCCCACGGTCAGGAGCGACCGTCTGACACTTCCCTGCAACCAGCTAGCAGGCGTGGAGCCCAGCACCTCCCAAACCCCTTGGGTACACAGTGGCACTCGAGAGTGTGTTAGCCAACATTTGAGTTGTTTATTTCTGTCTCACAGCTGGTTATCAAGAGAGAGGAGCAGTACAACACTGTACCTCTGTCTCAAGCTTTGCTCTCCACTGGGTGTTGCAGGAAACCCTTGCACTTTTCTCAGGCCAAGGTTTAGTGTGGAAATTGGCCTTCAATCCACCCTGGAGCAAGTCTGGGAGAAGTTCTGGGCACAAAAAAGGGGGGCTCTTCCCCCTCTTTGCCTCCCAAATATTTCCTGAGTCTCTGAAGAAGAGGAGCCTAAGGCACCTCTCCAGTTTTCAGGAAAAATGTGAAACTTAAATTGAAGTCTGCTGCCATTTGTAAAACTGACAGTCAGTGATCTGGTCCTCGGTTAAGAAACAGTCTTTGTCACCATGGTGGGGAGTATGTGTGTGTGTGTGATACATTCACATTTTCTAAAGATTTTCTGTCTGCCACCTCCACTTCTCCCTCCAAGGCCGTCCAGCTGGGACGAAGGCTGTACCACTGGTGGGCTTAGGCTGCAACTTCCTCAACTTCAAAAAAAAAAGTAAACCCATATTCCCTACAGAAATCTGCTTTACTGAGATAATGAGCAGTTCATTGGTCATAAGTCCTCATCCTGTCCACTTTAGCTATATGTTCCTTGAGTTGGCTGCCGGCAGAGCCAGATGATGGTGGTGACCCAGATGTCTGAGCCTCTCCACAGCAGAAGTCATCATTTAGGATGTTAAGAAGGACAGGGACTTCATCCCTATTTTAGTCTTTCAACTCTTGTATGTGACAAAGTAGAGGAAAGCAAACTTCTTCCTGGAGAACATAGGGAAATGTGGAAGGATATGTAGAAAGTAGGGGAAGTGCTAATATTTCCTAATGGTTTAGACTATGTCGGTGTCTCCTGGCCATGGGAAAGCTGAGGAAGTTGCAAGATCCTGGACTTCCATAGGTGAGGTAGGAATGGGCAAGAAGATGAAGTCTGTAGTCAGTTGTGTCAGCTGTTGATCTTGGGCACTGAGGAATTCAAATGTCTCCATCCTCATTGGTTAAGTAAGAGGCCACCAATGGACCAGCCTACCAGTGGGTAGGAGAAATGGAGTTGTTTCCAAGGGAGGGGAAGCTATGGGAGGTAGATGAAACTGAATGCAGAATGAGTGTCAAACTGCCTTTCTTGAAACATGTGGGGCTGGATATTTAGTTCTTGTGGTCAGTGACTGGTCTTCTTCAACCATGAGTAGCTCTGTATTGCCTCAGTATCCCTAGAGCTGATCCAGTCACAGAGGGGAAATGGGAAGGCAGAATCACTGTTGGGAAATGAAGACTATAGAGTTGTGTTTGTGGCCTCTACTTACATTACTCAAAATATTCCAAAAGCTGTGCCAAGAAGAGGTAGGACCAGGCAGTTATATTCTCTGACATTGATGGGCAGTCACACCGCTCTGAAACATAAGGTTAATATCTGAAGTGCCTTAAATTCACCAAAATGACTATTTGTATAAACAAATATACTGCAGAGTAATTTATTTGGGCATTGGTCATGGCAAGTGTTTACTATGTTTGTTTATGTTGCCATCACTAGGTACTGTTTTAAGTCACTCTGCCCTCAGAGTTTACACTCACACTTACACTAATGTGTCATCACTTACTTGTCACTAAATTTTATGTACGAAATGTCTTTAATAAGAGATAGTCCTCACAAAGATTTTCTAGAAAAATACTTTTCTTAAAACAAGTTCTGAGTTCACTTCAGCTGTATTTGTTCTCTGTGACTATTGTAGAGAGCAACTTTGCTAACAGTGATGTTTTCAGGAAAAATGAGTGCTGAACATACACTATAGAATATAGAAAGTATACTGTAACTGTAACTACATAGAAGTGTTCATTAACTATAACCTATAACCTATCCTGTGGTAATCCAAACAGAGGCAGTAACACGTGACATGTTCAAGAAATTTGATGCTGGATATTTTTAATAGCTTACTAGAAATAATTTTTGCACTGATTTTTTTTTCAAGAGAAAAAATATTTTGATTTTAAAAAATTCTTTCTCCTTCTGAAGGAGCCTGTATTAACCAAGAAATGTTTCTCTTCTGGGTTTTCATGCTTTCTCTATGAAGTCCTTAAAAATCTGAAGGAATTCTCATGGTATTCTGTTTAGGACATGAAAATCTAGTGACCAAGAGTTAAAAATAATTCATCTCAATAAACATATTAAATAAAAAAATTATGTTTGTTAGTTATCTAATTTGAAAAAAAAAAGTATTTTGTAGAATGATCTGGAACAAAAACAAAAGGTTAACTTCTGCTCAGTTATTTGTGGGATTTCTCAAAACCAAACCAAACATACCCCACAGGTTTCCTGATAATGTGAAGTTAGAATAAAATATTAATGTTATCCAGTGATAAAACATTTTACTCCCTTTAATTGAACTCACCGGACCATAGTATCTAGGCTCTGAAAAGAAGGTTATTCCTATCCAATGTGTAATATGTCATCCTGTGGTAGAGGAAGGATAACCATAATGCTAGTAATACTGGACCCAAAAAAATCATCCATGTGGCTGCTGAAAGAAAACAACTATAGAATTTAAAAAAAAAAAATTTGCTATTGAATTACAATGTGTACTAAAACTTACACTCTCAAACAGACTTTCTTGTGCGTAATCCTGATTAATAAAATGGTTGAAAGATTTGAATATTTTTTAACTGATGGTTCTGACATGTTAAGGCTAAATATACATTGCAGCAACCACTGTAGCATATACGTTTCATGCACAAATGGAGAAAATAACATGTTGACTGTAATTTCATAAGACCAGAGGGATCAGTCTCAGATTCGTATCTTAAGATAAAATGGTGCAATTACCATTGCAGTCCATCTTTCTGGAATATCTTCAATCAAAGAAAAGTCAACCATAATTGTGGATTTCAGTGGAATATAGATGTAGCAAAAATGTTTCAGATCACTGTGATTACATCATCTGCATCTTGAAGATCCTGTGCCATTTGCTCCCAAGCCCAGCACAGCCACAGCTTGCTCAGTGCATTGTAAAGACCAGTGACACTGTACAGATGAACAGGAAACAAACAAAACCCAATTAGGGCTTATAGGGATTAGTGTGCCAACATATGCAGATTTTCTAACATGCACAGGGAATGCTGGGAGAGGCTTGGGAGTCCTGAGTATGGTCCCACTCAGCAAGATTGGCTCAAGCCCATGGTGGGCGGTGGAGGAACCAGGATTGATGCCAT
Organism: Cephalopterus ornatus; assembly: GCA_013396775.1. Taxonomy (NCBI): domain Eukaryota; kingdom Metazoa; phylum Chordata; class Aves; order Passeriformes; family Cotingidae; genus Cephalopterus; species Cephalopterus ornatus. The sequence continues at coordinate 47,684 of VZRE01010160.1, forward strand.
AGCCCATCAGGGGGTCCCTCTAAAGTGACCATCAGGCCAGAGGAGACTGACTCTTTCTATGGACAGCGACCTCTGGGATACCAGGCAGTTTGACAAGGAGCAACTTCTCATCTTTGGGGAAAAAAGTAAACAAACCTACGAAATTAATCCCTGTGTTAGTAGGGCGGGGCTAAGACATGTGTCTTCTTTCCCACTCCTGCAAAGTGGATCACTGGGATGCTTTTTTTCTGGCACCTCCTGCCAAAAACTTCTGCCTGCTTTGAGGCACAGACAGTTGGACTCATCGTCTACAGCACTATCAGGTTGATGATGGATGGGAGAGGAACAAAAGGCAAGAAGATGGTGAGGAGCAAAAGAGAGGACAAGAAGGATCCCCTAACACATTACCACCCTGAGTTTTTGGTTTCTTTTCCATTCCACAAGGTGCTATGTGTGCATTGTGTATCCTGCTTCTCAGCCATAATAGGCCAGTGTGCCATGACACATATGGTGCCATGGACCCCTTTTATTTAATCCACTCTTGAAAAAAAATGCAGTACCATTGCCATCTCACAGACGTATGCAAGTTATAATAATCACCATTTTAATTTTTCCCACAACTTTGAGGCTTAATAGCTTTAAAATCTTACAAGTTGTAAAAACAATTAAAGCAATAATTTTAAAAATAAGCAGAATAGGGTCTTCAAAAGAATGTGAACCTTTAACACTTCACAGTTAAATAAGGGCCTTGTAACACAGTCACTTGAAGGCCAGCCCTGAGAAAACGCAGAAGCATCCTGCGAATTTGTTGATGCTAGTTCAGACAGACTGTTTATTTTCATGATTTCATGGAAGAATTTTAATTTAATGAGTGTTTTATACACTAATGTAAAGCATAGTTTCAACCCTATAATTATAGTGTCAAAATATTTCTGCTTAAACAGCAGCAGCTGACTACAGAAATGTGATTTACATCTGAATTGTATCAAGGGGACACTGCTAAAAATAATCAGCATGTGCCTTTTAATTGAATAAAAAAATTAACAAAGAATATCAATGTATCTCTCGGCCTAAGTCTTTCTGCCTTTCATATAAACGCTCTGCTTATTTGCTTATTGCCTTTTCAGGGCTAAGGTTTCCAGAAAAAGTGTAGGCACAGAATGGCCATGTGTCATTTTGCCCACCCTTTTCTCCCTATTGCACACAGAGCGATGGGAAATTGCATGAGCAAATTGTCAGTTCCTGTCATTGAGAGCCTACATTTTTTAAAAATCTCACCATTAATCTTTCAGCTCAGTTTTAAAATAACCAACTGCCATCAAGGAACAGGTTTCTCATGCTGCTTAAGGCTGTCAGCAGGTTTTGACCAGTTCAGGCCACATTTTGCTCTTGGAATGGGGTTAGAAATCTTTTAGTTGTTGTTGCTGTTGGGGAATTCATGTTTTGAGGTAATGCCTAGGGCAGCTTCAAACGGCAGAAGTCTTGGGTATGTGCTTCCAATCTATTTGCACTGCCACACCACCGGAGATGGGAACACAGCCCTGCTGCAGCTGCCCTGGTCTTTGTCTAGCCCTCATCCATTGCAAGGCAGGATTATTCTCTGTTTGTCTTACAGTACCTTCTAGAGGCCCCAGATGAAACAGCATGCCATTGTGCTGGGTGTTTTTTATACTTCCCAGAGATGGATAGTCCCTTCCCCATAGAAACTACGATCTACAAGCCAAGGCACACAGAGGAAGGACCTTTATCCTTACTTTGGAAACAAAGGCCTGATGTTGAGTCTACATCCACATCTACTGTGGGTGGGAGGACATGGGATCCTTCTGTACATATGCCTCTGCCATGTGCTGGCTCCCTAGTGGGTAATGCCCCTCTGAAATCTCCTGTACTCACATTCCTCATTGTAAGAAAGGGAGAAGCAGTAAGCAAGGGCACCATGGGCTGTGTCTGCAGTTAGGTCAACAAATGCAAACCTGGGAGCACATCATAATGTAGACCTGCCCTCCAGTCTAGAAAACTTCCAGAATTATGAATATTATGTTACTTTCAAATTCAACCAGGAAATCTGTGATGAAGCAACAGATCTTCTGCCAACAGGTTTTGTTTCATCTGTGAGGAGAATTTGGAAGTGAAGCTGATGATGCCAACTCATGTACACAAGTATGCCTGTGTTTGTCCTGTATTTGATGCAATAACCCGCTTCTCCTCTTCCATGCTTCTGAGCTTTGTGGGTTTAGGTTAAGCAAATCTGTCTTGCTTCTTGTGCTCAAAAAGGTCTTCAGACAGATAGCTAGTCTGCAGAAGGCCCTCACTCTTTTCTTTCAACTTTCAGCTCTTTGGTTGTTCTTTTCTAGCCTAAGAAGGTATGATAATAGCCTCGTACAACCGGTATGTGATCATGGAAGCATCTGCAGATTAGAAGGAAGTGTTTCTATTATGTGCAGCTAAATTGTATAAACATTGCATATGTGCATTGTATATTGCATATGGGCACTGAGGTATATGCTTCCATACACATGCGTACATACATAAATATTGTGCTCCATATTTGACAAAGCGTGAATTTAGGGTCCTCTAGAATTCAAGGCTTGATCCTGGTTCTCATTTATGTGCTACCTTTAGTTCATTTTCTTCCTGAAGCACCAGATGCTCTCCAATGCCAGCAGTGTGATATGAAAAGTTTTTCACGGGATAAGATCCTGAAGTTCTGCTATGGCGTTTCCTAACATGAGGATCAATGTATAGATGAATCTGGTATTTGTATAAATTTCAATGTCTCTGCGGGAACTGCATATGCTCTTTTTATTTTATACTAAGATTCCACTAAATTGTCCTTTGGATTTATTTCAAAGAAGCAAAAGGGGGGAAAAGGCAGTAAAGATTGCTCTTCTTATGCTTTAGTTGTTTTTTTAACTCAATTATATTTTGACAATTCTGTATGAAACTTTGGAGTATGTCTTTGTTTAAGCAGTATATCTTCCATAGGAATAGTCAGTTAAATGTATATGGCTAGTTTCAGGCATAACAAGCTTTGACAAGGGCATTTAGCGGTTGTAATTCAAATCTAATTCAGAACATCTTAGCGCTGGACCTGTCAAGCACTTGAAATGCACTGTAGCTGCAAAACCAAAGGATATGGTCCTAGTCGTGCTCTGTGTGGCATCAAGCTGATGTGTCAACAAGAGCAGTTACAATTACAGGTTCTTTCAAGCATACTAAACTAATTTACAGTACTCTGAAAATGTGGGAAAAGGCCTTGCTAGCATAAAGGTATATGCGACTTTCAGACTGCAAAGGCAAGGCAAGTGGTATGGCCATTTCATTCAGGAGTTTAAATATTATGTAGTTTCAGTGCCACCTTTGGGGGGTTATATTTGTAACTAGATATTCTGTAGATAATAATAGATTTGCCTTGCAGCCATCAAATACCCTTGTCAAATCCCATTAGAATCACATTGCACATTTATTTGAAAGCTCAGCCCAAAATGCATGCATTTGCTAAGTGAGCATGGGGTCCTATTTGCACTGGCACTGACTGGTCCTTTCTGTTTGTCTCCCTTGTTTACCTGATAAACGCCATTTGCACTGGCTGCAAAACGCTTAGGCTTCTGCTTACAGGGATTAGAAAACTTAGTGCAAAGGGAGAGGTCTTCCCAGAAGCAGATCTGATCCAAGGATGTCCCACAAAAAACAAGACAGAATTACAGTAACCAACATGTAATTTTAACATCATGATATAAAAAGACTTGATTTTAAAGTGCACCAGTGATTTAAAGCAGCTGCACACATTTAGAGGGCATTGCTTTAATGTGTTCACAAAGGCTAATGGAAGCTTTTACAAAAGAAAAAAAAAATCAGGTTTTATGATTTATCTACTTTTTATGCACAACATTATAGGCTCTTCCCCCAGGGACTCATAAATGTGATTTTTACTTCCCAAATTACAAAGCTAGTCAATTATTTGCGAATGAGTCATTCATTCAAAAGTGTCTGTAACGGGATGTGTTAACCATCAGGAAATTTTACACCAATTGGAATTATAAACACCAGGGTAAAAAAATCTCTTGGCCAACCAGCTATGTCTATTCGTGAAACCTTGAGTAAGGAGTGCAGTATAACTCGTGCTGGAGAAGTCCTGAGAAGCTGAGTTGGAGGGGAGGAGGGGTGGTGAATTTTTTTTCTTTTTCCTTTCAATTGTATAAAATGTGTTTATTTTATTTTGAAATAATGTAGTTAGCAAGTCTGCAGCAACTTGCAGTCAAGGCTCCTAAAGCACCTTATAAACCTCCATTGATTAAGCCTTGCAGCCATGTACAACTGTAAGGAACTATTAGCCCCATTTTATGGGACAAGAAGCTGAGGGCCAGAGGTGGATACTGGTGGGCAGACACACAGGCTTCTCCTTTGGTGACCAAAACTGGTCCTCCCCTACCTCAACTCCATCGAGAACTGAAGGAGCTGGTTTTAATTTCCACCTGCTTCCCTCTCTATCTGGCTGTTTGCCCCCAAAGACTTGCCCTGAACCACACCCCCACACCCCCTACAGTCATCCCTGGGGTTAACAGCAAGCCCCAAGCATGGATGTGACTAATTATTTGTGCCTAAACTAGTTACCATAGAACCATAAAATATGCTAAGTTGGAAGGAACCCATCAGGATCATCGAGTCCAACTCCTGGTCCTGTGCAGGACACCCCAAGAATCACACTGTGTGCCTGAGAGCATTGTCCAAATGCTTCTTGAACTCAGCATTGTCAAAGGATGTATTGCTGAAACATCAAATTGTTCTTTTTGGCCACTATAAACTCTAGCTGTATCCTAGAGTTTAAATTAGAAAAGCTCTGGAGATCTTCATTAGTCACTAGTTCTCCACAGAGAGCAGCAGTCAGAGACCAAAGAGAAGCACCTATGAATAGACAGGTATGTCTCTGCTGACATTTCCTCTGCTCCTGTTTCACGCTGGAGCAATCTATCAAGTCCCTCCTCATCAGTGCATCTCTTTTCTGGCGAAGGCATTCAATCTTTGTTCTTGAAAAAAAGAAACTTCTACATGCACTTGCAAGTAGGTGAATGAAAAGTGAAGGGTGGAAAAGTAGGGATATGTATTTATAGTGCTACTATTTTTAAACCATCATTAGAACCTAAAACATTATTTTTCTTTTTTTTTTTAATGAATTTGAATGTTGTAAATAACTTCAGTGGTAGAAATGTTTGCCCTGGTTCTGCACAGAAAGCATAGGAAAGAACTGTTGCCCTTCTTTTGTGACATCTGGCTTCTGAAAATATATTTTAGTACAGAGCAGATTCATAAGTCCTATATGAAGTCCGGTGATACAACATCTGAAATTTAAATCTCAGCTCCTCGTACCCAGTGGGGCCACTGGTTCCACATGCAGAATACCCAAATGCCAATGTAAGAACAGAAGTGAGGTCATTGAAATCTTGGTAAGAAGTCACTCCATGGCAACATCCTGATGAGGTCATACACCACTGGTACTTTGGGCACAAGCCATACAAAGGGTAATTCAGAGTTGAAGAAACGACACCCTCGCAGGGTAGTTGGGCCTTGGCTAAATAGTGTCAAGGATGGAGAAAGCTTCAGGTACAGGAGCCACTGCCACAGATCTCACATGCAGGCAGATGCAGAACAGCAAAAGGTGTCACAGGACCAACAGCAGGAAGCTGTGCAGCAAGGGCTGAGCTGCCTGGCATCAGATGAGCCAGGGAAAAGAGAGATCTCAGCTCTTACTCCCACTCACACCACTTTCATAAAGTTAATTTTCTGAGGCTTTGCACACTGCTTTGTTTCCTTTCTTTCTACTTAAATCTAGGCCATTGGAGTGCAGAAGGTACTTTGCATCAGGTATTTCCTTGGAGCTGCATTTCTGCTGGGTGGGTTGAAAATACTGTGAACACATGGCTGGCACAGTGAGCTCTTTTTTCTTTTCTCTGGAAATGGAAGAAAAACAAAACAGGACCACATGAATCCTCAAAAAAAACCAAAAACAAAACCAAAAACGGGTGTTCAGAATTTGTGTCCAGATTGAAATTATGTGATATAAGTCCATGAAAATGACAGAGGAATGTATGCTATTTTAAGATAGCAATAAAGCCAAAGCATGCTTCTAAATAATCAAGTTCCTTCCATATCCTGTTCCCAAGTAATGCCATTATTCAAGGAAAGGCTGGATCCTACAAAGACTTCAGAATGGCATTACCATTAAGTGTGTGGGCAGATACACTGCCTTCAGAAAAGCCACACATAATATAAAATTAAATATAAATTTAGGTATTCAAAGAACTAATTTATAATAAAGCCACTTATGTGTTGCTGAATCAGGCCCTGAATAGTTTGGCAGTGCAGGGTGAAAGATCTCCATCTGTAAATTACTTTCTGTGAAACACTTTAACTGAGTTCCAGACAAGTGGGAAGATTTAAGAAAAAGGTGGAAAATTTCAGAGAAAAATAGATTTCCCTAAGTCTTAGATAATACTTCAAGAACTTATCTGCTACATAAAGGGTCAGTTGTTAAATTTTTAAGTATTTTCCTGACATTTATTTTTCCAAAGAAATCTAAAAAATGTTAAGTAGCTTGGGCCCAGGTATTATTTACAGTGCAAATCAAGAATTCTTTTTTTCCACCAAACTCACATGCCAGAAATCTGACATAGGATCTGAACCACAACGATTGAAAATTAAGGAAAGTAAAGGCTATTCTCTTTGTCATCACACTTCCACTTATAGTGATATGCTCTTTTGTTATTAAGCAGGCCCAATCAAAACAAAAGGGATACTGTTTCTTTTATGAGTAATGCACTAACCCACCAGCAGAAAAAAAAGTTCACGTAAAACGTATGGGTTCGGACAGCATAAGATTTATTACGATGGCTACAAAAATTATTCCTTCTTAACAGCACTTAAATTGTCTAATTATTCACAGCTGTTTTCAATTTGTTTCAGGTTCTTAATTAGGCGGGAGGGTCCTCTGCCCAAAACCTGAACTAGCACTGCAAAAGGCTAAGAACTGTTTCACGCTAAACCAGCCCAGCCCTGGGTCTGATTAGTGGAATCCACTGCAAGGTAATTTGTTATTCATACTTATCCATCTGCCTCCTGCTGGGCTGAGATAAAGGGAGACACAATTTCCTTCTTGTTTGTATCATTATTTTGATCCATCAAGGCAATCGTGGCAAGTCTTGATGGAAACTAAAAAAAAGTAGTGCTTGCCGTTCGTTTAGAGGAGCGATGCAGGGTAAACAGGTATGTTTGGGAACCAGCACCTGGTAATCTTAATTGACCTCTGTATTTGAGGAGGGGAGATCCTTATTGAAAGTTAGCATAACAGCAGGAGGCTGTGTGCTGGAGGGGTTCTTCGTGAGCAAATAGAGGTGCATCCTGCAGGTAGGAATGACTCCTGGGGGTTTAGAATTCTATAAAAGACAACTTGAAGGATGTTACAGCAGGGTGCAACTGGTCTTTGCTGATTTTTGGATAGGGAGGTAACAGTTTACTGCTGAGAAGAATATGCCAGTTCTACTTACATGTGTGGGGCCCTAAAAGTGGAGGATTAGAAAGATAAGAAAACTTATTCTTTGCAGGTTGCCTCAGATCTGTCCTAGACATTTTCTTTCCTTTGAATGCTTCAAGCATTACAGTTTGAAGAAATCAAAAGCCTGTGAGGCTCCATGTTCTCCCTCTACCTGTGAGGGTGTCTTTTGCATTAGCAGCAAATGTGTAGGTGCAGTTCCTGCCTTTTTGTGCATGAATTTGTACTTGGTTTGGAAGACTGGCTGGGCACATACAGTAAAGGGATCTCGAGCCAGTTCCAAAGGAAGTCTTACTGGTTTAAATGGGACGTGAATAAATCTTTAAGGTCAGCAGCTGCACTTAGCTGGCCTCATTAAAATTCAGGTCCTTAATATCTGTGGGCAAGTGCATAAAAAGAGGTTATGGGGTGAATTAGTCAACAGATTTTAGGTTCATTTGTTTTCCCTGTGGACGCCCCTAAGGAAAAAATTCTAAAGAGTTTAATAGTAAAAAAAGAACCTATGTTATTTTTTTAAGCTATCCTATAGGATTTAATAGGGAATTATGTCCTGACTATGGACATTTTTTTATGGTTCAGATAACTGTAGGCAAGACTGATTTGTGCATTAATGCATTTTTCTAGTGTGTCTCAATTATAGAAACATCTGCACTAAGTGAACTTGAAACCTCTTTGATTCCCTGTGCAAATTCTCACTATTCAAAAGTCCTCATGTTTTCCTATTTCTTGCCTTTAGCTTAATAGTTTCAGAGTGGGTTGCAATAGTATGTAACCGTGTAGCTTACAAAGGGAAGTGGGACTTTTTAATATGTTTGTTTAAATCTTTCAAATTTTGCATTCAAAAAACATAAGTAGCTCAGCACTGATTGATTTCCTAGAGGTTATTAATAGAATCTGTTATCTCTAGGAGAGACAAAGATTTTCAGCCTAAACAACTCACTCCATGCAGTGCTTTATTGGGCTGGGGAGATTAGTTGAATCTCCCTTCACAATCATAGTTGTTTAATGTAAGGATGGAGTTTTGTCTGTTTTCAGCCTGGTACACTGAGATTCTTTTGGTTTTTATGTTTTTATTACTCTCTGCTGTCATTTACACCAGTGCAAAATTAGCATAAGTCTTTAAGATGGGCTATATCTTAAGGTGTGGGACGGCAGAGTTTTTTTTTCCAGCTATCTGGAGAATGAAAAACTACTATCTTAAAACACATTGTTAAATTTGTAGAATCCTTTCCCAGGTCCACATAACAAGGTTATAGCAAGTTGTTCTTCACCTGAGTGTATTGGGCAGCACAGGCAAACTTCTGCAGGTCTGTGCAGTGGTGAATGGTTTCAATTCACCATTCAGTTCACCATGGTACCCCCAAAGTACAGCTGATACCACCTCCAGGCTACCAGCTGCGTGCTCACTTGGATGAGATGGCATGAGGCCAGTTCTCACTGTCTGTGAATGGAGCTCAGGGGCAGTGCCTGCTTTCCCAGCCGCTTCCCCACACCCAAAATGTTTTCACTGGCATTTTTCCCCTATTTTTTTCCCACCTAAGGAGGTGTGGATCCCCTTCTTTCCAGCTGGAAGTGAGCTACAAACAAGGGGTCTTTGCTGCCATCTCACTTGGTAACTCCTGGAAAGTTATGTCCAGGCAAGCACAAATATTTAAAAAAAACAAAAACAAACAAAAACCCTCCAAACCCAAACAAACAAAAACCAACAACAAAAACCCAAACAAACCAAAACCAAACAAAATAACAAAAGAAACAAACAAAAAAACTCCAACAAAAATCAAACAGTGGTAACAAATTATTCCAGAAACAAAGACACTGAAATCAATTTCGGTCATTGCCATAATTAAGAAAGTCACAGTGGGCAAATGCTGGGTCCTATGTCTCTCTTCTTAAGAAAATGTGAGGAAGGCTTCCATTTTGATGGAGAAGCTGGGAACAGGCTAAGCAGGTTGCCCAGTATTACCAAAGAGTCTGTGGTAGATTTCAGAATTGAATTAGAGGTTCATGTCTCATGTACAGCTTTTCTGTTTTCCTTTAACTCTCTGAAATAGCTCTGCTTAAGCCTTTCCACCTAGATTACACATTTTGGCACAGCTTTCATACTGGGGCACAAACCTCTGCTGAGTCAAAGCATGTTAACTCACAGTTAAGGGCTATCTGCTGATATACACACTTCTTGTCTGTGTATATAAGGGCAAATTCCCACTGAAGCCTATTGTTAATATCATTGACCTGGAGTAAAAGTGTTTGCACAGATTTGAAAACTCAGCTTGTGTGCTGTGACCATTGCTGTTGTTTGTCCTCTGTCCAAGCTTGGCAGCAAGTGGATTTTGGTAGGAGAAATGGCATTGGCAGCTTTAAGATGCCTGATATCTGAGCCCTGAGAAGGTTCCATTCTGGTTTTGCACTTTTGTGATAGCAACCTGAAATCTGTCCAATAAACTCAAACCATTCTGAAGAGACTTCAGAAAAAATTTGACCAATATAATTTTATGCCTGTATGAATCATCCTAGTGTCTTGTTAAATCTTAAGTTACTTTACATTTTAGTCATTCACTGGGACACCAATAAGAAAGAAATAACCTTAAAGAAAAAACAGCTGGTGACTCAAAATCAAATCCTGCTAATATTTCTCTCCCAATAAAATTGGTATCACTGATATGAAGGCAAATTCTTCACATTATATATAATGTGATATACTATAATATATAATAGAATATATATGCACACATAAACCCCTAATGCTTTAAGAGCTAGGATTTAGAAAATATATAGGGAAGCAAAATTACATTCTCTGCTGGGCACCCTATTAGCAAAAAGGATCTAGAAAAACTGGAAGGACTTCAAAGAGGAGATGTTAAAGTGTCTGGGAATCTGAGGGAATTGAATTTTGGGGAAGGTTTAAAGCAGCTAAAACCTGTATCTAGGAATTAATGAGGAGGTGACTCAGAGCTCTGACTCACATCAGAACTAACTGGCACTGGTTTTGGCTAGTATATGAAGGTAAATTGAAGACAGGTCTGGTTTACTCTGGGCTGTAAAATGCCATGGTTTGGATACAGCTTCACTGAATTATCTCCACAGAGGGACTGAAAACCTTCAGACATGGGGCTGGAAGGGGCAGCCAGGGCCAAAATGCCACTGTACTGCCTGAGAAGGTGCTTGGTAATTCCCAAGGAAATTTTACCCAGTCACCTCATCCACAAGAACTTTGTTTTTAGCGGGTACCAGTGTCTGCAAGGCCAGAACACAAAGTGCTCCTGTGCCTTGAACTGTTGACAAGGTCCAGGTCCCACTTTCTAGACACTGCTGTCCTTATATGTGGCATCAGTGTTACACCAGGGGTTGTGGTCCAGCTGGGAAGCACAGGGATGCAGCAGGAAAATTCAAGTATCTTGCAAATGGCTGATTAAGACATGGGAGGAATGGAGTCATCTTCTCAAGGACACAGATGAGTTCCAACAGAGGCAGACCCGGAGGTCCAGGTACACAGCCAAAGCAAAAAGCTCCTTTTCCTTGTAACACAGCCAGGTTAGAGGGAATTCCAGGAACATATATACATGTGAAGTTAGAAAAATACAAATTTCTTCAAGAAAATTTCTTAATGGTAAGATATTACATTGTGCATGGATTTTTTTTTTTTTTAAACAGACATTTTTTGCAAGAACTTTCTCTCTGTCCCCTTGGGAATGTTCTTGTTGTGGGCAGTGGTTCCTGTTATGAGACATTTTTATGCATAGGTATAGCAAAATCATGTTACAGGAGCTAACATTGCTCACTATGTTTATTGTTGTCCTCTCAGACAGGTTGGTTGATTTAATGCACCTTTTCCACTCCTGACTTAAATTACTTCCTTTCAGGTATTATCTAACAAATTAGGTATATTTTCATAATGAAATGCTACCCTTTATTTTAATCAGTCACAAAATGAGGACTGCTCCTGCAAGAACATTAAAAACTGACTTAAAGGTTAAGATATCGATATTGACATTTTAGGTGTGAGAAGATCCATTTCATGACTGGGGTTTTATTAAACAGGAACTCTGACTTGCGTATCCAGGCACATGGGACACAGCACATCAGATGGTAATACCACTTCACTCCAATGTGGCCTTTATGGGACTGACTGATAAACTTTTCAAAAACTAGTGGACTCGGTGTATAAATTCATACTGAATCAGACCACCAGTTTCTTCTGTTTCCCCCATATTTTGAACTTCCTTTTCTTATTTTGTTTAGAAAAGAAAGTGTACTTATCCCACTTAAAACCATTTCCTTTTTCCTCTTTGCAAAGTGAAAAAGCAGAGATGTGAATTAGTAAACATAAAAGAGCTGATGCCTGTTGTTGGAAATCTTGAATCCTAATTAAGGGAAAGAAGAGAAAGTGACCTTTGGAAAGCAATAGAGTTGTAATATTTTATGTATATGATCATTTGGAGAACTGCAGTTGCTTTTGTGTTTGAATTTATAAGTGAAAGGTAAAAAATATTATTAATGTAAGTGAAACATGCTTCAAGCAAAGAATAAAGCAATGAATCATGTTAAGTGAATTTTTGAAGAACGTGTGAAGGATGTGCTCCTGTTCCTGAATGGTTAGTTTCTTGCAAACAGGCTGTTAGGCTGAAACTGTATCTGTGGTTTGGTGTTTAATGAAAGGGAAAGATAAACCGGGGAGACTACAACAATAATGAAAAAACAGAAATCCATGAGACAGGTTCTGTGAGCACTTCCTCAGGGAGAGGAAAGGCAGGAGGGATGGATTGCTAATGATTAGAAGTAGAATGTTTGATGGCATTACCAGGCAATGTAAATACGGGCTAATGGCCTCATCCTGCAGCACCCCTTGTGAGGTGCTGAGTGAGCAGCCTCGAAACTGACAACATCCAGCAGCAGCCTAGAGTGTTTTAGGATAAAACCTGAAGTTACAGGGAATACAGAGCAGGATTTCAGTCCCTGCCAGCGCTGTTGGTGGGAATGTGGGATCTAATTTCCAGAACACAAAAAATCTGGGAGTCATTGTCCCATTCATGTTTTTGTCTATGGTAACCTGAATTTCATAAGCCCGCTACTAATTTCTGCTTTAAAAACTCCCATTCTTACAGTTGCTTATGGAGACATTCAGGTCCCTAAATATACGTGATTTCCAGCCACCCCTCCCATAAGGACATGAGTCTCTTGCAGGAGCCCTCTGCCACCTCTGCTGGCCTTGTGCTAATGTGCTAGGCACCCTCAGGGGTCCAGGGTGGCACTCAATACCTACAGCTAGGCACTTGTACTACTCCCTTGGTTCCAACAGGAATTTCTGGAAGCGAGAGTTGGCTTCAACTTCTTTCAATAATTCCTCCCCAGTGTTCCCACTGCACTTGTACGTGTACAGGTGAAATATTCCTGGCTTAGTCTTCTGGAGGCTGGAATTCTGCCTGGATAAGAAATGTTTTGGACATAGCAAATTTTTCACACAAGTATGGCGATGTTAGACATTGCAAGTCTATGAAGAGAAGAGTATGCATGGTTACTGTTGTCTAAAAAACCAAAACTGCCAATGTTCATTAGAACAGAAAAGCAGAAGTTCTGGCACTGCAGCAATATAAAATATAAAAGTTTTCTCTATGGGTCTTGGGGCAAATTCAGCTATTGTTTTTATGCATGTGCTCCTTTCGAGTGGCTGTTGTTCTTCCCATGGACTTGAGAGCACATTCCCTCTTGCCAATTTCCCTTCAGCTGTACAGCTCCTTCTTCATGTACGACAGCTTTAAAACAACAAAAAAAAGTACTCTTTAACCCTGCTGACCTTTAAGCACATGACCTGTGAAAACATCGTCTTCTTTCTATCTACCGTACTCTGTATATTCAAGCACACCTTTGACATTTATGTTTTCCTGAGGCAGTAAATTCTCTTTCTGCAGGCATAGAAGTAAATGCTTTAATCAGAGTAAATCTGACTCTTTAAATCAGCTAGCTACATCTATAGCAAATTAATTACTAAAAAGGGCTGTGCTTAAGGAGTCTGGATGTTTCTAGTATTTTTCAAGACCATGACTCTATTTTTCTACAACTTCTCAAGAGATTTAATCTCTGCACAAGTGAATAATTCCAGTTCACTTCAAGAGGACTAGTATGTGCGTTGGATGTTATAAGTTTGAGTCCCACAATTAACGTGAAAGCTATTGCTTTCCCTCAAAAAGAAAAAACAGGACTGAACAACGATGAAGGGAGGCATCTTTAACTCATGTTGTCTACAAAATGGATATTCCTGGGAGTAGGAGATGTTTGAGCCCTTGAGAAAGGGCCCTGGGCTTTGTGGTCAGCCTGGAGTGGGAGGCGGAATATCATTGTGCCAAGTATGGAGCTTGAGGCACAGGTTGTGTCGGAACACCTCTCTGCTACCAGCCTTGCACCAGCCTTGGCTCCAGGCAGTCACTGGGCTCAGCCAGCTCTGACCTACTTTTAAGGTATTTTGCAGACACAGCCATTGAGTCCAAACTGAAACCTATAAATTACTTTCCTGCAATTTTTAACAGGAAACACGTCCAGCCTCCATAACAATAACTGTCATAATTGAAGACACTCTTTAAAACTTCATTTGGTTGAGAGAGGAAGCTATTTCAAGGAAATGCCAATCCAAACCCTTTTTGTGAAAGAAGGCTTTAAGACTTCCAAAACCTGCTGTAACTGTCTAGCATAACTTAGAAATACAGACTTCTGAAGATCTCTTTTCTTGATCAAACTCCCTTTCTTACTGTTTTTCTTGTATTTCACAAAATTGTGTTAATTATATTGAGACCCAGGCAAGCCCTTAGTTCATACTTTGTTATGAGAGACTGCGTTTTTCAGTTTTACAGTTTTCATAATATCTTTCCCTAACTATGACTGCTGCTGCTCAGAAAGCACTGAGTTTGTCCAAAGCTCTGTCACAGATGAAAGCTATAATGGAAAATAAAAATCAGAGCTTCCTCCACCCTGATGGACTTCCTCCTTTGTTTTTGTCCTCAAATCTTTTAAGAGGAGAAGAGGCTGCATTCTGTGTCCCCTGTGCCCCAGCACTGCCTGTAGCTTGGTGTCAGGCTCTTTCCCGGGACAGTGTTGAACATCTGGTTTACAGTGGAAGCATCTTCACATAAGATCTTCCACTCCCTTGGTTAAAATGATGACCCTCAGTGGCTGAGGGTGTGAAGACTTGATATCCATGATGCCCTGCAAGGGTGTGAGTAGCTGATGTGGTGTAGCAGAGCCGGCTGTGGGGCACACCGGAGGGATAGTGGTATCCCACTGACCTAACATCACGCAAAAGCTGCAAGAGGCTTTCCTTGTTTTCCCAACTGGCATGCCTGTGAGAGGCAATACCAACCAACACTTTGGGGTGTTCACTGGAAAGCTGCCATTTGTGATATGGAAAAATACCAAGTTTTCTAAGCTGCTGCGAAGGTGGAAATATAGCATCATGAGGCCTTTCTCCTCACCAGATTTTGTATGGGAAAAGTGAGGTGTGTCTGAACCCATGCCATAGTGTCGCAGAATTGTTTCTCATTAAATCTGAAAGATTTGGACCAGCAGAAAAACCCAGCATTGCTGGGGGAGCAATGTGTGCAGTAATGCTGGAGGCCCACTTTCTGGGTGAAACCTGTGCACATCTGAAATCTTCCTGCTAAAGCCAGTGACACAACTGATGTTTTGAATGGACGTCTTTCAACTAAGAAGTGTTGGCCCTGGGCGTTTCAGCTGTTGTGAAATCTAGCTAAGTGTGTCTCTGGGGTGAAAGTGCCCTTCTCTTTGATTTCACAGGGACCCTAAGCAATTCCTCACTCCACTCACAGAAAAAAAAGAATGGAAATAAAAAAAATAATCAGAAAGAAACTAGGCAAAGAACAGATTGGAAAAGAACAACAGTAATACAGCAATTTCAGGCTCTTTGTAAGTCTGATGAATGACGCTTGCAAAACCCTGTAAAATTCTTAAGGTTTCTCCCTCACTGTTACAAAGAAAAGCAAGTCAGAAATTAAGCCGTTGATCCACCAAAGAGTTCAAACTCTGCTGAAAGGTGGAAGCCAACAAAGCTGCCAAATTCATGAGGCCGTGTTCACATGAGGTAACTGTCCAGATCTCATTCTGAAAATAAGTTTCCTTTCTGGTATGGACATGAAACCTTTCAGTTTCTCCATTTACTTTAATTTTCAGTTGTTTTAAGCTGAACTGGTACCTCAGACAAAGATGATAAATAAATAAAAGAGCATGTTTGCTGAACAGATAAATTTCTGACTTCCTGTTCTCAGACAAAACTTGCTTAAAATAAACAATACTGAGCCAGCCAGTGTGATTAACAAAGATGTAATCAAACTAATGTTCTGGATTTAACATCTGTAGGTACAGGAGGCTCCACATGCTGCTGTGAATTGCATCACTAGCTTTCTTCCTTTTCTTAAATGTTTTATCCACACTCTCAAATAAGAGCAAATTTTGGCTCATTTTGGTCCTGAACTCTTTAAACTGGCATCTAGCCTAATACACAAAATAAAATAAGGAAGTGGAATTTGAATGAATGAATGAATACTGTGAATTTCTGAGGATATCAGAAATGGAGCAAATAGTAATCACAGCTACTGATAGAGTGATAATTAATAAATTTCCAGATTTTCCCAATGGTGTGCTGCTGCAGTGACTCCAGCTAGGTTTCTTTTCACCCATGGATCTCACACTACATAATGAAATGCACATATTTCATCATTCCCTTTTCATAGATGATGAGGTCGAGGCACTGAGAGTCTCATGCCCAGTGGCATCAATTTATAAAAGAATTAACAAAAAGTGCTAAGTGGTCCAAGATGTGTCCCTGTGCTGGGTTACCAAAGGACACTGGCCACATCCAGCTCTTCCCACAGGTGACCAAGGGCAGGTAAGGGGCTGGCTCCCTGTTTTGGATCTCAGTAGAGATGTCCCCACTCAAGCCTGCCCCTGTGCAGAGCTACATAGACAAATGCTTTTCAGGATAGCAGGACTTTGTATGTGGTCTGTGACACAGCTCCTGGACAGGCCACTGCCCCAACCCTGTCGTTGGGGACCACACTGTGGGTTCCCTGAGCAAAGGGGAAGAGAAAAGGTTAAAATGTGGTAACAGAGGCACAGTACCCGGTGAAGGGCATCTGAGTAGTACCTGAGACTACAGCTGATTTTAACTTTTAATGAACTGGCTCTCAGGATAATTCAGCTTTGAGGCCAGAGACGGGCTGTTCTCAGTAAATAGTTGGAGTCATTTGCATTCTCCAATAGCTTGCAATAGAACAGATTTGGCAGCTGACTTTGCAAGTGACCCCTGCTAAGGCAGAGTATGTTGCAAGTCACTTCTGCTAGTTTAAAGCAGGGTGAGAATCATGCAATAACTCTGGTAAGGCTGTGCTGGTCTGAAGCATTTCCAGCTTAAAGACTCACTGAGTAACTCTGAGGACATCTCTTGGCATATTTAATCCCAAAAGATATTGAGATACTGCAAAACACTGATGTGGTTTTTATGTACGGGTAAGGCTCGGGCCTAGGTATTCAAGTACCAAACTGCTACTGAAAACACATAAATATGGCATTTAAATATCTCAGAGGATCTTAACCTGAAACCTGAAGTGTTAATTGAATGAAAGACCTCAAATAACTGCAACAGGAGTTTTGTCAGAATAAGGACCAAAAGATTTAGTCTTAACTTAGCAGTCAAATAGTTTTAAAACCATTGATAACTGGATGAAATTGCTTGTTTGGGAAACGCAGGGATGCTTTTGTATAGCAGTGGCAGAAATGCTAATGCCATTTTTTCTTGCAGGTCAGTGACAGAAAGAGAAGTATTAAGAAACCAGTTTTTGAATGTTACCCACAAGTTTAATATCTCAGTGTAGATTTGTGAGCCTGCTGAATTTGCCTGTCTGTAATCATTATTAGATAAAAAAAGACTTAAAGGTAACTATTTAGGTTAAAAATTATAACTTTCAAGTGATCATCTGCACCCTGTCATTTTGACTTCTTAAGCCTGAGGTTTGCAGTGCCTCAGGCAAAAACATTACTGTTACCGTACCTCAGATAAGATGCGGCCTGGCTTTTTTTATGTATAATATTTATTGGATATTGGGCATTGCTAAAGGGGATCTTATTTTAACTGAAGCCAGATTTTCTGTAGTTAATAAAGTTAGGAATGGTGTATTATTTTCCAACTTGGACGGGTTATTAATACTCATAAGTTGTGAACATGGAAAGAATTCCCATAAATCTGTGCAGTGCACTGCATCCTATGGCAGGAGAGATAAAGATGTATGAAAAGCTGCTGAATGCCTGCACATTACACTCAGCCCCCCTTCAAGGACCCAATTGTGCTCTGGGGCACCCTGGAGGAGAGGATGCCTGAGCGGGGCTGTCAGTGGCTCCAACGGCTTCTGGTCCCAGGGTCAGCTCTCCTGATCTCCAAATGCTGCGCTCCAATTCTGTGTGTTTTCTATGCATGCTGTGATAGTCTTCTGACTCCCAAAAGGGTGTGGTTTAGGCAAAAGTGGGGGAATTTAGTAGAACAACACAGAAGAGTCTTAAATTGATGACTAATTATTTTCTCCCCTGAATTTCAACAGGCAGAGCGGGCAATGTATTTTTTATCAGTTGATTAAAGGGACAAGGATCATGCTCAAGTTGAAAGTCCTCACTCCAGTTAATCAGAAATACCATATTCAGACCTTACTGTCCTATACCAGATTTTGGATCTAAAGGAAGTCATACACCTATATGTGTAGATCTGGAATTTTTCTGCTGCTGAGACATATGTGATTAGGGGTCATTTTTATTCAGGCTCCTCTTGTCAGTTGTGCACATGCCTCCCTTGCATGCACAAGCCTGGCATTCATGCAAACCAGGTGCATGCAGAAAAGAATTTTGCTCTGACTATGTATTTAGCCAGCAGTAACTAAGCTCTCCAAATTCTTCTCCAGAGTGCACAGGGCTTTGTGTAAAACCCGGGACAGACTATCATTCTTACCTTTAATTTCCCTGTTGTCCTATTTAGGAATCCAGAGAAGATATTCCCAAAATACGAGACCTCTGCTGCTGCTTCACTGCATGACTTTGGGCAACACAGGGAGTGCAGAGCCCTGCGAGGTGCTGAGGGCTCTTGGCCCCCTTCTGACAAAACACTTAAGCATGTTATTGAAATCAAAAGAAGGACTTGCTGGCTTCAGTGTGACCAGTGCTTGTGCTTTCTTTAGGCAGAGTTTGGAGCATTCAGTTCCTTGTTGGATCCAGTCCTTGATGGTTTTGTTCCAGCTCTCCCTTTCCCTCACTGTCTGTAACCATGCAGGATATGGTACTCAACCTGCAAGGATTTTGTGATGCTATGCTTTATGTAAGAGAGAAACTCAGGAAAGTGAATTATAAATGCCAATATATTTATTTTGGGAAGGGTTGGTAAGAAAAAAACTGTGATATATCTAGACTACTTGCATAATAGCCATTACCATCATTCTTTTACATCTTCTGTGCATTTATTCTCACTGCACTGTGCAAGGTCACACTGGTAACCCCAGCTTTATGAATGTACAGCTAAGGGAAGCTAAGTGAGTTCCACAGATGACAAAAATATCAATGGCCATGCAAAGACTCAGGTATCTTGCTCAGGCTGTAACTTCTGAATTGCCTTAACTCAGTGCTATAAACAGCCTGGCTCCCAATTCTGCTTCCACCTACACTCTTGTAACTCCATCTCATCCGTTTACATGTCACTGTTCAGTGTCTCTTGTAAAAAAGCTCGCAGTTCAGCTTCAGGTTCTCTGCTGCCATATCTCATGTTTGGTAAGGAGATGATAGATGAGTCCACTAACGCTGAGGTTAGGTAACTAAAGTAAGGCTTACGGCACACACAAGTACCAAAGTGAACAACCCTCTCACGGAGATTTATGATTGTGTTCTATACAAATCCAGAAGTGGCGTCATATGTGACTGCATATGCATTAAACACTGATCATACCTGACAAAAAAAAAAAACAAACAAACAAAAAAACAAAAATGGAAACGTCCTGTGAGGCAAGATCTCCCAATGCATAATTAACGCACGGAATGTGTGGATGGTCACATTGCTTATACCGGGCACCACAGAACCCACAGCAGCAGCTTTCTGCTTCTCAACAGTGACAGCTTCCAATACATGGTGGTGGTGTTGAGGGGGACATTGTGCTTTCTTAATGTACTCCACAATAAACTCAAAAATGAGTTTTCAATTAAAAACTGACTAACATATTTAGCTATGAAAAATGTAACTGGCTGATGTTAAAGAGAGGACATGGGTCTGCCTGGACCTTTGGACCTGGTACACATACTGTTATGATCTGCTGACTTTGTAATTGTCACATCCAACATTCTGTGGTGAGGAACTATATGACCCATCTGTTAGTGGAATTTCTGTTCTTAAAACTTATTTTAGCAGGGTGCCACAGTAGTATGAAAAATAATGAATGTTTCCAGTTTGTACCACACCAAAGATGTAAACACTAGTCTTTCGTTTTGTCTTCTGATGTGTTGAAAATACAGTAGGTGACTGGGAAATGTTATTGAAATATTTGCTCTTAACCAAGGTGGGGTATCCACACACTTGTACAACTCAGATCACTGGGGGATCTCTGTGTGACGTCAGCTATGCTGAGCCTTTCCCTCCAGGAAAGTCCTAAAATCAAAAATGCCCTTCCTGGGTTCACAAGCACTATCACGTTAAGCTGTGTTGACTGAAGAAGTCAGTTGGACGGTGTCTTCATCAGCCAGAACAACTACAAGTGATGGGGATTTTGAGACAGTTCACAGACCAGCACAGTAACGTAAATTGAAATAGATGTTGGTATTTTTGTTTGTGTACCAGGCTGTGAACATTGAAGGCTTCTCAACAGGAAGGTTTCTTAGTATTCTCATCTCCTCATAGCTACTAGAACTTCAGTAAATAGACTGGCCAGGTAGGGAGCAGAAAATTCTATCCACCACAACTTGAATGGGCAGAACTTGTGAACCACAGACTGCTCCTCTTCTTGTCAAACTGTATCTCTTCCACATGGTTGCCTCTGCAACTGCAGAAGAAAGCAGCATTAACTGAGCATGTTTTGATTGAGGCAAGTCCTTGTGAGACATTTTCAAAGCATGTTCATTGTTTTGGTGACAAACTGGACTAGTCCAAAGGACTGTGTATAGGGCTTTGGAAGCTTATTTTCAACTGGCATTTTCAGTGGGGCAGATTTGCCTTTGTTACTGGATGTGTTTTGCTCTGGGTGTGGGGCCAACAAGTTTGATAAGACAGGTGTTCAAAGGGGGAGGGCAGCTGGAAGGGTACCTGTCAGAGCGCAGCAGGCTTGGTAAACTGCAGAGGCATGCCTTGAACTATGGGCAGTGAAATGCATAATCCCAGTTTGCCAAGAAGGCCTTAATAACTCCCCAGCACTAACAAAAGGAAAAATTTTAGAGTATCTATATGTGGATGAGTCACTCATTACAAGCACTGAGATGGTGGGTTAGCATTTTCAAGACCACATGGACAACTACAGAGCTTATAATGTGTCAGACATCTGCAGTTAATTTTTAAAGGTGATGACCATCTAATTATACAAGAAAACCTTAGGACTCCAACTCACATGTGGCAGCAGCTTAAAATCAGACTTCTACAAGGGATTTACTGCCACCAGTGTGTACTGCACAGCACTAAAGGAAGTTGCTGTGTTTACATGAAGGGCAGATAGAGAGCTTGTGAGGGGGCTTTTGTTCTGACGTAATATGATGTACACTGAAAGAGGTTAAGTTTAGATTAGATATTAGGAAGAAATTCTTCACTATGAGGATGGTGAGGGACTGGAAAGGTTGCCCAGAGAAGTTTAATCCCTGTCAGCATTTAAGGCCAGGCTGGTTGGGGCTTTGAGCAACCTGGTCTAGTGGAAGATGTCCCTGCCCATGGCAGGGGGACTGGAACTAGGTGATCTTTAAAAGTGCCTTCCAGCCCAAACCATTCTATGATTTTGTGTGCTACCTGCCTTTCAAATGGGAAGTGGAAGGACATCCATTCTGCACCTAAAGCAATATGATCTACCCAACACAATGGACTTTGTAACAAAGCCTGATAAGAACCTGAGCCAGCTTAGTAGAGATGATCATAAACATAGGAGCTATAGGCCTGGTTTGGGGAAGCTGTATGTAAGGCAAAGAGTGGGAGGTGGAAAGGCAGAGAAGGGAAAGCCAGAAGAAAGCAAGGGAAGAGGTTGTTGTTGAGCCCCTGGGGGTGAAGTGACACTGAAATGACTCCAAGGCAAGTTTGTAAATTATGAGCAAAGATAGCACATGCTGTTTGCCTCTCTCTTTGCATTGTTCAGAGAGATGGAAATTTATGTACAGTCACGTAAATGAACTAGAGTGCAGCAAGAAATATCTCTGAATTTATCTTCCATTTTTTTCTCTAATAATTGCTTCAGGATATCAAACCCCGGAGGATAAATATATAGTTACCCTTTTGTTCCCAGTGGTTAGACAGCTTTTAAAGAAGGATACTAAATACTGAAAGACAGTTGTGTACATACGTGTATGCTGTCTTGTCCTGTTGTATGCCTGTGTGTTTTCCAAGCCCATTCCCAGATAGAATGCCATTACTCCACAGGCCGTACAATGATTTCATTATTGGGAAGGGCAATCCCATTGTGATTTCAGTGTGCCTGGAGTTATTAAAAGAATATCAAACATGGTTTTAATTGCTATGAAGGTTTTAGTTGCTTATAGCCAGGAATTTAGCTTAAAATGTCTGCACTCCTGAGTTTAATTTGTGCAAACTTTAATATCTTCATGCAATAAACCACTGAGGTATTTCTGTTTTTACAACAATATACTAAACTGTTCTGACTTCTCCAGGCAGGATCAGTTTAAAGCTTTGATTACCTAA
Source organism: Cephalopterus ornatus (assembly GCA_013396775.1). Lineage (NCBI taxonomy): Eukaryota > Metazoa > Chordata > Aves > Passeriformes > Cotingidae > Cephalopterus > Cephalopterus ornatus. The sequence goes on from VZRE01010160.1 coordinate 70,120, forward strand.
GCTTTAAATCCTTAATCTGTGCTTGGAAAAGGCAGGGGAGGGCAGTTAGTGGAGAGGGGCAGGATTTGCTGAATGTCCAGCCAAGTATCTACTAAAAAAAAATGAAATAGATTTTCAGTGGCACAGATACGTGTGAATTTGCCCAAAATAAAAGCACGGCAGTGTGCTAATTTGGNCCACTCACGGGCTCTGGAGCTGGGGACAAGTGCCTGGGCTCCACAGTCCTTGCCCCTTTTACCCCTCACAGCCATGTGTGAGTAAATCACGGCTGTCAGTATGGTAGCAGCTTGATTAAAGTTCAGGGGTTTAATAGATCATTTTAAAAACCCCAAATTACTCCCACTCCCTAGTCAATCCACCTGGACCCTTGCCCTAGGTGCATGGCAGTTTTCAACCAGCACTGGAGAAGCCAAGTCTGGGCCTGAGGTTCCTGCTTATTCCCCGAGGATCCTCACTGCAGACCTAGACCAACATTCTCAGCTGTATTTAATCTGCTCTGAGACAAGCTGGCTATGAGAAAATGTAAAGGAAAAGGCACATAAGCAAAGACATGGAAAAACTTGGACAGTTGGCCTGCTTTGTTCACTTGGTAAACTGGAGGCTGGCCAGTAACAGCGGAGCTCCCTTGGCAATACAAGTCTGTTCCAATTAATCGTGTTTAACCATTCTAATCACACTTTAGCACATTAATCCTATTTTCAATCCAAAACACATCTGAAAGAGCGGCATGTGGGCCTTTTTATAGCAACCGCAAATCAGATGTAACTGAGAGACATAGGGCCCTAGTTTACTCTGCACTTTCACTGAACTTAAACTTAATAAAATATGTGACTGAGTTGTGGTTGGATTTACTGCATGATGTTGATGCTTCCACATATAAATAGATCCCTTAAGTAACTTAAAAACCTGTCAGAAAGGGCAGTGAAAATTTGATTATAAGGTAACCAGTGCGTGTGTTTTCTAACAATGACATTGCTCCTCTGGTCAGTGGTATTGAGACAACTTTTAAAATTTAATCTCCTTATGGATATAAATGATGCTACACTTGGAATTGCAGGGCTGCATTTTTTGCCTAAACCACTCTCAGTTACAAAGAATTTTATGGCTTGCTTTAACCATGAAAACAAGATAAAGCTGTTATCTTCTCCCAAGCGTGCTTTCTTCTGACATTAAAATAAATTTTAAAATAGCAAATTTTTTAACTTTATTGTATTCAGCATTCAACAAGTGAAATAATATTTTTGATTTGTACTCCTGATAAAATGTGACTGCTTTACATTGCTTCTGTGACTTTGCTTTCAATGAGAGATGGTCTTATTAAGGCATAGATCCATGATGCTGTGTTTTACTCTACTGTGTGAATTTGCTGTAAGCTGAAAAACAGCAACAAGAAAAATATTGCATCCAGGTATGTCCACCCCCAAACCTCGTGATGTCTTTAGTGCCCAAATCCATGTTTATAGGCAGGATCAAAAGAGGTACATTGAACTGTAAATTGTGCAGAAGGGTTTGTGTTTGAGCCTTGAACTTGTGGAGTGGGAATGAAGTTATCAATTCATGCTAAATGAATTCAGCAATTCAGAATATGAAAAGGAAAGGTATATAAGAAAATTTTGTCTTAATAAGGAAAATCTTGGACGATTATCAGGATTACATTCGATGTTTGGTTTTCTAAGTAAACACTTCTAGCTTTTTTATGTTGCAAATACTAATCTAGCAAGAAGCATTAAGGGAATCTAAATGCAAACTAGAAATGAGCTTATTCAGGTAAGGAAGGTTTTATTAAACAATTTAATTCATTCCAGTTCTTTTGGAAGAAATTGCAGGTTATGGTTAATGTAGTGTATCAGACAGGAATAGCATTCATAGAGCCACCTGCATTTAATATAGAACTGTCAGAGATCTCTACTCACTACCACTTATCCAGAAAGAAATATGCAACAACTTGATCAACACAGGACTTTTTAATATTAAAAAAAAATATTTCTTTTTCTGAATACAATGAAAATACAAACTCTATTAATGGAATTTTGTCCTTTGGTAGAATCAATATGGGGTTTTTTGAGCTTATTGAGTTAAAAGTCATTTTGACCTTTTCTGTATGCTTTAGTAGGCATTGGAGAATGCTATCCACTGGGAGTGTAACCAAATAGAGAATTAAGACAATACATTCAAGGCAAGTCTTATAAAAGGCTTTCCCATATATCATGAAAGAAAGTCTGAAAAAATAAGTTACTGCTTGTGACCTGGTATCTGTGGTGAGCTGACAGTGTTGGCTTCTCCCCCATTGCTGATGAATAGCATGACTGGAAAAAATACGAACCTCTTTCACTCCATGCTTGCCCTGCAAAATGGGCACAAGGTAAGGGAGGTCAGTTTTACCTGACCTGCAAAGGTCAGTTTTACCAATACAGGAGCTTTGAGACACCTTACTAGACCAGGCTGCCTTCACAGGGATACGGAGGGGGAAAACTGCTCTAATGGGAAGTTAGGAACAGTGTGAATTATTTATTTTTCACCATCTGCACTATGGCTTTCCAAAACTTGGCACAGTGAAGTGAGTTCATTTTAGATTTTAAGGAGGAGCTAGGAGGCAAATGGACAAGCACTTCTACATACCCTAGAACACAAACTAAAGCCAGCAAGAGTTTGTTCGCGTGTGATTCAGGCAAGCAGTGATACTTTGTCTTCTGCAAAGCAGAACCACTAAGGGACAAGGGGTTTAATGCATTAATCTTTCCCCTCCCAAAGTTCAGTGATTTTTTTGCCATCTACTTCAGCAGAGCCAAGACTAAATCAAAACCTACCTACAGTCCCATTTCAGCCACAAACTTTGACAAGTGCTGTGAGACTCTACTGAACCAAACAGAAGAGAGGTTGATGGATTTACTTCTTTCCCTTTATTAGGAAACCTTTCCATGATTTGTAATAATTCATCCTCTGAAGTGAAGCTCTGCAGCAGATGAGGAATTGTCCAGAGTGTTCTGGCCAGGTGGCAGTGGGGAAGCTCTGTGGCTCTGCACCCCACAGTTCAGGTCTGGCATTCCCCTTTACTGCCCACCTGCCTGCATACAGTATCCATTCACAGCAGCCTAGAAAACCTCTGGGGCCAAGTAAATCACATATGCATCAGCAGTGGGTACCTGCTGATGTTCCTCAGTGCCACCCTGGCACATTGGCTCTGTGCCAATGCTTTCTTTTCAGTGGCTCCCAAAAGTACATCCTCCATGAGCTGGTCACCGTCGCCTCTACTAGGTCTTAAACAACACTTTGAATTTCAGTCTGAAAATGTTTTCTTCCTTTAGGCTAAGTTTTGTCATTGTACTACAGTACCACAACTGCTCATGTGTTCCCAAAGACTTTATGTGTTCAACAGGGAAAGCAGACTGTACAGGTGAAGTTATTCGGAATTTATGTGTTTAAGTATTTTGATATTACAGCAAAAATATTTCCCCAAGCAACAGGTTAAAACTTACAATTTGGGCATCTTTATAGAGAGGCTATTCCTGTTGCTTTAAAAAAAGTTTATTTTTATCTATCATTTCAGATAAAGGAAGAGTCAGAATATAAACTAGCTATGAAAATCGAAGTGATTCAATAAGAAACAAAGACCTAAGCGTAGTTACTTGGCCACCTCCTGGAATATACAATGCAGTGGATTTCTTAGGCTCAGCATTACAATCCTGGTCTCTGTGGGAGATTGGGATAGGGAGACCTAGATTATTTGCTTAGTTTTGCTGTATAAAACGGGAGTAACTTCAGTAGTCTAAATCCTGTAACATTATTATCCTCTAGGCAGCCTCTGGAGCTTATCTTGATTAATACCCATGTAAATAAGATCACAGCCTAACTCCCAAAATCAGTTTGGGAACTTTCTATAATGCTAATTTTAATTCAGATTTAGTTGGTCTCTAATCTCCTCCAACCTCCTGTTTTAGCAGTAGGTCAGATAAAGCCAGGGGTGTAAGAACTGCTGTGAAAGCTCTCTAATTCCCCTTTAGGAATGTCAGAATCCCTTTGTCCCAGGATCTTCAAGAAGAAAGTCCCCTTAAAAGAGATGCTTTTATCTTTGTCTTGGGATAAGATTTTTGTATCCAAGCCAGTTCTATTCTCTGGAACAAGAAAAAAACCCTTCAATGCATATTTAACCTCTTGGAATGGCTTGGAAACCAGTTTTAGATGCACTCATATATTCCACAGATGAATGAAGGGGTATCATGTCATGGTCCTCTTGACTACATGGTAAATGCTTATGTGTAAATTTTGTGTTCAATGCACTCATGTGACTCAGCATTCTGCTGTTCCTGATCATTTGGACTGAAGAAGCAGCCAGCACCTAGCTCTGTTGTGTTGGGAACAAGATGGCCCAGTCCACGCAGAGGCTACAGCTCGAGCTTAATGCAAGGATACTCTTTACATTAAGTGGGCTTTAGCCCAGTATCTTTCCAAAAAATCTGGTTCACCAGATCACTATCAGTTCTTAACAATTCTCACAGCCCATATTTACAGTAAAACTTTTAACTGAAATACAATTAAATCTACTGCTTTTTGTGACCCAGTCGTGGATCACTTACCATGGCCTGATAATGTCTTCCATTGAAACATGGAAAACAATGACATTTATAACTAGTCCCCTTAATAGGCGTGACAGAGATGAAGGTGCTGTTAAAGCTGCTGATTCTATTCCTACTATTTCCTTTAAAAAATTCTTACATATACCTTTTTTTTTGGACTAAGAATTGTAAGTTCTAGAGACCTACAGGTTAGCCTGTAGGACAGGTCATGCCTGTAGACTTAGGCTGAGATGAGTGTGTAGTATGTGTCAAATACCATCAGGAGTGCACAGAGCACCTAGAGAAAATGCTGTAGCCTTTAGATTTAGAGGAAGCAGTAAACAATCTGTATGTATGGAAGTACGTACAGGTACCACCTTGTGTCAGGAAATCACATCTAAAAATACAAGACTGAATTTCCCAAGTGTGGAAGAGCATGAGACCTCAGGCCAGGACAATTCTCAGTTTGTCTGGAATGTTATAAACTTGGCAAGAGAACTTGTTTCCTGACTCAATACTTTGTGTGACCGCTGAAGCCCCAGGAACTAAAGCAGACAAAGCCTGTAAGTTTTGGGCCAGAGAACTTGAAGTCAGTGGCTGAAGGGAAAATTCAGGGTTGTACTAAAGGAAACTGAAGCCACTTTCAGAATTTTGCTTGCATCAGTGCTTTACATGTGAGGAAAATTAATGTATTTTAATTGTAGTAGGGTCATAGAGTTTTGCAGGCTGGATTATACCAATATATGCTTGTCAAACTAGGTAAGTATTTATATTTACTTAATTCTGAGCTGTAGAGTAAGGAACCATATTTATTATTCAGGATTGGAATTTCTTTTAACCGATATTTTAGTTCATTTTATAAATTGCTGGGAGGTATCCTAACAAAGTCTCTGTAACTCTTTTGCACAAGACATTATGAGGAATATAGAGTTCTTTGTAGTTTTCTGTACATGTTGGATGTGCTTAATGCACACACATAATTAAAAAAAGAAAATAGGTTCAATCTTGCAGCCTTAGGGGATTTAAATAGGGGGAACTATCATAATCCCATCCCCAGAAGGGATGTTCCCTTATGCTTGTTTGTTTAATGATGCTGCATGTTGGCCACTTGAATTTCGTTGTAACCTTGAGGAGCTGATGCGTGCCCTTCTCTGGTCAAACTTTGGCAGAATGACAGCCTAAAGAGAAATACAACTGGCTGTTGGACTGCAAGCCCTATGTCAAAGTCACTACATCACTGAAACGTCACCCACCTCACGTTGGGTGAGAATTTCAGCCAGCTGCATTTGGCCTTTTCAGCCTTGTCTGCAGAGACATAAATACGTTGGTGTGCTTGCACATTAACTCAAACATGTCAGAGGCTGTCTCTGGAGCTGAGAGCCCTACTATTTTAAAAAAGGGAAAGCAAACCCTAAATGTTATAATGATGTAGTTAAAATTAGAAATAGATCCAAGTGGAAATATGGGGAATGAATCCAAGTTGAAATACAGAGGCCCAACCGTATTCTCACCCCCTTCTTGCATCTGCAGCTCTGAAAAGAGTCTGGGGTGTGTTTGAAATGCATGCAGGAGATTTGGGGCAGGTCTATCCCTAACCAAAGTTAGTAATGGTCCCCTCAAGGCAAAATGCAGACTCACAATTGAGATCTCTGCTTTCAGGCTTAGGGAGTAAGGGTTGTTTGGTTTAGGCATTATCAAGACAAGGGTGCAGTGCATTCGATGTCATGGCCATATGTTTGAGATTTAAAAAAAAGAAGACTCTATGCCCTCCTGTATGGATATAAAGATCTGGCCTTCAGCTCTATACCTCAGTCCTTGTTCTCACCTGGCTGTGACCCAGCAGGATGTTTGCAGCAGATTTAGAGCTATGCAGACTTTATCCAACATCACTGCACTTCCCACAAGCATGGCATCCCGAGGGGGCTGTAAGGGCAGCCACATGCCCTTTCCTAAACTGCTTCCAAAGTACATTTTTAACAAAGCTGCAGCAAGCTTTTTTTTTTTTTTAACCTTCTTTTCAGTCCAGCTATGCCTGATGAACAAGACTGACAAACCCAGGTCAAACTCGCTAATTTATGGAGTTCAGGAGAGAGGCTACTTCTCATCTATGCTACAACCTATGGGTTTTGGGGAGAATTTCAGCAGCTGAGCTCCCCTATGAAGCTCTCTGAGCTGCCTGTGCCTGAGCAAGCTGAGGTGTACCTCTGCTGCACTGCCGTGCATCACATCCTCAACCTGCCACTGCAGCCTGGGCAGTGCTGGTCTCAGGAAAGCAAAAGGATGCCCACAATCAATTCTTTCCATCCAGTCTAGTCTCCATGCAAGCAGGCACTTGGATAATGGGACTACTCTGTGTTTTCAGAGGGATGTGAGGAATGTGAGGCCTTAAAATGCAGAGGATGGGCTCAGAGCTCACTGCTGAGGTGTGTTTGTTTGGGTTTGACAAATTTAAGTTTTCCTTTGCAAACCCAAATCTTCCTTTTAAAAGTCTTCGAATTCCAGCTTTGAATTCCAGCTGCCTCAATTTCAGGCAGGCAGATTTTGAGTCAGATCCCTGTGGTTTTGGTTTAAGGTTATATCCACAACTGAAACAAGCCTTAATTTAGCCAGTTCCTCTTGGGAAGAGGGCCAAAAGATTGAGGTTTCTGCCATCTTGAGCACAACCTTCATAAGAAATGCTCCTGAACTTTCTTTGCTGTCAAATTCGAGCCCTTCATGCTGCTTCAGTGTGTCACCCCAAGTTAAAATCTAAGCAGAACAGATCACAGCCTGAATCCTTGAACTTTTGTGGGTGTTGGGCAGGCATGGATTATAGCAAACAGTGTTCACCCTGGACTTTGCTTCCGCATCACTAGTTGTGATTTGAGACTGCTACAGTTCTTACTCCTTCCTGCTGTTCTGGCCTTGGAGATTTTGATTAGAAAAAGAAATAGAAATGCCAGAAAAAAATGAGTGGAGAGAAGAGGAAACTGCCAAAACCAAGCTGCCTTGGGACATATTCTAACTGAAGTGGTACAAGAAAAGAAAATATGTGGCCCTGTTGTGCTCATATTTTTAGTCTCACACATGCCCAGTAGAAATCAGGATGTGCCATAGGCAGAGGAACACATGCTTTCATCTCATTTATGATTGTGTTTGTCAGATAAAGGAACAAATTGCCCCACGCACAGTTGTGAAGTCCTGCTTTGTGTCTGTGTGATAGCACCTGCCCTAGTGACCACTGTGGGAACTGACTGAGGGACTCCAGAGATCAAAGTTCTGTGCTCCTAGAGCTGCTGTGTGGCTCTGGGGCCCTCTGTGGAGATCAAGATCTTGCCAGAGAGTACTTGTGGGGCACGGAAAGGTGCTGAATGAAGGTTATGAACCCCTTGGGACTGGCATGGAACAGGGGTGGGAGAGTGCCACTGGTGATGTATGACAGTATAATCTCTATAGCTCTCTGCATTCAAAATTTAGGAGCTGTTTCTTCAGACTGTGTTGCTTAGAGGAAGCTTTTAAAAATACTTTGACAAGATAAATCTGTTTGGGTTCATGACTGGATATATTATTATATAACAGCAGCCCTGTTGCTTGAAATGGATTCCCAAGGCCTCCTTCCCCTGATGAACAGTGACATCCTCTAGCGCAGGAGTGCCTTAGCAAGAGGAATGTTTTCCCAAAAGGCTGTTCTAGCCATTGGCTCTTTAAATATAGCAAAGAGTAGCTGCAGCAGCCCAGAAGCAACTGCAAGCCATTTTAGGTCCTGTCATCACTCACTCTGTCTCCTCTTCCAGCTGGTAGCTCTTGTCACATCTTTCTTTCCTTGTTCCAGAGGAGTCTTCTGGTGTTGATAACTATTTCTTATTGCTTCTAATTATTCAACTGGTCCAAAAATCTTCTCCCCTTTCTCCTGTGTGTGACAGGGATGGGTTGCTGCTTTTTCTCTAGTGACTCAAGAGGGGTGTGCTGTGGGGGGGCAGATGGAAGAAATAACTACTTTTAGCAGTGTTGATGTTGACCACAAAATCCCTGCTGTGCTGGTGTTGGGAAACCTGCACTGAGATGCATTTTGGTGTGAAAGTGGGGTGGCTTTCTCTCCCATGCTTCATAGTCTCTTACCTACCTGCAGGGCACAAGCCTCCTTGTGCTCTTTGGATCAGCTGCAGGCTGAGAGAGAGGGAACAGGGGAGGAAAGGGGATCGCCTCGCCTTTGGACTACACATTTGTTATTGTTTCATTTTAATTGTCCCTGGTAATTCTACACTGCAAGCAGCTCTGTGCATCTGGGGAAGTATGACTGTACCAAAGCTGCTTTTTTTCCATTTGAAGTATTTTTTCTTTCATTCATTCTTCGGCTTTTTTCTGTTTTCCCGAATCTTCATAGTTGGGGTTTTTTTAACTTTACAAAGAAACACTACCATTCTTTTTCTTCTAAGTTGTTATTTATTTGTTGTTTAGGTGAGTAGCACAGGAAAAGGCAATTATTACTACATTTCACATTATGTAGGGACTGTGCTCTGTCACAGCTGCTGGCCATATGACCAGCCTTTCTTTGGGGAAACCCAAAGTGCTTGGTTTCACTGTGCAATTCTGCACTCATCCAAAACCTGCCCTTGTGCTGTTATGTAGTCTTGTGAAAAGGTCATTTAATTATGAATTAGGTATAGGTGTTTCACAGAATTTCAATATAATGAAAGTCCTGACATCAGGTTATACCAAAAAGTGTTCATTTTTTTTTTCTGACAGGATTGCAGAAGTAGTGATTTTAGTGGGTAGAATGTTTCAACATTTTAAAAGTTTGAATTAAGTAGAAAAACAGCATTAAATTTTCAATCCCACTGTTTAAATGAAAATGAGATACATTTTAGTTTAAGGAGAGATACAGGTTTTGGGGTGTGACATTGGCTCTGTGCTCACAAAGCTGTGAGCCCATTTCTAAAAATCTGTAAAGAGTTGTTGCACAGAGAAAGTTACTGGATATAAGGGTTATGGAGATATGGAGAATATGGACATGTAGATTTTTACATTTTCACATACCCCTTTGATATCTTCTGAAGCTCCTAGAGAAGCGGGTGGAGTTGCACATTCACATCACTTACAGCTCTGTTTCAGGAATATCTGGCGTGGGGAGGGGATATTTTGGGGAGCAGGGCAATTGTCAGTGTTGCCCAGCAAAGTGGCCCCAGCACAGGCAACCCTGCCAGTCCCCAGGCCAAGAGAGCGACACAAGTAGGAGGGCAGCTGGCACCAGTGAGGAGGAAACTACCAGCAATTCTGGGTTTCTGCATCTCCTCCTGCTCAGCTTGTGCAGCTTTTGCAGTGGTGTTTTCAAATGAATAAATATGCAGGCAGGGGCCAGAAGCCAGATCTGCTGTTTCTCTAGGGCTCAGCCTCAAGAACTGCACTGGTGGTGGTTGGGCCACTCTGATGTGAGGGAGAGGTGAGTCTAAGCCATCAGCTTGGAAAAGACACCGGAGCAGGTCTCCTGCTTCATGAAAGGTTTTGTAGCCACTGAATCACTTCGAGAAGTTTGGCTCCTATTGCTCCAGCCCTGTTTTTGACTGAGAGTAGCCATTGCCTGCTATGCCCTCACCTCTGATGCCAATTTGTGCTGAACCTGCCAACTGGAGGTGCTCACTAGTGAAAGTGTAGATCATTTGTTTACCACAAATGGATTTCTCTTTTCCAGGTGTTAAAAACTTCACTTAGCCTTCATTGATGTGCATCTGGGCTTAATAGGTAGCTTTAGTTTCCTGAAAGTTGTGGTTAAAATGAAGGTTTCTTTAAGTATTAAGGCACCAAAGCAGCTCATCTAGCTGGGTTGCCAAACTGCACTGAAAGAACACAAGCCTTCAGGTGTTTCCTTTGTATGTTTTCTCTTCCACCCTTTTTCTTGATCCTGTGTTCTGACATGACTCTTGGAAAAGCCAAGGGAATCCCCTCTGAGAGTGAGGGTTATCCGACATGGTCCTGCCATGGTGTGATGGGGAGCATGGCCCCCCCATGCATCCAAATGTGGGGCGGATATGTCAGCTGTACAGCTACAGAGGCACCAACCAGCTGTACAGAAACAGGAACACTGTGCAAGGTTACTGCAGGCAGGAGCTTCTTCAACTGCCACAGACAAAATATTTGTCTGCTTTAGTCCTTGGATGAATCAGCCTTGATGCCTGTCAAACAACTTTGTCTGTTTGCCAGTGGGCAGTTATTTCTCCTTGGTTGTTGGACAAACAAATGTCTGTGGGTAGGCAGACATGTGACATCCTGGATACCAGAGTAATTTTTTTCCCTTTCCCAAGAAAAGAGGGAATCACTTCTCTTTGACTGGGAGGAATAAACCACTTGCTGAATGCAGGTCTCCAGTTCTGAATTACAAAGGGCTTTATGGCTCTGCTGCCATTATCAAGCTTGCCTTTTTTTTTTTCCTTGAGAGCAACACTTGAAGAATACTCAAGAAAATGTAAAATGAGAGTAAAAGCATAAGGCTCAATTTTCGTCTCACTGGATGCAGAGCTCCTGCTGACTTACATTATACCCCAAAAGCAATTGTTGGATCAGACTGGGATGTTAAGGGGTGGTATAGAAGATATACCAAGGTGGAGGAGGGGAAGGAATGGGTGAGTTTACTTTAAATGGAAAATTTGCTGTTAGGCTAATAAAATAATATGATACAGCTGGGTTGATTTTCTCCTTGGCAATAGAGGGTTGGTCTAACAGCTAAGCCTTGGTCATGGCTGACTTGGACATACTTTAAACTCTATGATAGGGTTCTCATATCCCTTTTTCTTTTTCTAAAATCATGGCAAGAGGAAAGTATTTATTACCAGGAAGGCTGAACCCCTAGGCAAGAAGTAGTCATCTTTGATTTAACTTTCCAGTGAAGTTGCTGAATTAAATGTAGTTTTGTTTTTATCTGTTTGCATGGAAGATTTCCAGATAAAACAACTGTTTTAGTGACCTGTGCACTTGTATCATGTTAATTAGGTTTGAAAACTCATATATTGTTTTCATAAGGCTATTACATTTTCAGTAATTAAATTAAGCAAAAAATAAGGATGCATGGAATAATATTTATTATTAATACCAGACTCGAAAGGCTTACCACATGTGAATTGAAGGTAAGGGCCTTGAAGACAGCCTGAACTTCAAAACAATGTCAAATAACCTAGTTTTTCAGCAAGTCATTACTACATGTATTCAAAGAAAGCACTGATAGAGTGAGAACTATCCTACTGAACACCCAGGCTTCTGGTGCTATTTGAAACTGTGCAGTTTTGGGATCTTTACTGCCTGAATTGCTATCTGAATGGAAATGAAGCTTTAACCCCATTCAATGAAGTTGAATGGATAGGAGTGTGATCCTGTGCTGTGTTGTGTGTTTGAGCATGGGACAAGGTCTGGGAGGCTGCCTGCATGGTCACCTTTCCTGGGAGTGAGACAGGAAAGCGAGTGGCATGGGAGAACATGAAAGGGTTTTCCAGGTGTTCTGTCTGTGTGAATCCTGTGTGTGTGTTCAGATTAAGAACAATCATACTATGTCAGCCCAGTCATAGGTACCTATCCTATTTGATATCCCATCTGTCGTGGTAGCCAACCATAGATGTGTAGGAAGGAGAACGCGTACACAAACAAGGCAAAAATATTCCAGAGGATACAATCTTGTCTTCCAGTGATATTTGGATTAAGAATTTTCTGAGACAGAGGCTGTTTCATATGGTCACTGTAAATGTTTTTTCTCTTTTATCCAGTTTCTGTATGAATTTGAGTTAACTTTTGGCACTTCTTCATGTTGTACAAAGCACAATTTCCTTTGGTTTTCTCTGAATCTGGGACCTGCTTCTTTGCTCTCTTGGCCTACACCTCTAGGCAATGTGTGCTGCTCTTGGTGTAAAGCATCTTAGTGTGTGTCCTGTCCTGCACTGGCAGGCTGGCAAGAGATGAGCCTGTGTCAGTCCATTTCCTAGCAAAATTTTGCCTTCAAAATATGTTTAAAATAAGTAGACATTAAAATAACCCCATGCTGTGGCTCTGACCACAGAGATGAGAGCCAGACTAGTTAACATACTGTCTGGGAGCAGATGTCCTGTATTGGTCTTGGTGTGTTGGGAAGCCACCGGACTCCAGCTGCAGCATAGCACAGCTGGACTATCCCACATGGCCAAGCTCTGACACCAGCAGCAGGGTGGCCAGTGGATTCTATTTCATAAGGTTCCAAGTCAAGGGCAAAGGCAAAGCGCTGCCTCTGGAAAGACAGACCCCTGTCAGCAATCCAGGCTGGCACTGCCTGGCTGGGCAGCTCTATGTGGGAGGACCTGTAGGGATGGTGAGCAGCAAGCTGGGCACAGACCCACTGAGGAGGGGCTGTGAGACCACAGTTTGCTCAGCCACAGGAGAGACAGCTTCAGGGGGACCACACAGCAAGCCCCTGGTACCCACAGGGATGTCATGGAGAAGATGATGCCAGGCTGTGCTCAGCATTGTATAGAATCACAGAATCATTAAGGTGGAAATATTTCCAAGACCATCAAGTCCAACCTTTGACTGAACACCACCATGCCAAGTAAAGCATAATGCAATGGGCCACGTGCAGTCATTAATGCGTGGGGGGATGGCAAAAGGTGACAGGCGCACGTTGGAACCAAAGACTGGGTACTGTCCTTCCTGTGAGGACAGTAAGTGGTGAGACAGGTTGCCTGGAGAGGCTGTACAGTCTCCATCCTTGGAAGTTCTCCAGACCTGCCTAGGGTATTGGAGAAGAACCCTCCTGGGCGTACTGCCAGCCTGAAATAACCTATGTTCCTATGAAATATTTCTTGTGACTGAGAATGTTTATGTTATCTTTCATATGTAAGTTTTCTGGTGTCTAATAAGGTAACCTTTCTCACAGTGAGGAAAACTAGAGTTTGTTTTCTCCAGGTTGCCTGTTTGCATGAAGCACACAAGGGTAGTGTTTTAGAGACTTCTCACCTCTTTCAAGTGCTAAGGGGATCAAAAGTTCCAAGGCAGGGACATGCAGACAGAAACAAATAAACATGAAAACAGCATGACTGCCCAAGTCTGACTTCCCTAGGCTAATATAGACCTTTGTTAATATCTAAAAATGTACAAAGGTTTGAGTGAAACATAATAATTGCTAAACTAGTCCACTTGGCACTGTAAATATAATTAAAATAAGAAATTCATGGCAGCTAATTGTGGTCAAGATATACTACAGTACAAGCAGACTTTGCATACCTTGTAAGCAGCATATGCTGAACTGGCTTGATTGCATGCACATCAATCAACCAGAACTAATCTCATGGCAAACATACACTGTGCAACAGTAAAACCCATCACTTGGATCCTTCAAAGTTTAATTAAAAACCTATGAGAGATTTTTATACACTGAATGAGCTTGATCATCAAATATGGTCATAACTATAGCAATGATATTTGTAATCTTGGTCCATGTCCTTTAATGCTGTATGCCTTGTAGCAGTATGAGCCTGGAGGCTCATACATTTGTTACTTTACAGGTGCTTTTAACTGGTTCTTGCATTGGTGCCTTTACTGCTGGAGCTCAGGCTATCCGTGGAAGTATATTGGTTGAAGTAATTACTTTGCATGCTTACAACAGAATTTGTATAGATATGTTGAGTTAAAATCCAGCTGCATTTTAAAGCTTCTCAAAACAATAGTTGTCTCACAGTGTTACTGTTTATGACAGATTTGTGTGCCAGGGACAGAGGCTTCTCGTAAAGAGAGGTGTCTCTTACCTTAACTCCAAAAGCCTTTGCTATCACTTGAACAAGTTCTTCTCTCCAGCTGTCTCCTCCTTCTGCCTGAGCTGCCAGTCCCCAGCCCCACAAGCTCCTCTAAATCCCACTGTAGGTCCTTTGCAGCAGGACCACCTGCACTGCTCCCAGAACCTCTCCCTGGCTGAGTGTCCAAAGCTCTTTCACTAGTGACCCCCATGCCCTGCTCAGATGCATGGCCTTAGGAAATTGTTGTCATCCTTTGTTGCCATCGCCTCAGGATGAGATACCACCAGGAGAAGGAACCAGGACTCACCCCCATTCTCTCCCATCTCACATTATGAATAAGCTGTAGTTACAAGATGGCAGTAGCTGCAAGATGGATGCCTGTGGGTTTGTTCTTCATGTCCATAGAAAGAATAAAAACGTTTGAATAAAATTCTTTAAATTCATTTCCTCACACTGCTGAAGTTGTGCTTTGAAAGGTTGCTGAATAAAACAATCAGTGGCCTGATTTGGGACAGATGATGGCTCTTTGGAAATTGTTTTGGTGTAAGGATGGCACATAAACAAAGCTTCCTTTTTTTTCTTCTGGGCATCAACTGCTGGCAGAAGTAGATGAAAACAGCTTCTCACACCACACCACCCATTTACATTTTCCGTATGCTGGATTTTAAGATTATAGGGTTTTAGATTCTGAGTTTGCATGTTGTATTTTACATAATAATGAGTTTGTGTCTGAGGCTGAGTTGATACATGAGAAAGCAGAACCACCACCGCCACCACCCAGAAAGCAAGGAAGAACAACACACATCTTGGAAAGGAGCTCTCAGTTAGCTCTTCGTATTTTTTCCAGGAAGCATCTTCAAGTTCTGTTTTCTGCCATGCAAACGGTATCTGCTTTTGAGCTTCTTGGAAGGAGTCTGTCTTCATACTTGGTGGATCTGTTTCCAGTAGCTTCCCAGTAAAGATTTTCCAAAGTGATATCAATCAGATTTTTCTTCATAAATTTATTTCTCTATTACAAACTGTTCACCCCAATAAACTCTTGTTGCAGTTCTTGACTATATCAATTTTGCATCCCTTGTCATCACAGTGAGGCCTGTTACTGCCTGTTTTAACTGTAGAAACATCACTCAAGGAAAAGGTAATTCTTGGTTAATGCTGTGCTTTTAACTATTTGTTTCCCTATTAAAAGGAGTTTCTCTGTGTAAAGGGGGATACACATGTCTGTGCAGTAGGGATGTTACTAGGAGGCTGGATTAGGTGATTTCCTGAGGTCTCTTCCAAACCAAATTATCCTATGATCCTACATGCATTTTTAAAAAATCTCCCCGATCTCTTCCTGAAAATGAATTGGAGGTTAGAATTTCTTCTGGTTCTTCCTATTTTACTTTTTTTTTTGGCACTAAGCATTTGAAGATGAGATGTCTACCAAGGTTGCACATAGCAGAGCATGACGCTGGGCACTGCAGTATCTGGGTGTGCATGGGGAATTGATCCTTCAACATCTCTGCAGTATGGCAACATTCAGCAACTTTTTGTTTCCTCCATCTCTCGCTGCTTTCACTTACAGTAAAATTGAAGTAACTGGTCTTTGTCACAGCCCATTTGTGGATGGATCCAGAAACAAGTCCTTCCTTTCTCTCAGAAGTCACTTAATGTCTTCAGAGACACTTCCAGGTCTCTTCAGACACTTCCCTTTCTGCAGCCCCAATGCCGCAGCCACGATGCCGCTTCCTTGAACATAATTGTGAATAGATCCATCCCACCCTGCTTGGTCCTAACCTCCTCTCATCTCAGTACTTCTCCTTTGCCTTGTTTAGTAAAGACCTTCAAAGATCACTGGAGGAAACTCCTTTTTACATCTCAGAGTCAGTGATCAGTTGTGCCCAAGTTGGACTCATGCACTTTTGCTGCCTAGTGTATAGACTTTGTCAGTTGATCTAGAAGTAAAACTTATTTCAATGCATGTTTTCAAAGGAAAGAGAATTGCACGCATTTGCCATGCTTTCATGCTAGAAAGCATTTAAGATTTTTATCTACAGTGAGTTAATAATGAAGACAGAACATCCCTAAATAGCAATCTTGAACTTCTAGGCCTGAACTTAGAATAATTATCTGTAGATGCATCTTGCATAGTTTCCTGGTCACTTGGAGTGACTGGAAAAGTTCAAACACGTTCAGTAACACTGGTTTCACCAATTTCTGGCATTAGAAAAAGAGGTTTATAAGGGTACAGAATACCACAGAACATCTTATTACTACATTGACTGAGAATGAAGACAGATCTGCTGCTACAAAGAGCTACAGTAAAACTTTGGAGACAAGAAATATGTCTGAATTCTTTAGCTTGAGGACAGCTGTAATTATAATGAGCTTGCAGAAATAAGGCTGCAAGAGTAGTCTGTTCTCTTCCCCTGCATGGGATTAACCATAAATGACTCACAGTGAGGCGTAACACTACCTTTCCATTGAGAGGAATGTCAGTTCTCCAGCTATATGATAAATCATTACATCTTTATTAGGGAATGGAGAATAAGAGAACCAGTCTTCCATTATGTGTTTACCCAATTTGTGTCCAGCTGCTTTAGGAACACCCTATTCCTATTTAGTATCTTATCAGGCTTTGCTAAATCCATCTGTTCTAAAGCAGTATTGTGTTAAGCACAACATAAAGAACCCAAAGCAGGCACCAGCTGCAGTTACCAACAAGCAGGCTATTGAAATCCACTTACTCTAGCTTACTAGACACGAGAAAGAAAGACCATTCTAATATATTTAAGGCTAGAACAGGCTTGTGTCTCCCTGGCTAAGACAAGCAGTTCTGATGATCATAGCTGGTGGTCTGGACGGCAAGAAAAGGCAGAATGGTCTAGTAAAAGCTCCTTTGACTTCAACAGCAATATGGATTTGGCCTCATGCAAACAATGAGAGTATGTGAAACTAATTATCCACCCATTGAGGTTTTCTCTCCACCTTCACCCTTTCTAATTTCTAATGAATGTAGATAATTGCTGTGTTCCCACTAACACACAGATTAGGCCTCTGGGATTAGGCTATGTGATTGAGCAGCTAATACTAAGGGTAAACGCCTCTGGTGTTCCTGCTAAATGCATTCTTGCTAGTAAGTTAAATAATCATTCTACTAAAGCATTACTAAAAGATTTAAATACTTGTTTTGCAGACTTCTAGTAGATTTCTATAGTTTCTGACATACTGTGACATGCTTCAGAATGTTCGTTTATATACAGTTTGATTTCTTTTGATGATTGTCAACTTAAGTTACTAAAAACGGAGAGCATTTTGTACACAGAAGAGAAGAGGGTGGAGGGAAAGCAGTATATTAGAAACATGAGTAGGTGCCCTGGCTTGTCCATCAGTCTTGGCATCATTTTATTTATACATTTTCTAAAGGATTATAACTAATCAGTTCCAGAGGATGTGCTCTGGAGTATTGGCAGTGTCTACTTTCTTGGCAATCACTGCAAATATTTTATACAGTTTCATATTGTCTTGTGCAGTACCAAGCACTGGTGGTTTGACGTAACCAGTGTTAATATTCTAACTTCTGTGGCAGCGACATTTTCCACCCTGCAGCGCCCTGCACTTTCCAAAGGTTTGGAGTTGGCGGGCCCCATTCAGCACGGTGGGAATGCTCACCTGGGTGGAGTACAGGACCCCATTCTCAGAGGCAAGGTGCTACATGGCTCTGCCCACTGAAGCAGCACATCAGAGCCCTGAGTCTCTTGTTGGACCCCCCAGCAAGACAAGGGCCTTGTGTGCAGGCAGCAGGACTTCATCATCCCCTTGCAGGATGTGTTCATTGCACTCGGTTTTATAGCTCTGCCTTACTCATCAGTGAGAAGTATCAAAGCCTCACTTCCCATCTCATTTGTTTTAATGTTTTATTTGCAGGTAAATAGCTTCTAAGGGATAGACCTTGTCATGCAGTTGCTCCAGGCAGATCTCCTCTCCATTGTTTCATCAAGGTTATGACCGGAAGCAAGTTTAGGGAGCACACTTGACTGACTGATTTTCCATAAAGAACGCCAGAGAACTGATTGAGGCCAATGTGAGTACCTGTCCCCATCTGCTGAGGTGGGTTGGGGCTGGGTTTTCCTGATGTAACTCCGTCAACTTCAATGAGGTGCTTAGGATAAAAGTGGGAAGGGAGGGTGTTAATGCAATAACTGAAGCCAAGAAGCAGTAGAGAAGGTGAGAGAGGAACATGACTTAGACTCCCTCAGATGAGAAGTACAACATCAGTAAAAGAAAGCTCAGTGTTCCTGAGCTAACTCTGTCCTATTGGCAGAAAGAGTAAAGACATGTTGGAATATCAGCACGTGGTTTTCAGAAATGACTAGTGAAGTTCTGACATTCAATAAAATCTAAGTAACATTGTGAAAAGAAACACAAGAAATAATTGTTTTGTAATATGGCATTTGCCTAAAGTACCATTGATGTTGATTGAAGTAATGTAATTTTCATATCTAAAATGTTGCAGAGGAGAGTCTGTCTATTTCATTTATGTTTGCAGAAACTTAATCTACAGGAAAAGATTTTATAACAGAATTGGAGGTTAAATTTCATTTGCTGATTTAATAAAAGCTAACAGGATGGATTTGGGGATATTTCATTAATCTTTCTTTCCTTTCAGTGAAAAGGAAATTAAGTTCAATCTAGTTCAAACTTTGCTTCACTATTATACAATAGACTGCCAATGTCCATGTTCTCTCTGGCAAGTTAAAACCTAATTAGTCACAGAAAATTCTTCCCTGATCCTGTCACTGTGAGGCAGGAAAAGCCTGGACTGCAGACAAAGAATTCAGATGCACTCGATGTTTGCTGTGGCTCTTAGTTAATGTCTATGTTTTCCTACATAACATGGAGTGACATAACTGAAAGTGATGTATTTTGTCCTTTGTCAACAAGATGAGAAATGTAAAGAAAATCTCTTAATATGAAGTAGTGCAAAGAGCATGCTGCCATTGACTGCTTCCCCATTTCTGACCATTCTTTAGAGCAGCAGGAGTGGCTGCTTGGGTGCTGTGAGATGATCAGCTGGGCCCAGCTGGGGTGAGTAGGGACAGAAGTTTGTATCTGGCTGCAGCTTGTTGAACCTCCTTCTCACAAGCCACCTCCCAGCTGAGCCCTGAAGATGCCCAGGCTGCAGGGACATGGGTGCCATTGTTCTTTCAACTGTGAAAAATACCTGCCCTTTCTTATTCTAGGCTTATTTCTAACAACCGTTGTAGAATTATTCTTGGACTTAATTTGGCCCCTCTGACATATATCTTGTCTCATAGTACACCGAGTTTCCACGATCCGATGGAATTTTTATGTCATACATATAACATTGTCTGGGACAGGAAAGTTATTTTACCTCTGGAGGTAAGATTATAGAGCATAATTGACACAAGCATATCTTGTAAAGGACAACTGTTTTCTCCCAAAATACTGGATTGCAGGGGTAGCATCAAATTAGTTGGAGGGATGATCTATAGCCATTTGTATTTAGACTGAGATTTTCCAAAGCACTTAGAGACACAATTTCATGCAACCTCTCTGAAAATCCCAGCTGCCACTACAACAGCTTTGTAGTAAGTTTTGCAGGGGAAAAAAGCTCTCTGTGGTGTAGTCCAAGTGCAAGAAGCAGTTAATTCTGCTTCTTTCTGAAATTCAACAGCAAAACATGAACCTTTGGGAGAATTTTAGCCCCCGCTTCTAACTGAGACAGGATATCTGGGGGCAGCTCTTTGTTTTTCCATATTGCACATGGGGAAATAACTGAGTAAGTCTGCCCTCCTGCTCTACCAGCAGTTACGCTCCTCAAAACAGCAGGTGACTAAAGCAGTGCAGGTACCTTACCGCAGGCAGAGGATTACTGTGAGGAAATCCTGTAGGATTTGTTTTATGAAGACTTTTTTCCCCCCCCTCCCTTGTCGCTCCAGTAGTGTGGCTTTGTGGAGCTGGGAAGTGATCCAACCTCTGTGATTTCCCTTGTAGAGTGAGGTGGGATGCACTTGAACATCCCCAGTGGCTGCCACCCTCACTCAGCATTTCCTGGCCCTCACTCTCTGCCTTTAGACATCCAGGGGGAAAAGGTCCTTGTGAGAAGGGAAGGTGGAAGTTCTGGGTCCAGGGGAAGACTGCTCTGTGGGGTTGCTGCCAGAGAAGGAAAGCTCTTGGTATCCAGCTGTGTTTATGGTCTCAGCCCATGTTCTCTTGGTTTCTATGAAAGCCACAAGTGGAGCAAACCTCAGGCTTAGCCCAAGGTCTGTGTACAGTTTTTGCATGAAGCCTGACTGCATGGTGACTGAGAAGCTACCCCAGAGGTCTGTTCACACACCAGTGCTCCCCTTCAGGCCATACAGCGTTTGCTCTGCTCTTCACTGCTCCTGCTTTCGTTGCTGGTGCATTGGAGTGGCTCCTAACTGAAAGAATTAACCCACCCACAGACTGTAAGCAGAGATTCACCCTGTCCCTGGGCAGGGTTTGGATGGACCAGGATGATCTGGATGCTGGAGAGCTTCCCACTCTGTTTTGGCATGCATGTCCTGGCTAGTGCTGGGAGAGATTTCTCCAGAACTGCTGTGTTAGGCATCTGCACCCCACAGTCTTGTGAATAATTCAGTATACTGAGCTGTGGCTTTCTTACAACATTAAACTGTTCAACAAATGGAAATAAAGTAATAACTTGAGCTTAAACACAGAGGCTGCAGCAACTCAAGAATTCATTATGCTATTTATCTGCTACTGTGGAGCAGAATTTTAAAAAGATATGTCATGTCAGAGCTTTCTTTTTTAGTGACTGTTTCAGAACATACTACTGTGGAACATATCACCATTCCAGGCTTTTCCTATATTTGATTATAGCTGATAGCAATCAAAGTAATTTTACTGCCAATAATAACTTTGGCAGCAGCTTAATTTAATAGCATGGAGGTTAGCTCTTATTTATATCATTCCTCAAATTTGATAACTTTGAATGTAACTACAAAACATTTTGCAATGAAAACTTAAAATATGGGATATTTAATTTAGTGTCCTGGCCTCATTGCTTAAAAATGTTCAGACTACACAAACACATTCTTACTTTGTTTTGAATATGACTTTTTCGTGGACCATAGGCCTTTTTCATGATATTCTGAGAAATGCTGATCACTTTATCACTGTGAAGCATGCCAACACTTGAAAAATCAGTCTTGGAATAACTCTGCAATTTTTGAAAAGTAAGTAAATAACCTTTTGAAAAATAAATCCATTAACCAATTTCTTTTTTTCACATCCCGTCTGCTTTCCCTTATCTTGGTAGACTTAAAGTTGTGTTATTGCCACATCAATATACTGTCACCAGCTTTGATAGTTACGTCAGTGTTCTACCACTAGAAAGGAGCAGATTTTCATCTCACTGTAATTATGGGATTTTTGCCACTGCCTCAAACGGGGTAGACTGGCTTATAGAAAACAGCAGGGTTTCACCCACGGACTGTGCTATCAGTGAGATGAACACTGTAGCTGCTAGTAACATGGCTGCTGCCTTTGTTTGGCCCCTTTATTTAGAAATTTTTGTGCACATACAGGCTCACAAACCAGTATCTTCTGCCATGGACCTCTTACTGACATGCCTGTTTCTGTGTTTCGCACTTGCAGGGCTGGAACAGGTGAGGCAAGGTATGGGTGAGAGCTGACATAATTTACTGCTCTTTCCCCTTGGTCTGCTGCAGTCTCCTGTGGGTTGATCAGAGTGGAACTGAAGTGGCCTCCTGCCTCTCAAAGTTTCTCAACCTCCAAAGGCTAATTTTCTGGATAGTTTTCTTCACAGAATGGCATCAAGTTTAAATGGTGAAGAGGAAAACATGATGTTTTCATACTTTTGGACACAGCTGGTTAATTCGGTGATAGGGGAGTAACATTATCCCTAAGATAGAAGCAGCAAAATCACAGACATTGAGAAAGAATTGTTCAGTAAGAATCAGAGCCCCAGCTGATTCTGGAACTCCAGCCTGCCCTTGGGTGAGATGCTATGTTCAGGCAACGAAGCCAGGCTTCCTCTCCTGCAGGAGAATCCCAGGGAAAAGAGCAGCCATGCTTCCCACTCTGGGATCAGGAAGGTTTCACAGGGTATATAACAAAGTGAGATGTCCATGGTTGCCACGGCTTGCCAATATGAGGATGCTGGAAGCAATACCAGGCCAGAGAATCACCATCCCTCTTTCCTGTCCATTTCTGCTCACCTTGTTATGAGGAGTTGCTGTAAACCGGATAAAGGAAAAGGCTCTCCACTATCTTCTTCCTGCAATATATATTTTGAGACAAAGTTTTAAAGGTTACCTCTCTACAATGTCAATTGACAAACATGCAGACAATGAATGGTAGAAATGGGAAAAGCAAGGGAGAGCAAATGGTTTGGGATTGGGAAGGGGGAGTTAGTTCCTTATGCCTGTGTTGCCAACAGCAGAGGCAGAACTTACCTGAAGAGCAGTTTGGCAGCCTGCAGCCAGGACCCGAATGTTAGCAATTTGTGCTATAACTGCCTTGGCTGCTAGAAACAGTCAGAGGATCTCCAAAAATTTACAGGGGTGTGTCAAGAAGAACAGGAAATTATGAGCCAGGGACAGAAAAAATGGAAACTTCAACGCACCCACAGCACCTTCCCGTCTCTCCTCCCACCAGATTCAGAAGACAGGGACAACACCAACCAAGATCTACACTTCCTGCTCAGAGTAGGAGTTCCCACGCGTGTCCACCTACCCACCAGGATGATGCATCCAAGGTATGGTGTCAGCATGTCCCAGCTCTCTTGTTCTGAGGAAGCCGTGCTAGACTCACCTAAATACTGTTTTCAAAAGCTTCCACCAGATTAATTAAAAAAAATAACAAATCAGTCTTCTCACTGTGTAGTGAATTGCCTCTCTGCTCTAATAGATTTTGTGCTAAAAGACAGAAAGACTTGTGTATTTATTTCCAAGATTATTAAATTACATATAGAATATGCTTCCTGAGTATTAGCAGAGTTTATAACTGAATTCATCCTATCCATGCTCTGGTTACATCTAATGAGGATAATTATTACATGGCTTAACTATAATTCAGTATTGACTCTTTCGCGCATGAAAAGCTTTTGTTGGCAAGCATCAGTAGAGAGCTTCAACAAAAGACATCTTTAGCTTGTGTAAACATTGTTATTTCAAGGTCTCACCCTAACGTGCTTTAGGCTAAGTACTTTCTCCTCAATTGAGTTAATATAGCCAAAATGATATAAGGATGGGATTAGATACTGGCTTACACCACAGGGAAAAAAATGAAAGTTGGACAGGGAAAAATGCAGTTAATTCCATCCTGTCAGCAGTAGATATTAAAGATTATTAGTTGGCACACTCAATTATGTGTGAATCACAATAGTGGTACTGTTACTTTTTCATTCAATTTTACAGGGGCAGGTAAAAATGTGGGTTTAACATCATCTGCAGTGATTATTTGTTCCTTGCAGGGTTTTCAGGTTATATTAAAGTGTTTGACAGGTTCAGAGGAAACATCTCTGTGTAATGAAATGCCCCACTTTTACATGATCTTAGTCACTGGATGGAAACAAACAAATCTACCTGATAGGAGTTTGGCTGTAGGTAGCTTTTATGAATATATTTCTTTAGGCAGTAACTAGTTATTCTGTTACATGATTGTTAAAATGGTTAACCAAGCAATATAGCTCTCTTTTTGCTGCTTCCCTCTGCTGGATAGAGCCAGTAGTGCTTAGCTGTGTGTCAGGCTCACTAACACCAACAACCTGGAAAGACTTCTCTACCACCTTAAGATCTGGGCTTTCAGTTGATAGAGAATAAGTTTGAATCTTGTTCTGACTCATGGTGAATTTTTCAGTCTTCAGGTTAACCAGCAGTCACAGAGTTCACAACAATGTAAGGTTCTTGGCTCAAGTAAATGACCCCAGTCTGAAGCTTTGATGCTGGAAGCACTTCTACCGAGATGGGAAGGTGTGCTGGGCTGGAGCAGGATGATGGGCATGCCAGAGTGTCTGCCCCTGGCCTCAAGGTAGACTGACAGCAGGATAAGGAGGTTTACTACATTAGAAGTCAAATTAATTATTGGATGTGTATATTGAAAATGTTTGCATTTTAACAAAACAAGCCTCCAGAGTGTTATTTCTGTTCTGCTTGTCTCCGTAGATTTCCATACCCAAAAGAGGCTGCTGTGATAATGCAGTGTGACTGCTTGACTGTCATTCCCAGACCAGTAACAGTGCTAGTTGCACTACAGCATATATTTTAGGGAAAAAAAATCCAAACCCAACCTTCTAATCTTGGTTTCCAGTTTCCAGTGTTAGAAGGCCTCCCACTGCAGGGTGATGTTCCTGTGTCCATTTTCTCTTGCAGAGTTTACATTCCCTCACAAGGCAAACGGGTCTCATTTTGAGATTTAAATGTCAGGATTCATCTTGTACAGTTTTCCTCTCCAAAACTGACAAAGCCTGTCATCATGTGTGTGTGGCCTGTATGAGTACTTGACAAGTAGCTTGGACAACCTTGTAGCTGTCTGAGTGCTCAGGCAAAGGATTTTACAGCCTCTCATTCAGTTGCCCCATCACTACCCGTTCCAGAGAAGGACTAGAGTCCTCTAGAATCAGTGGTAGAGATAATGTTCCTCTGAATATCCACAAAGGTCCCCAAGTCCCTTCAGAGCTACCATTTCCCAGGCTCACAAATGAGACCTACACACTTTGAGTTTGGATGTCTGACTTTTCAAGCTGACTGCACTGAAATGTGTAATTCAGGCTAAATTTACCCAGAAATTTAGTCTACTGCTATAGTTCTTTTAAGAAATGTTTCTGCTTGGGTTTACAGTCTGTGCAAAAAATTCCAAACCAATCTTATTGTGCGTTTCTGTCCCATGTTGTCCTTTATCCAATATTTTATTATAGCTGGAGTAATTTTCTGCAGGTGTTTGTACTACCAGTGCTAATGCCCAAGTGAGAGTCTAGATCTTCTGAACAAGAGCTTTTTTTTCTATCAGTGCATTTCTATTAAATGCATTAACTTCTTGTAACTACTCAATTTCCTCTCAATAACCCCATAGTAACCGAGCATCCATAGAGTCCTGCTCTAAGTTTAATTCTCTATTTCCAGGAATTGTC
Organism: Cephalopterus ornatus; assembly: GCA_013396775.1. Classification (NCBI taxonomy): domain Eukaryota; kingdom Metazoa; phylum Chordata; class Aves; order Passeriformes; family Cotingidae; genus Cephalopterus; species Cephalopterus ornatus. The sequence continues at coordinate 95,538 of VZRE01010160.1, forward strand.
TGGTTCTGTCCCTTGGCAGGGTTATCACATTTCTTCTTAAAACTTTTAATGTAACATTTCCTCAATGTCTTGCTTGGAAAACTTATATCAAGACTGAAGGTAGTTAGAAAGGAAGGAACTTCTTCTTTTAGGTTTCGCACCCTCAGGATTTTTTGCCTGACTATTCTCCCCAGGCACTGGAAGCTCTCCACTCTCATATTGAGGTGTGTCCCATTGTCAGTCTGCTGTTCAGGGTACCATTTTGAGATACTGTAACATCAGTGTTGATATCCCCTGTAGGGAGGACACGGACCACATCAGGGCAGCTTGGTCCCCAGTGAGTGAATGGAGCAAGTGAAAAGTTTGGAGCGAATGGACCACACACTTTGTGTCATGTTCACACTGTGATTCAGGGTTCACAGAGATCAGGTTTACCATGCTGTTGCATAGAACAGATGAATAAGAACATTTTATTGAACATTTTATGAAATTTTAAATATTGGCCAGAAAACCCAGACCGCAGTCTCCTGGGTAGTTTTATATATGACTGTATTGCTCTCCCAGCAGAGTGCAGAGTGCTTCAGTTTTTAGAAGGGCTGTGGTGCTTGCTCGTCAGACAGCACAACCAAGGGCTTCCATGTTCTAACAAGGGCCTTTTCAAAAATCGGGCACTGAGAAGGGAGACTTTCTCAGCAGGTGCAGAGTATTGCTTTCTGTTGGAACAGCAGTTTTGGGTTGGCTAAAATGTATATTTACTTTATGTAACTCTGAATGTCGTAAGAATGTTAGCAAAAACCACTTGGAAAAGGAAAAAAGGAAACATTAAACCTTAACTCTGCATTCTCAATTAAATGATTACTCCTTCAGGATGAAATTGTTCTTGATTCTTACTGTAAACCCTTCAATTTCTTACATAAATAGCATGATTATATTTACATAAATAGTTGCACCCTGGAGTACAAAAATCCCATTGTACTAAAAAATCCTATTAAAATTTCCTGAGAGAAGAATACAGCTTGAGGAGTGGTGTGTTGTGCATAAAACCAGTTGTCCACGCTTTTTTCTTTATTTAGAACCAAGCAGCGCCTTTTAGATCCATGCACCCAAGTGCAGAATTGATCCCTTAGAATTCAGTGCTTGACTACAATATATCAAAACACAATCTTAATTGAAAAGATATTTCAAAGCAATATAATGTACAGGTAGGTTCTCTGCAAGCTGATTATATGCATTTAGGGGTGAAATAGTAGGCATAGCCAGAAGAGTCTGATTCATCCCTGAAAGGAACAGCTGCAACCCTGTCTTGTGCCTATAATTCCAATAGCTAAGCACAGAGGAGCCCGTGTCTTATTTCCTATATCTTTAGCTTTTTGTCGCTCTGACTTCAACACATCCTAGATTATACTTTCCTCCTCCACAGAGTAATAACAGCATAGAAATCTTGAGTTTCAAAATGAGATGTAAAGTAAAATATGACCCCATGTGCTCTCACAGCCACTTGAATAAGGAGGCAGGAATCCATATTTGACCCTAACTGCAAAATGAAACTTAAGTACTTACAGGGGGCTTATAAAAAAGGGTGAGAATGACTTTTTACATGGGCATATAGTGATAGGACAGGGAAAATGGTTTTAAACAAAAAGATGAGATTTACATTAGAAATTAGGAAGAAATTCTTTACTGTGAGGGTGGTAAGGCACTGCAACCAGTTGCCTAGAGAAGTTGTGGATGCCCCATCCTGGAAGTGTGCAAGGCCAGGCTGGACTGGGCCCCGAGCAACCTGATCTAGTGAAAGGTGGCAGAGGGGCTGGAAGTAAGTGATCTTTATGGTCCCTGATGCTATGATTCTGTGATAAGTTTAAATAAGCAAATATCTTTGGATCAGTAGCTGTTAATTGAATCAGAGTATCCACACTGTAGGACAGCATATGAACACTGACTGAAGCTGTGACGGTGCTGAGGAGGTTGTCATTGATTCTTGTACTCCTGTAGCTTGTGCACATTTCTGATATGAACAGGCAATCAAACAGATATGGTTTTGGGCAATCAAAGATTAGCTGAAGTAATTTATAACTAGTTTAATTGCTGAAGTAAAAAAACCAAAATGTAAACAAAAAACCAAAGCAAAAACCCAAACAAACAAACCAACCCCCCCCCCAAAAATCATGGAATCATAGAGTCATAGAATATGCTGATTTGGAAGGAACCCATTAGAATCATCGCATCCAACTCCTGCCCCTGTGCAGAATACCCCAAGAATCATACTATGTGTCTGAAAACATTGTCCAAATAAATGCTTCTTGGATTCAGACGGCCTCGGTGCTGTGATGAGGGTTTGATTCAAAAAAACCAACCCTTACTAATTCCCTTTGTATGAACATGTGCCTGCCTGCACAACTCCCACTTTTGTTTAAAAGTAGAAGAAAAAAGTGATTTAATAGGAAGCAAATGTATTTTTTGTTTTAAATTTTTTCTTTTAAAAATTCTAGTAAGCTAATACCCCCTGAAAATATTGTTTTTAAAAAAGAAGTCAAAATGTTTAGAAAGTACAAAAACGAGCTGTGTCTACTACATAATCCATTTCCACATTAAAAAACCAACCAAATGAAAAAACCCAAACAAGTAAAGAAGGAGGAAGACCACCCTGAAATCCTGTTCCAATTTTATCTGAATCTCTGGTAATTTTTGTTTTGCTAAAATTAGAAATTCAACAATCAGTATCCAACTGAGAAATGTAATTCAAACCTCTAGCAAATGACCTTTCTGGTATTGTCAAGTAGCTACTCAGGAAAGATGCCTCTGGGTAGACTCAGTGGTGATGAAGAGAGCTCTTAAGACACCTGAAGAACTGTGCAATATTTTGAAACCAATACAATTGTATTCATGGAAAGAAAAAATAAATGAAGCAAAGACGGTAAGAAACATTTGTAATCTGAAATGTAGGGAAGGAGATATGCTGCATCAATAACAAAAGCAGGTGAGTGGAGCTAATATCCCATGCTACTTCAGGCTGGACACGCCATCCAAATCATTTTGTTGAGAGATGACAAATCTTTGATTTTGAGAGCAATGGCTAGTGACAACATATTTTGTATTTCCTGACGCAGCATGAATCTAAGAATGTTTCTTATTTCATATGGGAATGATTTTAGGATGCTAGCAACATAACTTTCAGGGAATGAACAGTCTAAAATTTCTATAAACACCAGAATCAAGGCATTTATGAGTTTTAGTAAAAATTGTATTGAAGTATGGTCATGTTGGCATATTGTGCATTTTAAATGTAAATTAGATTACTGGCAGTAGATTCAATTTAGTGGTAAAAATGTAAAGAAAACAGTTGGGCTACAGATGAAACAATAATGTAGCTGTGCTTTAGTTAAGAGAACAGTGAAATACAGAAACAAATGGTGTTTGGGAATATTTATGGTAGAGGAAACATGCTGCATACAATTAACTTTGTCAATTTTATGCAGCACAGTAGTTTTTGTTCAGCTTTGAAGAGCAGTTTCTGATAGTGAACATATGATAGGGTGAATGGATGGCTTTGAGAGTTTCCAGTGGGAACAGAAAACCTTTTATCCTTAGCTCATGTGTATTAGCAGTGCAGTGCAGTGCAGCCTGTGAGTGAACAATGCTGATGGCTTTGTGTGTACAACTTGTTTGACATGACACCAGGTCTCCCCTCCTTCTCCTTCCTCCATTACACCATTTATGTGCAAAGCCTGTGTGACTAAAAAGGACCATAGAACTTGGCACTACATTGGCAGCTCCAGGGGGAAACCCACTGCTAGAATGTTGGCATTTGACTCCTTCTTACCTGGAAGGAAAGATTTGTCCCATGGTCCTTGTGATGGAAGCATTTGACCCTTGCTGCCTTCTCTATGGACACAACATGCTTGCCCTTGTCAGACTTGTTATCAGGCATCTTTCAGAAGCTTTCAAATCTCCTGAAAACACACAACATTAAAAAAAAAAAATCAGATAAAGATTTAGTTACTTGTAGGACTACTTAAATTAAAAAATTAGGGCCTGGAGAGATAGTGAACAAGAAAATCTCATTTGCCTGAAAAGTGTGATGATACTGAAGAGTGATGTTTTTTCATAGACAGCAATCACTGCAGCTTGCAACTGGTTAAGCTGGTGAAGAGCAGTGAAAATTATAATACAGTTAGTTAATTAAGGCAGATCTGTTCTGGATATATAGTTATTAAAAGAGGTTTCATTCTTTACACACACTTAAGACATGCCCTGTTTCCCTGTTATTAATTAGGAAAAGATAGGTTAAAAAGGGAGTGAAATAGGTAAGAAGTCACCCTCCCATACTCACCAGTTTGCTTGGGCTAAAGGCAGGTGCCAGGATATCGTCTTGCAGGTAACAGACATTGGGGCTAAAATCCTGTTCTATGATGAGCTTTGCTTTGTGCGCTACTGCCACAGAGGTGTAAGTTAAGGTCTTCGCAGAAATGAATGGGGACAAATGTTGCTGAAACAACACTCGGGGCTGGTGTAGGGTGCTGACAGTTAGTTGTGTGTCTGGGAAGGAGAAGCAGGAAAAATAACCTAGGAAAAGAGATAAAAATGCCCAAGGCTTTGTTGGCCAAAGCAAGTGTCAGGGCCAGGTCTGCAAGAAGCTAAGATGGACAAGATTTTCAGTGGAGGGCTAACTGGGTAAGAGTCTAAGAGCTGGCTCCTGCACTGCTGGCCCCCAAGGCCTTGTGCTTTTACAGTTCCTTAGGTCGGTCAAGGAAACACCTGATGAGTGCCAATTTCTTCATGTGGAAAACCCCACAAGATTATAACATTTGTTTAGCTGTTTGGGTCTGAAAGTGAAGTGCTGTTTTGTCTACTTGACAGCCTTTTGTCTAATTTTTCATAAACCCTCCAGAATTCTGCCTGTTTGTATGTGTTGACAGTAGCTTCAACTGTAGAGACAAACTCTGCTGAAGCATTTGTGTAACAAACTGCCCTCCAGAAAATTAAAAATTAGTCAGTTTTCCAGCTGTTTGCAAGATTGGACTGTGGACAGGGGCTTGCAGTTGCACCTTGAACAGGCATGGATTTGGTACTGCTGTGATCAACAGCATTCAGAAGATCAAAGTCATACAGAGGCACAGGGAAAACTGAAACACAAATAACATTAAATTGCTGGTTGCTGGTTTTCTGATTGGAATAAGAATAATTGCACGTCACACTGAGCCTCTGAGATCTCAGTGTGACCATAATAAGTGTTCAGAAGACCATAATAAATTTATTGGCTAAGTCAATAAGCTGCTGCCAGGCCCCAGTCTTGAAGGACATGTCTGCAGTCCGTCTGTGCCTGTGTTCTGTCTGGGATGTCACAAGCTATGGTTGGAGTGAAGGCTTGGCCTGATTGACACCAGCTAGGACTTTGCCAGTAACTTCACCATTAAGGCACAAGTTTGTGTCTGTTGCAGACACTCAACTGCCTTGTATTGTCAAATGTCATTAAAAAGGCATGAGGGAGGAGAAGAGGAGGCCTAAGGAGTGTTACGACAAGAAGACACACAGCACACTGAGAGCAGGAGACAGTGTCTGGTTAGGATACTTTCTTTGAAAGGCTTCCCTTGCCTTCCACTAGAAGTAGTTGACATCTTTCTACCGTAACTTTCGAAGCAATTGCTTTTTGAATCAGCTAGTTTTATAATGAAAAGTCATGCTATTGGTTATTTTTTATTATTTAAAAGCTGAAAGTCAGTGCAAGAAATTTTTTAAGAAACAACATCTCCTTTTAAGTTTATTTTAAACCCTTTTCTCCATTAGATTTAGAGTTCATTAGAAGAAGAGTTTCCTGATCAGAATGAGTAGCAAATATAAGATGTAGTGAAAAATGAAAAAAGATGAAAACTTCAAACGAAAAAAATTTTAAATATAAATACTGTTTGTCTACACTCTTTTATAAAAGCTATTCCTTCATGTGCCTCACTGTGATTTAGCGTTGTGCTGTGTTGCAGAACTTCAAAGTATCTTCAGCTTTCACTGAGATTTTGAAGTATTGCCAGTTATTCTTCCTTATTATTAACAGTTAAATTTTTAAGACAAAAATGTGTGCTTTCTGACCTTGACCAGAGTAGTAAGATAGATATGTGATGGGAAAAACTAGCATAGCTGGTCAGCCTAAACTGGTTTTGCTTTTGGATTCCTGTTGTTGGGATCCACGTCTGGGCTGTCCTGTTCCTCCATTCTTCCTTGGGTGGCTGCAGTCTCTGCATGTCTGTGGTGTCACTCCTCTCAGGAACTGGTTGGTTTGTGGGGAAAGCTTTTGCTCCTTCCAGCTTCCAACTCTACTTATTAGTCAGCACAACTTTCATTGCTTTCCATCATGTACCAATTGGAATTGTTTTGGCAACAGTCCTCTCAAGAGGGAAGTTCAGTTCAGTGAATAAACACTGTCTAGAGTTTGGGGAGGCTGAATTCAGTGTTTTGCTCTCCCATTGTTTTCTGCATGCCTTTGGCTAAGTCACTGGAGGAGCAGGAATTCATCTCATCTAGTTTCAGATGTTACGAATTAGATGTCTAATCTGAGGTTGTTGCCTGTGCTCCCTCTGTGGTGAAGGGGGAGAAACAGGCACCTCCAGGGGTTGACTCATCCCTTTCCAATTTTTCTGCTCGCTCTTATAGGAGATTATAGGTAGATCAGCAACCAGTTGAGATTCACGCCCCTTATTTTCAAATACCTAAAATAAATCAGAGTCCCACGCTAAGTCTCTGTTTTCTAGCTGTTACACAGAAGTGGAATCCATTAAGTCCATTAAAACAATGCAGTGCTATGGCTATTCACATTGCTCAAAAATAAGGCAAATTTGGAAAGCATTGGCTGGTTTTCAGACCAGATCCTTTAAAAATACTTAGAAATCTAAAGTTGTAGAGAGATGTCTCTTGAGCTTTTAACATCTCCTAACTCCTATAAAAGTCATAGGAATTTTTAAAAATCTCACTAAATGCCCATCTGTGTTTTTAGGTGTATAAACACCTACAAAACTCTGTCCCCACTCCTAATAAGGAGAACATTATACCAAAATGCATCCAGGCCTCTAAGTAACATTTTCCTTGGCTTCTGCCCCTCACCCCTCCAGACACCACTGCTTCCATGCACTGTGGCTCTTGCCCCTGGCAGCAGAGGTAGTCTTGGATGAGGACTGTATGTGACACATAACACTCCAACTCTTCCCTGCTGGTGGATAATTCATGAGGATGAGAGCTGTGGCTGGGCTGGAGAGAGAATCAGTGAATCATAACATGCTCTCCACTTCAGCTGGACTGTGTGGAAACTTGGCAGGGTGGAGAATCTCATACATAAACCATATTTTATTACTTGGAGTTGACACTTCAGCTGTGACCGTGGAACTGGCAAGTTATAGATACAACGCAGAAGATTCGTCCTTTCATTTGAGCTGCCTAGCATCTCTCATTCCTTGTTGAGAATTTCCATCAAGACCAGCATGATAAGAGTTAATGCATGATCTGGAAATTAATGCATGTGGGACCCTTCCTCCCTTTTGGTTGTCCCTTTCCTTTCCTTTATGTGAACAGACTCGCTTGCCATCCCCAAGAGTATAAGAAGCAAAGGTGAGGGAAAAGCTGACAAACAGAAAAAATAATCCTTTTGCCCACCCCTAGTGGAAACTCTGTTAGCTACAGCATGGCAGCTGAGAGAGCGACTTAACCCAACCAAATCTCTTTTATTATGTTCCTGTGTTTATTTTTCCTCTGCATTTATGACTTAGCATGTTGGTTTTGGTGTGGAAAGGACTCTAAAGCTGTAGATACGTGTTGTAATTATACAAATTCCTCTGCATGGAGTCTGTTAAAAAGGTTGATCTATTTTTATGAGGACACACACAAATACTCATTTTGATGGACCTCATTGGCATTTATTGCAGGCCTGCCACTACTAAAATTTAAAGCCAACCTCGTAAATTTTATGGAAACTACATACTGCAATTATTAGCCCGAAGACCTCCTGTCTCGCAGGAATGAGTCAGATTTTGCTTTCCACGTACACTGTGGTTTACACCTGAAAGAGATTAGTTGGGACCACCAGTAGCTTGAACACCTAATCTCCAGTATTTTGTTTCCAGTTTAGCTCTGAAAGATACTCCAGGTGTTCTCATTAATTAGTCATTGTAAGTCACTGTGTCACTGTTGTGCATGGAATAGCTATTTTCCTGGTACACTTTTTTCTGAAGGAGTGTTTTAAATTAAAAGTTAGTTTATATACTTTTTAATGTTTAGAAACAATTATTGTGACTGGTGAAAATGAACAAAAGCAACCTCTAACAAACCAGCTTAGAAGGGCAAATTCTTGAACTTGAACGTTTCCTGTAATGGTGTAATTTTATGAAGTTTACCTGAGCATAGTGCTGGTTTAGTGGAGTATCCAGCTAAACATCATAAGCAGATTCTGCCATTTTTTTATGCAGAAAAATTCCTACTAATATCAGTAATTGTCCACAAGCCTTACAGACCGTACAATAAGTCATGTTCTTCGCCCCTCATTGTCTTATTTTATAGTCACAGACGCTGAGAGACAGAGATTAAGTGGATTAAACCTCCTAATACAACAAATAAATAGGGAAATTAGTATAGGTGAGAATAAGAATAGATGGATGATAAGGTTTAACATATACGAAGTACAAATATTAATTTGTGTGTTGCATGGCTGCACATTGTCCTGTAAATAAACTTTGCTAGATCTTTATTCAGTGCTTGGGACTGATAAGTCCTTTTTGCAACCTTGTTGCAAAGGGCAGCTCAGCTGACAGCAGGCAATACATTGTTAGAGAGAACTTGTGTGGGATCTTAAATATATGGGTTATGTTAACTAGGTAGCCCATTACGATGAGGCTTTAGGAAATAAAGATATTAATGTGAATTAATCCTTTATTTTCAAATAAGTCTTTGTTCTTGGTCAGATCATTTGGACCCCAAAGGGAAAAGAAGTAAAGATATTTGTGCATTCTTCATCTTGGTGGGATCCTGTCCCTTTCCTTTGCAGAAGTCTGGTACAGTCTCAAGTGGGACCTTTGGGACTTGGCCAACACACATGCTCTGGAGCAACTTACAGTGCACCTCCTCATTCCCAACATGCCAGCCCTGGCCATGTCCACCACTGCATCCTTTACTACTGGCTGTCCCAGCATAATGGGCCTGTTTGCAATGGCATAACCCCCCAGAGGCAGAGCTTGGCCCTCTCTGGGCTTCAAGTACTTGAAGTCAAGCTTCCACATTTTGGAGAGTAGACTCAGAACTGGTGCATGCCAGAGGTCTGACTGTGAAATTCCCACAGAAGGGTGAGTACTTGCAGTTACATTGATTGAGGCTTAAAATAAAAGAGAGTTGTTAACTTTAATTTTTTAAGACACTAGCAACTCAGTAAGGAATGAATTTCTCTGAGTACAGCATGAGAATAATACCAAGTTTACACACCTACTTTGCAGCAGCCAGTATTGGTTGGTCTCTGAGAAAGTATCAGAAGAGTTAAGTCACTTCTGTGCCTTGGGGAAGTTACTCCTTCCATTCACTCTTCTTTTTAAAGAGATGTAACCTGATGTGCTTTTCAGTGCTGTTCGAATCACAGCCAAAAGAAAGAACTCAAAAGAAAGGATTTGAGTTGGCCAGAGAAATGAAGGGGAAGTTTCTCTGTTGGGGGTAACTTGAGTGGCACTGAGAAAGGATGACCATTGAGTATTGGTTGAATTACTGCAGAAGTGCTTGAAAAAGCTTCTTAGCAATCTAGGTTACTGAGAGAGTGTGTTAAGATTAGAAAAAGAAAAAAAGTCTTTCCACTGTTAGGACAAAGAATAACTCGGCAAAGCATTAGTTTGCATAGTATTCTAGAAAATAGATTTGCTAAAGAGCTCACCTTTGGGGGAATGCTAGCATAACCGGCTGTAGTCACAATGTTTCAGTTTCAGGGGATGATAGAGTCATCCTAACCTGATCTTTAGACTAAGGGACATAATAAAAAAAAGACCTTGAAAAGACATCTTCATTGTCCCAGGCAAAGGATAGGTCTATGTATCATAGTGAAAATGCCTAAGATCATTGCTAAGGTAAAAGGGCTTAAAGTAAAAAGCTGAAATGAAGATGACCCTTTGAAAGAACATAATTTACTGCAGTCACAAGATATAGAATCATAGACTCATAGACTCATTAATGTTGAAAAAAACTTCTGAGACCATCAAGTCCAATCATTAACTCCACACTGCCAGCTCCACCACTAAACCATGTTCCTCAGCATCACATCTACACATTTTTGGAACTCTTTCGTGGATGATGATTCCACCACTTCCTTGGGCAGCCCGGTCAATGCTTGTCTACCCTTTCCATGACAAAATTTTTTCTAATATCTAGTCCATACCTTCCCTGGCACAACATGAGGCTATTTCCTCTTGTCCTATTGCTTGTTACTTGGCAGAAGAGACTGACCACACACCTCGCTACAGCTTCCTTTCAGGTAGTTGTAATCACTTGTTGTTTGTCACTACGAAATATAAGAAGCTCATCAAGAAAATGAAGCCTAAAATGATGGACTTTCCTGCCCATATTGATGTATTTTAGGGTGAGGATAAACAATGTGGCCTCACAAAAGAAGCAGGTAGGCCCAGATTTACACAAGTATTTCAGTTTTTGGTGATGTATGAAAGAAAGGGGAACATTGTAGAAATGATGTTATTTTAAGAGAATGAGTTTTGCACGTCCACAGGAAGCCCAGTCCCACACAGGTCTTCCTTTGCAGCCTGAAGGGAGGTACCAAAGACCTCAAAAGCCATGGAGTTTCAGAAATAGCCTGGTCTTTACATAATCATATAATCATAGAATAGTGTGGGTTGGAAGGGACCTTTAAAGGCCATCTAGTCCAACCTCCCTGCAATGAGCACCTTCAACTAGACCAGATTGCTCAGAGCCCTGTCCAACCTGACCTTGAATGTTCCTGGAGATGAGGCATCTGACACCTTTCTGGGCACGCTGTGCCAGTGTTTCATCATTCTGATTATAAAATATTTATTTCTTACATCTAATATAAATCACTCTCTTTGAGTCTAAAACCATTACCCTTTTTCCAATCACTACAAGCCCTGCTAAAAAGTTTGTCCCCATCTTTCTATAGGCCCTATCTGACCTCCTGGGTCAGGGTGGATGGGAACAACTGTCCTCAGCTCCACAGGGAGTGCTCAGTGGTGCAGACTCTTGGAGTCCAGGTGTCCTATGGTGGTGTCCTATGTCCCACATTGACCCAGAGCCCTATTCTGAGCCCTCAGAAGCCTTCAAGATGTACACCTATCTATCTATCTATGGCCATGATGGGTAGGGATGTACATGTTCTCCTATTCTTCCCTTTTCTCACTTGCAAGGCTGGACTTTTAGGAGGCCCTATGTACTCAATAGCATAAAATGATACAAATGCTCTTTTCCTCTCCTGCAGATGGAGCAAGAGTTGCTTGGTTTTGCTCTGTGGTCTCTTGCAGATGGGGTGCAACTAAAGCAATCTGGTGTTCCCTAACTACAATGCACATGAACCCATTCATGCTGGTTGACCCTGTGGGCCAGCCCCTCACTGACACACAGGGAGTTTATCTCTCTTTAGACTGTATCTATGCTCACGTGTCACTGCACCAACTACTTGAGACGCACTTGAGATTTTCCTCACAGCCACAAGAAGTATTAACGTTTTATTACATACTGTTGAGTTTTTCACTTTGCAAATCCCAACTGAGACATGGAACCAGAATTGTTAAACTTCCTGCCCAGTGAAACAGTTAAACAGAGATGTAGCCCTTTTCAACTGAAATGCAAGCAGACATAATGAGAACAGCTTTTCTCATATTTGAATAAGAAACCATATGACAAAAATATTTACTAACTCCATATACTGTTGCTTAAAAGAGGGGGACGCTTTCTATAGATCTATAGAGAGATATTGTGATGATCTGTATTGTCCAATGAGGATATTTTCTTCTTTTCCTGCTGTTACGATAGACATGTAAAACCCTCTTTGACACATAGGCAGGACTTTTCTCTGTATAAATTTTTTCTAAGTGGTTTCAAGGATTTTTTTTCACATTGAATAATTTCTGTTTGAGATCTGATAAACCTTTCTTTAATAAAGAAAGATTTTGATAAAGGGACAGGGAATCTGTTTGCAATCAACACTCTTCTAATGTAACAAATTTAACAGATATCCTGGTTCTAACTGAATATGCCATAGCTGCTTGTGAAAAGAATCAAGTCCATTGTGCTTTTTCTCATATCTCAGAAGTAGCTGTGTCTAAGTGGAATGTGTCTTTTTGGCTTGTAAAGAGTCAAGGTATTAAAATGTGCAAAATGCAAATGGAATTTGCACTATAATACGCTTTAATTTGATTTGACATTAGATTTCAGCTCCTCATCTTTTCATGATAGCCATTGAAAAGATGTAATTTTATTTTGAAGTCTTAAATTTTACCTTTGCTATGTTCCAATACATGGAAATTGTGGAGAGAAAAGTTATAGTGCAGAGTTGTGGACACATGCAAATTAAGTTTTGACTTTGATTATATTTTTTGCACTTGCTATTTGAGATATGCACTCATTTTATTTTTCTTTTCAGTGAATATTTATCTTGATGGCTATCACTAAATAATTGCTTGATGTCTAAAGCTCCTTTTATATGACGGGCAATTCAAAACCTTTATCAATGTCAATTGTTAAGGTGTCGAAATCTGAAAATTTAATCATCACCAAGAGTAAAATGATACTCAGAATTATACCTCTAAGAAAAGCCACTATTTACCAAGAAAAGAGTTTTTTATATCCAGTGATCATAGTAATTTCTAAAGTGGAGCATCTTAGAATCTGCTTTGACTTATTCACTTGAGAAAATGTCTGCCTATTCATTCACTCAGAAAATTCTAGACAGCTAGTCAGAAAAAAAGACAAAATCCGGTCTGATAAACAGTAACTCAGGTTTTGCCTACAACCAAGGGAAACTTGGTGCCCTAGCCACAGTTCAGTGTGGCTCATACACTTGCAGTGCACTGCAAGTCCTTGCACAAAACTGGCCCCCAAACGCAATCAAGGATTCACAGTCACTTTTGCTAAGAATGGAGTGAAATGATGCTACCTGGCCTGTGGTCTTCCACAGAGCCAGATTTTCCTCCTAGGTCCAGCATGTGCTCACATGGGGCTTTAACAACATCACATGATGCCAATAGCTTCAGTTCACCAGATAATTTCAGTTGGTTTGTCTGACAGTTTTTGAACCCATCTCTGCCACAGATCAAGATTTCTAATGGCTTCTTGCACAGGCAAAACTGGTACACGGGAATCCTGCGTGCAATTATACAGAGTAATGAATTAAAGCATACAGGTGAGTGACCCAGCAGCATGCCATGGGGCCTTGTTCAGCTGCATGACCAGACCCTCTGTTTCCAGGTGGGGAGTTGCACATCATTTGATAATCCCTGTGTTGCACCGGGAGCAGTGCTGTCCTCTGTTACAATGTGGTGCCCTGCTCAAGAGCGGTCACTGCAACAGGCGCAGGAGGATCAATGTTCTAGTACAGAAGTGATGCATTTGATTGATACCTGGGACTTCAAAAGCAGCTCAGACCTCACTTGCTGAAATTGTTAAGATGCAAGTCCAGTGCTACATCCAGTGGAAACCCAAGGACTGGCATATCTAGAGGTTGTATATTGTTTCAGCAACAAAAGTGCCAGTTTTCTAGACTGGCTAGTCCAGAACAATCCTCACCACGTTCTTGAAATAATCCCTGCTGCTTAGCGAGTGCATCACAAATTCTTCAGGTGCTTTCATTTATTTTTCTTTCCTAATTTTCTCAAATTTTTAAAGACATTCTTCCTGATGACCATGTCAAGAACTTACCTGGGGAATGGCAGAACCTTTGTTGCTCAGCGGATATTGAGCCTTTGGTCACAGCTCCTGGGCTTTCCAAAGCTCCTGAGAAGATACCTCTGATACCTTTCGATACCTCAGAGAAGGCAGGACAGCAGCGTCATGATGGCAAGTGAACTGTTGAGTAAGCACCCAGCATGTGTTGCACTGCAATTAGCAAGCAAAACCAAAGATTACATACAAAGATGCAGCACTGCCAGTGCTTTATAACAAAAGCATTTCTCTATTTGTTCCTCGTACCTAATGGCCTTCTTCTGGACAAATAGACAGGAACCCCGTTTGCCAGGAACTCTACATGGGAGATCTTTATTGACGTTAGTGCCACAACAATTTTTTAACACCTTTCAATCAAATCAGATAGCTTAGACACTGTGCATAGTCTTGGTAACATGCAAAACAATCCATTTGCAAAACCTAGCATCATGAGTGACACCAAATATTTGAGGAATTATATCAATAGCTCTGGGCTCAATAGCTCTGTGCTGATGGAACTAATCTGCTAGTAGGTCTCGAGTATACTAGTTTAAAGCTTGCTTATGTATATCTGTAGAAACCTTCAGCCTGGACTGCAGTGAAGGTAGCATACTAAATTCAGTAGTAACACATGATGTAAATACCATCATGATGCTTTCAACGGAGAAAAAAGAGGTCGAAATTAGTTTGTTCTAATGACATAGAATTAAAAAGTGAAAACCTCAACAAACCACAAACATCTCCCTTAGGGATGAAAAGGATCTTTCATAATTACACCTATATAAATCCCCACTCAAAATAGGGCTAATTTTTTGCTCTGTTCTTTGTCAAGTTTTGCAGATTTCCAGGTATACGAATGCCTCAGTCCCTCTGGGCAACAACTTTCAGCGTTTTGTGAGGAATCTTTTTCTTGTATCTAACTGAAATTTCACTTGTTGCAACTTTTTTATTTCCTTTTGGCCTTTTCTGTGCACCTCTGAGAAGAGTATGTCTCCATCTCCTTTATAACTACGAAGCTGAAGAAAGCAGTTAGATCTGCTCTTAGCTTTCTTTTCTCCAGGTTAAATAAACCCGTTTCTTTAACCTCTCCTTGTACATTACGTGCTTCATCTCCCCAGCAATCTTGGTGACTCTCCATTGGATTAGTTCCAATGTCTTGCTCATACCGAGGAGTATTAAATTGGACACAGCACTCTCTGTTTGATCACAGTTGTGCCTAAGGGAGAATAATCACACCCACTGACTTGCACACAGCGCAATGTGTGGGTACCATTCCTTGCCCAAAGAGTGCCCCTTACCTCAAATACACCACTTGGGATCTTTTCCTTCCTGCAACATCCCATTAAATATGTATCTGTGGGAAAGGGGAGAAAAAGAAAGGACAGGGAAATAGAAGATTTTTTCGAAGTACAGCTTTCTTTAAGGACACAAAGGCAATGCTAGAAAAGAAGGATGGATACACTTCTGAATGCATCAGATCTCTTCTCTACACAAAAGTGTGTTATCTCTGTTTGTTAATGTAGGATTAAAAATGTGGTAAATGCTGAATCACTTCACTTGCCCAAAATTGCAAAAGAAATTAATCAAACTGAGAGCCCCAATTCCCTTGTTCAGTTCTCTCCCTCAACTAAAATTAATTCAGATCAGACTATTTGAAATGATTCTGTGACTGTTTTTTCTTATTGTCCCAGTACTGAAATGTTAGTATGAATACTCTTAGCCTGGAATGTAGAAACTCAACAACAGCCATGAAAGACTTCCTTTTGAAAAAAAAGTGTTTCATTTTCTTTTGGGTTATTTGTTTTTTTCTCTTTGGTAGGCATTCAGCCATTTTTACTAGGTCTCTTCTTGCCACCTTAAGTTAAATTCATAAAAATGTCAGAACACAAATGACCAAAATTATTTTCTCATCCACACTGTAGATCTATAGGGAATTATTCCCTAGATGATGCTACTTGAACCTGGCTATTGACAATAAATTTATTGCCTGTAGAGCTCCAAATGTGTGATGTCTTTTCCTTCACTTTCCTGTCTTTGATGCTTGCAACTTTTTCCCTCTCTGTAAAAATGCTGCCACCCACAAAGCACTTTTCTCCATTTAGAAGTAGTTCTGTGCTTCTACCATAAAAGAGTCATGTAAGGTAAGGCTTCAGGATGAAAAGTCAGATCAAAGCGAAAGTAAGAAGAGGCAAGAATTATATTTCAGAAAAACAGTCTAATTCCCTTCCTCAGTCTTTGACTTAGTTTTTAACAACTTAAGTTTGCTGTCATGGCTCTGTAAATTGCTGTGATATGAAAAAAACAGCTATATAACCCTCAGCCTACTGGTGTAAGTACCAAATGTAGAGGTATTAACATGAAAAAATTGTTTAAGCATGGCCTACTTTGTGTTTTACAAGAATCACTGTATTCTGGAAGCAATACGATGCTTTCAACTACAATAGTGCTTCCAACATTCATGATTTTATTACAGGTCTCGTGATGCTTTTTCCTCCTGGATACATCTTATTACCTGTGATTCTCAGTTTTCATTGAAAAGAAATGCTTGTAGATCTTGTGGTTGCAGAGGAAAACAGAGGAAGACATGCAAGTCTGAGCCCTAAAGATTTAAAAATTAGAAGGTAAAGGCCAAATATTTTTAATTTCAATTTTTAAGTTAAACTTAACTGTCTTTGGTTCTAACCCAGAACTGGGTTTTGAGGCTGACAGTAGATCTCCTATAAAGTTTATGTATTAAAAATGTTAAATTTAATTTAAATATATATTTTATATAAATATGCATTTATAACCATAACTACAAACCACAGATATTTAGATCTTTATGTTTGCTGCTACAAATTTAAGTTCTATACTACTGACTTCACAGGTAGAAGCCTCCTCAAAAGCAGAGCAGAATAGGGTATTTGTAAGGTCAATGTAGATTTATGCCCTGGTGTATTTCTGAATCTGACAATATAGCATATAAAGTTACTAGCAGAATTTTGCATGAAGTAGTTTTGATAATTTGTACCTAATCTGTGTTTGAAGCACTTATTTTTTAAAACAGAAAAATTCTTAAGTCACACACCATGATTGGAAAATCTTTTAATTTTTGCTGTGTGTGCAGAGTGCATAGGAAGGGCTAAGAAATAGGTGTGGAGAGGTGATGGATGGAAGAGATTCACTTGAAGGATGTTTTGAAATGTTTTAACTCCTGTTAAGTAAAATGTGATTGCAAATATTTGTGTAAATGAAAGGGTTTACAAAAAAAAAAAATTAAAAACTCTTATTATTGGTTCCTGGAGGACTTGTTTTCTGTTCTCCAGTAAGAGAATAAAACCAATACCATGTACCTAAGGTGGTTTGTCGTTCAGTAGAGTCTACAACCAACAAGAAACACTAAAAAGCATGTGTTTGCAAATGATAGACATGGAGGAATGTATTTTTCTTCAAATGCAAAAATAGTTCAGAAACAACTTTTGATTGGAAAATTCATAAATTACTACAGAGTGTTATTTCAACATTTATTCATCTCTACATGTTTATATTACACTAATGAATATTTAACTCAACTCATTATCCTGCCACATCCTATTTATACTCACTTATCTGAATCAGATAAAATTTTTGCAAATATGTGGTAAATTCTGATCATTCAGTTCTGACATTTTCTGTGATTTAACCGAAGAACTAAGCAAGTGAAGTGGATGAAGTGGAATAATAATAATAATAACAGCAACAATAATAATATAGATCTAAGAATAATTTCTTGCTAAAAAAAGAGAAATTCAAGTATCTGAGTAGAATTGGCTTTAAAAAAAATGTACTTCTTTTCTACTGGGGCTTTTCTACCAATATAATTATAGCTTGTTTTTAAAACTGGAGTTGTAGCATAGGCAATGCCAAACCAAACAGAGCTGGCTACAGGGTTTTGGTAATTTCCTCTGGCCCACACAAAAGTCTGCTTACTGTATTTATTATAATAGCTCCTCAAAGCAAGTCAGAAATGCCGTGTTCATTGTACTCATCATTAAGTTTCACAATTAGGAAGCCAGCTTTCACCTCCTAGTACCCCTCTTCCTCCTTCCCCTGTGAGTTTTGGATCTTAAACAGAATGGTCAAGGGGAAAACTGTAGGAGAAAACTTTCTCATATGTGTATGTCTATATCTATATCTATATCTGTATCTGTCTATCCATCTATATACATATACGTGCACATATTCATATGCATACATACACACACAGATATGCAGATATATATACACAGAGTTATGCCTACACATATGCATAGACATATATACATACCCAGAGGGTGGCTGGGCACTGGAAGAAGCTCCACAGGAAAGTGGTCACAGCCCCAAGCCTGACAGAGTTCAAGAAGCATTTGGACAACACTCTAGGGCACATGGTGTGACTCTTGGGGTGTCCTGTGCAGGGCCAGGAGTTGGACTCGGTGATCCTAATGGGTCCCTTCCAGCTCGGGATATCTGTGATTCTGCACATAAATGCACCTGTATGTATATATATTTCACAAAAGGCAGATTGCATTTCTGTATCTCCACTCTGTCCTGCAAACAAAGGTGTTGAAAGACATGATGGGTGGTCCCAGAAACATTTGCTGCTGGTGCCAATGAAGATGCACCTTGCGTCAGGCTGCTACCACAGTCTGCTTTGTGCTGGTCAGGCCAACCCTTACAGCAATGACAGACTAAAACTTTTAATATCGTCTGTTTGGTGTGACTAGGAGGAAACTCTTTCCCATGCTGGGATTCAACTACAGAGTGTTGGGTCATCCCAGCTCTCCCTTGCAGGGGCTCAGGGGCTCCAACACCCCAGCATCCTCTTGGTGTCCTGCCTGCAGGCTCTGCATGGTGCATAGCTTGCACACTTTAGGATCAAATTCTTACACAGCCACTTGGATTCAGGTGCAAACGTTGATTCTCTATTTCTCTGCTCTTTTGATTCTATCTCTGTGTCTACTGCTTCTCTATTTCTCTGTTTTCCGTTTCCCCTCACTTTGTTTTGCACTCTTAATATATTAGCATACTAGTTCTGCTCCATTAAACTAAGCTTTTCAGCTAAATTTCCAAGCAGTTAATCCCATTAAGTTTTTTATTGGATTTGAAATGGATTTGTCAAATAAACAGTACTGCTGCAATTTATAAATGCGCTGCAGCACCTTTAGGAGACAACTGTCTCTGCGTTTGGAACAGGAAATGTTAAATGGAAATTGAGAGAGAAGTTGTAAGATTTATTTTCCACTTCTGCAAGCTGTCAAGAACTTGATCTGAAAAAGAGATTATTCCCTTTCTCCTTGTGTCCAGGAGACAGTGTTATAATTTTTTAATAAATATCATATAGCCTTGGAAAAGCACTTAACAAGCTTCCTTGGGATATTACAGTGCAAACAAGATTTGTCTATAAAAAATCCTTAAATGTGGAAAATAATTTGAAATTTTGGACAGCTATGGCTCACTTATTTGATTTTTTTTTTTTAAATGAAGTTACAAAATAGATGTTGTCCCCAAATACCCTGATCTGCAATGATTAAACTTAGTCTTGTGTGGATGCCTGGCACAAATCCTTTGCATCATAGCTTAATGATTTATTTTGTTTGGAAAGTAGCTGTGGTCCTGAACTGTTGAAGTCCAAATGACTTCCATGGGAGCTGGTTTGGGCTCTGCAGTCTGTGTGTGATAAAAAAAATAAATCTACTTTGAAGAAACTATGCTGGATCCAGGGCATGGTGGGGCATGGCTGTGTGGGTGTAATGTGAAATACATTTTTATTCTCAAAGAGGGCACCTGGAAGATGCCCTGAGGTGGACCTCAGCCCCCATTGCCTTCTGCCAGAGGATTGCAACACCAGGCAGAAAGCAGCCTGGCCACTCCTGGACAAATGCTTGTCATTTCCACACATTTGGATAGAAATCCCTTGTGAGGGAGCTGTATGTGGGGTTGCTGCTGGGATGGGGGGAAGGGAGGGTAAGGGGTGTCCCGGTGAAACCCCAGTAGTGCTGTGGCTGCAGGCAGAGCAGATTCCAGCCAGGGACACACACATGGGCTGCTGGGAAGGACCTGTGTGGCCCCTGCATGAGAGCCACGTGTGGTTTAAGGGAACTTCAGGACAGATCCAAACTCTGAGGTCTCCCGATCCCCTCCATGAGCTCCAACAGGACTGTGTGCAATGGGCTGATTTACCATCAGTAACATGTTTCTCCATTCCCCGTCCCTTGGGCTGGATTATGTCATCATTCCAGGGCATTAACCTAGGGCTTGTGCAGCTAAATTTATTTTGTTTTGGGTTTTCTTCTCTTCTAATATTACAGCTTCTCTTGTAGTTTATAAATACTCCATTTAAGGAGCTATTTAGCAGTAACAACATTCCTGAGCTCAATCCAAGAATTGAGCTAATTATGGCTCCCCTTCAAAAATCTATCTCCACTCCCCCTCCTGTGGCCC
Source organism: Cephalopterus ornatus (assembly GCA_013396775.1). NCBI lineage: Eukaryota > Metazoa > Chordata > Aves > Passeriformes > Cotingidae > Cephalopterus > Cephalopterus ornatus. The sequence continues at coordinate 115,848 of VZRE01010160.1, forward strand.
TCTCTCCCCTGCGGTCAAAGAGACTGAAGATAATGAAGTGCAAAAAACTCCTACCTAAATAAACAAATGAATTAATTGGATACACTCGGACAGACTAGTAAATCCCATTCTTGCAGTACTTACTTATTTGAGTCATCCAGCTTAGTGGAAATATTTATGTAATACCCTGATTTATAAGAATGATATTCAGAACCCATAAAACAAGAGAAGTTTTTTCAGCATCTTCCATAAATGGAAAAAGGAAGGGTAACAAGTAATCTGTTTTAGCTACTCATTAGCTGACTAAATCAACTGTTGATGAATACACAAAAGAAAGTTCCTGCTCTTGCAACTTTTTAACTGTTATATTAATTTTTCTCTTTTTCATTCACGAAAAATCATGTCTTACAGTATCCTTGGAAAAAAAGCCTTCTCTGTTTATAGGCAGTACAATTCTACATTCTTGGTATATGGAACACCAAATGTCCTGGGATAGCCAGCATCCTGGCAGAGCGCCATGCATCTTATTATGTGGTAGGAGAGCCAAATTTCCTTCTACACAGTATGTCTATAAATAAAGTGCTTCTTCCACAAGCAATTAAATAGAAGCATTTTTCCAACCAGCATGCAAATACAGGGTTTTTTTTCTTAGTGCAAGTAATAGCCAATTTATATTAGTTTAAGGTCAGAATTATTTTAATGATGATATTAAAATGCCTTCTCCTGGGCTTGCACAAGGATTTAAAAAAATACAGTGAAAAATTTTCCTTAAATGACATTCTTCACTTGTAAAGGATCTGGCATAAAAAAGGGATCCTTCAACTGTCTGCAATTAAAGTGTTATATGTACGTCTCAGCAGGATTGTCAAGGGTTGCCACTGCAGCCTTGAGACTGCATTTGCATTCAGCCTGAAGCTTCTTTGGGGTATTTGTGCAGTTTATTTGCATAGTGCCTAGAAAAAATTATCTCATCATTTATGCTGATGCCTCTAGGAAGATACAGAAAATATATATATCTAGATAGAGATATATCTCTAGACAGAGATATATCTAGATACATCTAGATAGAGATAAATCTCTAAGGAGATATAGAAAATAAATTAGTATTAATCATGCTTAATCTAAAATCTGGATATCAGCACGCTGTCACTGAGCTACTCTTATCTCTCACTCTTATTCAGAACATATGGTTGTATATTTATGGGATTGGATAATGAGGCTTTTGAAATAATGCAGGGAGGAGCTTGGGGAATCTTTAGTAACTTAAATTTACCCTAAGAATAGGTTTTACAAGGTGCCTCTGCTTTTCAATCAGACACATATTGTGCCACATCACCTCTCTTAAGAGTGAGAACCAAAAGGAAACTACAATGGCACCATCGTGTTGAATGTCAAGTGTTGACAAAATTAGAACAGTCCAACATGCAAAGTCTATCTTATGTGTGACTTTGTTTTTTTACACACCAAATGGCTTAGAAGCCATGGGGAAACAAAGACTTTCTTTTGTTCCTTCCAAATCTCTAGTCATCATCTAGAGTAATTACATAATATATTTACAATTTTAGCTTTTTAATTATTTTTTTTTTAGAACAAATGATTTCAAGCTATCTTTTTTCCTTCCTCTCCTATAACAAAATCTGTTTGTTTTTCCCTTCAACTTCCTTTCTCTTCCATTATGAAAACTCTATATACAAACCGTTTCTCCCATTCAGAACTACTTCCAGAATTAAATGCTTGTTGCAGTGGGCTCCCATGCAGTAAGAAGAATGAAGAAGTTACAATATTTAATCAGAACTGGAAATTAGATTCCTCACATTAAACTAGAGTTACTGTTGAAAACAAGAGCTTGGTAAAAGTGCTGACTATATTATTGAACAGTGTAAGGAGGCAATATATTTCTTGTGAGTATTTTCTAATGAAAACCAGTGTTTCTCCATGAATTTTGATGTAGTATGTGCAGCATAGTTTCTCTGTAGCTTCATATGTGCCTCCCACTTTGAATGACAGCCAGAAAGGTGTCATAGATAGAACTAAGCGGACCATCTTTTCTTAAGACAAAGTATGTTCTTAAATAATAAATGATCCTGGCAAGTTGTTTATTACCAGCAGTTAATGATCTGTTTATTAGTTAAAGTCTGTGGCTGTTAACACTCTAACAAATCAGTTCACTCTGTTAAACATCAATTTTGAGTACATTATTGGTATTAACCATACAGCGAACTAAAACTGTTGCAGACAGTTGATTTTATTGCTGTGGCAGAATTGTATAATAGGAGGTAAAGGTGTTCAGTAGGGTACCGCTGTAGATAGATTGGGTTACGTTTGTTTGTATTGGTTAGCAACTCGCTTTCACTCATAGTGAATGTGTGTTCTCTTTTCCCCAACGTCTTTCAAGCAGGATCAGTTTAAAGTCCTACATGCTGTAATTTTCATGTTTTTAAGAGTGTAAGGATTAGTTTTCTGTATGTGCATATAGTTTGTGAAAAAAAATAATTGGTGGGCTTAAAAATTAACTTCTAGAAGGTGTGTGGGATGAATAACTTGCTTTAAAAAAAAAAGAGCTCAGAAACCAAATACTGCTTACATTGCTTGTTTGCCGGAGCAATTGGCACTAGATCAGCTGGTTTTCCAGACTAGTTGCAGCTACTGGGAGGAACAGGCAGAAACAGAGTTTGAAGATTCTGGTGTTGGCTCTGCATTAAGCCATGCTTCACTTACATCATGTTAAAATCCCACAAGCGTCTTCAAAAAAGTAAAGTTCCAAATAGAAGACCTGGGATATTAGGTGATCTTGATGAGAGTACTTAGTTTTGAGTGGAATGGTGCTCTACAAGGTTTTGGCTCTGCCTAGTTCCAAACCATAAAATACATGGATTGCAATTTTGCATCTGATCAGGAAACAAAGCTGTAAAAGTAGGTTCACTCGTAGGGCTCAAGTAGTGGTAATAAGTCTGGCAAGGCTGGATAAATAGGTGTGAGAATTACATTCCAACCCACAAATTCAAGAGTTCAGATCTGTTCTTTCAATTTTGGCCCACTTCGTATAAAAGGTAGCTCTAAATAGTTTCAGCATTTAAAAATAATCCACTGATACATTGACAGATAGTAACCACAAAAAACTTTTCTCTAAAATGTATCAAACCCACTTTTTCTCAATCTCCTTGACAACTAAATTATTCTTAGAGTTTTTTTCTGTTAGATTAATCGAACTAATCCAAAACCTTATATGGTCCCAGTATTATTTCCCTTAATTCTAGAAGGGCTGGTTCTGATTTGATTTGAATCTTTCTTAATTCAGTTGTACTCAGCTATAATAAACATAGTTAAACCAGCAATCAGTGATTCATAATGCTTAGCTAGTGGGAAGGCTATCTCAAAATACTATTTAAAATTAAATCACACTAACATTACATTGATAATCTACAACTTGCTTGAGGTAGAACAAATTACTGGAGAACGTGTCGTACCACCACAACTGTAGCTGTAGTCTAAAAGGTCAGTACAGAACAAGAATTCAGTAACAAAAGTGACACTTTGGACCCTGAACAACGGGATGTCTAGCAGAGCTTTCTGTAATGGTATTAAAGTGTTTGGCTCTTTTTGTGTTTGCCAACCAATTTTACTGCCCTGTTGAAGGAGGAATAGGAGGGCCTGTGGTTTACACCCAGTGTCAACAACAAGATAATTTCCCCAAGAGTAAGTACTGCTTTCTTGAGAGTTTTAATTACCCTTGAGGTCCTGTGGTTTTCTTCTATCCTTGCAATTAGCCAGTTAGCCCACAGGAAGGTATTTGCAATGCAACCTGAATTAAAACCTAATCCAACCACTGTTAAAACCAAAGGTGAGGAAAACTTGCTGAAATTCTCTTGCTGTCAGTTTGTTGTTAGTGTAGCTTGTTTAGAGGCTTGAGCAGCTCCCTCAGGCAGCTTACCTGCCACACAGGGGTCGTCTAAGCTGTTTCAGAGCAGTCCTAGAATATGAAGCAACACGAGAGAGAAAGAAGGACAGCTCAGGTCTCACATTTGCTAGGCAGTGGCACAAACTTTCCCACTTGCCTCTGGGAGCACCAAATCACATTTTAATCTTGCAAAGGATGCAGATTTTATAGACCAGTGCTGTGGAAGCGATCTGAGCTGAAGTCACGTCGCTCACTGTAGCCCTTGAGGATTACTACCTGCATCTGCAAGTCTCTGCAGTTGGTGTTCTGAATTTGTGTGCATTATAAGCACAGCATGATTACACAAAGTCAGACTTATCCAAGGAAGAAATCTGTGGTGGTTGCTGTTTGAGCAGATTGTTAGTGCTATAAATTTGAATGCATTGACACTTGCTTCTTGCCTGAAATGTAATGATCTCTGTGTATGTTTGTATGTGTTTATATATTACAGCCCTACGTTGTATAAGATGAATATTAAATGTCTTTTCTTCCCTGACCTGAACAGTTTTTACTGTCCCTTACTCTGCCTTGTTTATACAGGCAGAGTATACATTGCCACACCACAATGAGTGGTTTTAATAGAAAAACCTCAGAGTTGTTTATGGTAGTACATGTTTTTTCTTATCAATGCACTATGCAACATGCAGCCAAGTGCCAAACAATAGACTCTTCCTATACTTTTATTTTCCTTCAGGCTGTAAGAGCAAGGCTCCATTTAAATCCCTGTAAATGAACATTATGAATGACACATCAGAGAAAAGCATGTGTTTTACCAGTCAGGCTTGAGGGTGTTTGAAATCAGCCCTCAGTTTTGAGTGACAGGTAGGCAGTAGCCAGACTGGCAGAGCAGAGGGAGGGTAAGAGGGAAGTTGTATAGGCTGGAGTGATCACTGGGACTTGAGCAAACCACAGGGTAAGAAAACACAAAAATTATGCAACTTCATGTCCTGTGGTTCCTTCTCCCTCTGAACAGTATCTATATTATTGCAGTCGTTCTTGGCACAGAATTGTTCTATATGCAGAAAACAGACAGATAATTCAAATGCAGGATCAGAATTAATAGCATTACATTTGTAATTGCTACATTGTCTCTTCCAGATTTTAAGGGAGAAATGGCACAAATTCAGTCAAGAATAATTTCAGAATAAGCGTGCTGGTGAAATTGCTGTGGATAGTCTAACTCCTGGATTGCTTGAGAGGAGTGCATGTTTGAGTTTTCCTTCTTGAGTCTTCTTTGAGACTTCACAACATGCAACGCAACCAAGTGTGGTATAGAGTCCAAAAAATTTAAGACACAGTCTGAAGACTCGTTTATATCACTTTCTCTTCGAGGACAGGGCAAGCAAATGGCATGTCAAGCTAATGTTTTTGTTAACCACAGCCAGTTCTGAAGTGAAGGCATTCTATGCACAAAAAAGTCAGATTTCTTTCAATGCAGCTCTTTCCAGAGCTTGATGTTCATGTTTAAATAATTTTAGAATTGAGAATCTAGTTGTTGGGGCCAGAGTATAGACTAGGGAATATTTTGCAAAATTAAAATTTAAAGTTATTCTCTGGTTTCCTTGGATCCTGCTAATGTTTCAACATAGGCCGGTCTGCTTTTGCTGAATTAGGGCAGGCTGAGGCTAAGAAAACTTAAAATTAGTGGGATTTAAACTCTAATGGTTAGACTAAAGTATTAGCCATCTGGTGACTGATGCCTTAAGAGGTCTATGTAAAGAAAATATTTTTCAGCCAAAGGAAACCAAAACAGAGCACTACCTGCTTTGAATGGACTGAGAATATGAATATTAGAAAATTGATTGGGTTACAAAGGTTCTGAAAGTTCCCCCAAACTTTTTAAAGTTTCGTCTAAAGTAAATTACAAAATTGAATATACACTGGAACTTCACAGGACACACATCGTGGGGTTTGCAATGTCTAAAGGTAGGCAAGCAGATAACCTGTCAGACAGAGCATCAAATTAGTGATGAAAATGGGCAGATGTTGCTTTTACTAACTGCTGTTTCAAATCCATCTTCACGCCCTGTTCAAACCAACAAATTTTGTAACCAACATGAAGTTCAAAGGTTTGGAGAGCAAAACCCATGTACAGGCAGTTACTACAAGAGCTGTTACTAGACTAAAAGTTGGAGTTCTGAAAAGCCCTGGAGTCTCAGCAAGACCTTTGCTGTTCAGTGGAATGCCTTTCCTTTTCTTTATGTCACTCCTGAACACGAAGCAGTAGGTGTCCACAGCCTACTTTAAGCCAAGCCTGCTCTGTGAAACTATGGGCTCTCTTTAGGGGCATGCAATAAGGTAGGGAACAGGTCTTCTACTCACTGTCTTCTTCAAGCTGCCTGTGCAGATGCTCATGATATACGTGAGATAGCTGAAAGGCTCAAAGTACCCTCAGTAAAAAACTTTTCCATGCAAAACTTTAGAGTAGATCAGAGTGCTCTATAAATTCATATTCTTTGTGCACTGACTTTCTTCTAAAATGTGCCTATTGGATTTTCTCAACGTTGTAGCTAGTGCATATTTACTATGCTGAAGTTAAATCACAGTGAAGAATTGGTCCAAGAAATGTAGATATCCATCCATCAATGTTTTGAGCATATTCAATTCTCAAATCAGTTGCTAATGTATGTTGATATATCCACTACAAGAGGCAGAGTGGGGAAGGAGCCATTATTCCCTCTCCCTGAGAATATTTATGAACTGCAAAAGCCACGTAAGGTTTCATCCACAACATCCCAAAAACATGTTATGCCACATCAGCACATAAACAAAGAAGATGTCATTGATAAAACTTCTGAAAAAGGAGCTATTCCTGGCTTTTGGCTGCTGTATCATGTTCTCTGCTCAGTTCCTAGTCCAGAATTGTGTCTAACTGCACAGCATGCTGACCTCCTGAAACAGGCATCAGGCCCAGACCATGATCTTGCATATCTTACTAAAACTTTGGAACAAATCCATCAAAAAAACCCTCTGAACTTACAGTATCATGAAAGAACAGTTTCTTTCAAAAACAAAATCTCGAAGACTGGACTGCATGAAAGCAGTACATAATAATTAGAAAGAAAGAAGAAATCAAAGGGCAAAGTGTCTTAACTTGAAGACAACTGCAAATGCATAAATACTGGCATAATATTCCTGATACATGGGAGTAAATTACATACTTTTTGGCCCAGAATATTGTACAATCACAAATTATCAAAAGATTCCTTGTCTCATTAGATGACATTCAAAGCATAAAAGGTACAAGCTGCAAATTTTCACCTATAGGTGAACATGTATGGCAGGACCTTAAAAACCTAGTCCTGGTTTCAGGATGGTTAGTTAGGAAGGAAACAACCATAAATTAATCTAGGCTTCAAGCTAATTATATTTAATAATTGAATTAATAATTTAATGTTTTCTGATGGCTTTCAGAAAATATCAAAACTCTTAAGGATATCAACATATTAAAATGTCTTCAGAAATACTAGGAAGAAGGTTTAGAAATGCTAAAAAGAAACAAATCCAAGCTTTATAATATCATATAAACACAACTTTTTATTTCTGTCCTCTAGTAATTTGGGTCTGTGCTCAATTCTGCAAATGACCTTTGCTGGAAACAGGTTATTGTTGCCTAAATTAGAACTCAAATGGGGATATGGTTGACTGATAGTGGTGTAGAGGCATAGATTAAAGTTGAGAGCGTTAGTAGGTAAGTATAATAATTCTTCCACCTCAGTTGCTTCACTGGATGGTCTTGGTTTATCTGCCTAAGGTAGCCACTGATCACTGAAACAGATTATAGTGATATTATTTATTTCAATGATATTATCAAAATATCATCTAACCAAGATAGCAATTCTGTAATTCCTTCTAGCATATTTGCCTTGGTTTCTTCAAATCTGTAACCCTTCATCAGATATTTCTCCACTATAGTTTTGGTTTGTTTTTTTTAAAATTTTGACCTTAATTTTTTAATTTTAATATTTTTAATATTATTTTCTGTATTTATAAAAGATGTAAATATTTATGACATTATCTGACACACCACTCAGAAAAAGTCTATTAGGATTCAGTTATATGGTGCTTCAAAACAATAATGTGACTTTTAGCTAGAAGATACATCTCTCAGCTGTGATTCAAAATCACTGGCAATTACCAGGAAGACTTCCACAGGTGGAGAATTGGTCCCCAGTTCTAGTTCCACCACAGTAAAAACTGCTGGATTATACTACAGTCATATTTACAAACTCCAAAGCTCCTAAAAACCCATAGAAGTTTCAAAATGCATCATGTGCGTGTTACACAAAACAATGCAATAGCTGTCTTTTGTACCATTGACTTATTTATTTTTAAAGCTGACTTTGTTGCTCTAACTCCTCACAAAGCCTTTTGAGGCACTTTGCGTTACAAATAAAGAGCTACTTGGGGTGTAAACCCCCAGGGCCTTTTCAGAGAGAGGAGAGGTTCTGGTGACATTATGTATAGTTTATACTACCAAGAAGATCTTTAGCCAATGTAATATTACTTGGATGGAATGATAAGTGCTGACCACACACAATTCCTGTTGATTTGTAGCTGTGTGTGCTCAGGATCTCTTGTGGTTTAAAATCCAGTGTGCTACATGATGATCCAAAAACTTAGTTCAGTTATTGGAAAAAGGGAGATCAACAACAGAAGCCTTAGTTTGTTTTGTGTTTGTCAATCAGGAAAACAGTCTTTTGGCTTTTTTTTTTTTTTAATTACTCTCCTTTTATTAGTACAAACACTGGCACAGAAAGAGATCTAATAACATAATGATCCTTAAAATGAGCACATCTTATGCACAGTATTTGTAGGAAACAGGTACCCATATATCTATCTATGCACCATTATGTGTGAGTGTATGAATAACATGGAGAATTAGAATTACTCAACCTTACAGGGAAAAATTGAAGTACTAAAAGGTTAGAGTGAAGCCATCTTGTCTTGAAGCTTTTGAGCACACTGCTACAGAATGGTTCAATTTGCAGGAGAAATTTTGGCGGTTGGCTGTACTGTGACTGAGACCCACTTCTAAAATAGGGCTTAGTCATGTGTGCGTGGCAGTCTTCTACTGTGTCAGCTTCTACAGCATATCCTTTGGCATTAAACTTTTTCTTAATGTGAATGCACAGATCATCCCACATCACTGAGCTCAAATGGGTTTGATCACAGTATCTTTGACTACCTCACTCAAACTGGTTTTGATGGAAAACAAAATTACCAAGTAACAGGGCATCCTCCTGTTGACTTCTGCAATTGCAGTCAAGGACCCAAAGTGTTTTCTCACTGTCCCTTTGGAAAAACACACTATTTTAAAAGATGTTTCTTTTCAACAATCTGCTCAGTTTTGTTGTAGATTCCTCTGTTAAGAGGAAACGTATATTTCTTGCTATATGTCATACCTTCTTACTTGCCAAGTATGCTGTTTATTGGAATACATATGAAACCAGCATAAAAACTCTCTTTGACCTTTGTTCACAGTCATGGAAACCTTTAAGAGATTCTACTTTCTTCACTAGATTACATCACCTTAGACTGAATTTGTATCAGCTTTTAAATTTGAATTGTCTATACCAGAATCTGTCTATGTTGACTCATTACACTTCTGAAAAAAATCACCTCTGACCACTAACAAAAGGGGTAGTGTATCTTGAGAATTCAGTGTATGACTAACTGACATATACAATAAATAAAAATGTTACTACAGTAACAGATTGAAATTATATAGTTCATTTAAACCTTTTTCCAACTTCAGCTTAGTCCCCTCTGAAGCACACAGGAAATAAACATATTGAGCTGTCTGGCACCAGGCAACTATCCAGGTCCTGTTCTGTCTAGCACTGTACTAGGCTTATCCATCTAATCAACATTAGGAGGTTTATTTATGTGAGACAGATATATTAGTAATAAATGAATTTATTCAGTAGCTTGGTAGATTTATACACGTACAAAATCATTTTAGTTGAAGGAGACTTAAAACTGAGTGACTCCACTACTGTTATGGACTATATCCTGAAACCCTTAGCAAGTTCTCCTCTTCACAAGAAAAAAAAAACAACCACACACACAAAAAAACCCCCAAACCAAAACACTAACTGAAATCAATGGAATGTTTACTAGAGCAAAAACTGCAAAAAAAAACTTAAGAAACAGTGAATGCAAGTGAACGTGCAGCTATCTAAGTGGCAATTCAAAAGGTTGTGTGATATTTATATACAGTATATGCAATATTCCGTATGTAAAAGTCCGTTTCAATTTTTACAGCCCAAGATAGTCTGTAGAAGAGAAACAGCTGACAGAATTCAGAAGGGATATCTGGGTTTTCTTCATCACACCTATTTGTACTTTAGACAGATTTTGTTCTAAGGCATTAATTTGACATGCGAGTCAGGTCTGTGCTACGTTGAAGTCTGTTTTCACTGATTCCTCTGTTGTTTTTTAGAAAACAAGACAGAGAATTCTCTTTAGCGCTAAGGTTTATCCATTTCAATCAGACAGGGAGTGGCACATTCTCACCTCATTCGCAGTTTTTAATTCCAATTGGACATTGCTTTTGAAAAGTCCCTTCGCTTTTCCCCCTTTATGCTGCCACTTGAAAGTTGAAATGCAGCAAGAATGTAACGTTAGGTGCCAGTTTGCTGAATTACAGGGTGACTGCTTTAGCTGATCCCAAAAAGCAAGTGTCTTTTTATACCGCATAAAAGCCTGAAATGTTTACATATCAAAAGGCTATAGGCCAATTTCTGTCAAAATTATACATGAAGTTAAGCAGTACAAGCAATTTATTTAAACACTAGTCATTGTAGAAAAATTCAAAACCATATGCTCTTTTAGCAGTTTTTCACAAATGTATTTGACCCATGACTTGGCAAGACGTGCATGCTTCATAATTTACTCTAAATTTCAAATCCCTTTGACATTTAAATAAAAGATCTTCATTAATAAAGTTTATATGAATGAAAACTTTAGAAGCTGATATTTTTAGAGGGAAGCTTTAGGAAAAAAAAAACCAACCGCGTTTCTGCCTCGTTTTCAAATGACTGACTTTCCTAATCAGTTCAAGATAAGTTTATTCTGGGAACAAATTACCGTAATTTCGCGTTGTATGACTTTTATACTTTTTTTTTTCTGGCGAAGCGATGATGCAATCTCTTTGAAACAAACGTGGGGAACGCTGAAGGGTGATAGCATTTATAAGTAAGAGATGTGCCGCACAGCGTCGTTTCCTAGCGGGTCTCTCAGCCGGACGCCCACCAAAGCCCTGGGTCACCCCAGTGTTACCCCCTCGCGGGAGTAACCTGCTCCCCGGACCCCTCCCGGGCGGCCCCGGCCGGCAGTGCCGGTGCTGCTCCCTCCTCCAGGCCGGGCAGAGACTGCATCGGGAAGGCGATAGATCCGTTTTGCGTCCCCGGAATTATTCCTTAATGCATTAAAATAAAAAACCCATTTCTAACCCGTCCCATTTCTAAACAAGCGCATTTTCATAGACTTGTCCATGGTGATTGCTTTGTATGAAATCGTGTTTGGGTAATAATACCGAAAATCAGCGCCGTGTTTACTTTATTTCATACCTAACAGCTTGCTCTGCCCAGTACCATGCTCCTCTTTAGATCCCTCTTTCAACCCATGCTGTGACCACCCTCCCGTAACAAACAATTGCTTAGCAACACTATGCAGCACAATTTGCTTGTGTTTCATTTGTTATTACAATTTCACCCGACATTGTGTGACAACTGATTGTTTGTTTAACACAATTTTCCATTTGCCAGGTTAGCGAAGAGCGCACGGGAAATGAGAAACTCCGAGTACAGGTTTTGCGAAGCGGGTATCAAAACTGGGGGTTTCGCGGCAAAACGACTCAGAGTAAAACAAACAAAACGAAAGAGAACTTCCCCACGGGGATGACAAGTTATTTGGGAAATATAATATCTAAATTGGGAATAAAGGTAAGCGTTGCAGAGAGGTGGATCATCCTTCGGGGAGCCTTCACGAGCGAAAAACTCTTTGGGAAGTCCGAGCGGTGTGTGCTCCGCCAGCACCGCAGCTCCTCTGGTGCCCACTCGTGTCCCGCGGTGCTGCTTTCGCCTGGGAGAGGCCGGGCAGGCGCGGAGATGAAACCGGGATGCAAGTGATGCTAAAGCGCCCAAGAAGTCGGTCCCAGCGGCGGATATCCCCACGGAGGGTGTCCCCACCTGCGAACCCCCGCATGAGCGGGGCTCAGCGCGGTCCCCCGAGGGGCGGCAGCCCCGGGGGCAAAGCGCTGTCCCCGCCTGGCCCGATCTCTGCCCGTTCCGGAGAGCCGCCCCTGCAGAGACCCCCGGGGCACCCGCGGGGATGTTCCACTCCGGGCCGGTGCGGGAGCGGGCCGTGCCCCACTCTCTGCATCCCCTCGGGCCTGGCTCCCTCGGGGACCCCGAGCCCGGTTGGCCCGCAGCCCCGCTCACCGCCGGGGGTGCGCAGGCCACCGGAGGGGTGATACCGCGCATTGCTGCAGAGCCGCCGAGGACGTGGACGAGCATCCCAATGGCGGCATTAAGCAGGCGCTGCTCTGCATGTAGCGTGACCGGCTGCACCCGGGGAATTACTGACCAAAAAACCCCAACAAACCAGCCCGAAACTCCCACTAAAACAACAAATAAAAAAAAAAAAAAAAAAAAAAAAACCTTGAAAAACAGAAAAAAAAATCCCAGATCTAACAAAACCTCACAGCTCTGTCAAATAGTTTCACTTTCCATCAAATTTGACAAACTTGTACGAAGCTCAGGTCTAAATGACAAGCGAGGAAAGAAATTGATCGGCAGATAAATCGAAGTAAAGGAAACGATACTAGTCAGTCACATCGCGATGTATCAATAAAGCGAGAATTTAGTCCTAGGCGTCTTTTTCTTTAACATTTATACGAGTCTTTTGTTAGAAATAGGCTCTTGGTTTAGATCATCCTCAGGCGCAGTTTTAAATCCTGGAATATCGAGGAAAGAAAGGATAAAGTGCGAGTAAGCGCTAACGAGGATATCCTTTGTTAAGGAAAAATAATGTGTTCCTCGTAAACGGACCCTAATGGCTTGTTTTCATTTCATGCGTACAATTTCCTACCTTCTTTGATGGAGAGTTGATGGGGTAAATAGTCTAATCTTATTCAGTTCACCTCCTGTGGATTCCCAGTGACAGTCGTGACAGACGAAGTATTCTGCAAATCACAAGAGCCAGCTACCAGGAGAGCCAAACCACTTAATAGGAAGAGTTTTAGGGATTTAAAATTGCTCCATTTTAAAATTCACACAACACGCAAAATACAAAGTTCTCTGTATCACTGTAACTTTATGGGCTTTATTTTCTAAGCTAGAAAATGGAAGATAAAAAAGAAAAGGGCACCAAGATAGATCAGAAGCAAAATCAGAACACCTACCACACTGGGGATTTGAGATGGCACTGGTCTTCAACATTTCCATCTCCTGGATTGTTATAAAAATAAAAAGTGATACCTGTCTGAATCTGAATCTACTTAAAAAAAAAAAAAGGAGATAGAGAAGTTAACAGCATTCACGCGTCCTTGTTACGCCAGGTGATCTAGGAAAATTAAAAAAGAAAAAAAAGTTTACTTACTCAGTGAAGACGTTGTTGCTTCACTGCATAAAGCTTAAATCAGAGAAACGAATACTCCTCAATGCCCTTTCAGTTCTCCGAGCTGGGGGACGCAAGATTCAAACCCTGCTACAGAAACACTTGTTGGGGGGAGGGAGGGCGTTGCATGGTTATATCGCAGTTTATTTTTTTTTAAGTGCTTCTTAACCAATTCGAAGCATAAATAATGAATCTGAGGTTCAGACGGAGGAAATCGCACCCACTAATGTGAACTAACACGACCAAAGTAGGTGCATAATAGACAAGACTAGGAGCTGCTAACCACTTCTGCACAATGGCATTAATAAGATTAACCTGGGCAATTAGCCGGTGCAGCAGAGATCAAGCCTAAATCTGGGGCCTTTCAAAAAAGCTCACTAATGGAAAGGATTACGTTAATTTCATTAATTCTGAATACACAGACTCGAGCTGCTTTCACTCCTTTGTGTAACCCCCACCTCTTCCCCACCAAAAAAGAGGAGAAAAAAAAAAATCAAATCTGGTTTTGTTTGTCATCTGCATATTACCAGGAACTAAATCCAGGATGACGTCGCCTGGGTATAAAAAAGGGAAGAGGTTCAGATGGATTATACTCCGAGCAGCCCTCTGGGTTGAGATCAGTAAACAGGCGAGAGTTGAGGGGGGAAAGTTCCAGGGGTGGATCCTGCGCACACGCACACACACACCGCACACGCACACACGCGCGCACAGACACACACGCACACTCTGCCCGCAAGCTGCCCTCGGAAAAGGCTCTATTCTTTTCGCCCCGATCCCTTTTTAAAATTTCCCCGAAAAGTTTCGATTTCGTGTCTTTCCAGCCTCTTCCCCC